>JAUMHF010000005.1:18905130-18943008 GCA_032359275.1 Microctenopoma steveboyesi
CTAGGAGTCAGACGGGATTCGAACCTGCGACCTCCTACATTCCAGTCTGACGCTTAACCCACTGAGCTACCAGGCCAAATTCTACCTGATTCGCTGAATAGTTTACTGCTAGAACAGTCTAATTATAGCTTAATAATTTCTTAATAAAGGCTTGTTTTTCTTACATTTGATATCTAAAGTACATTAAGCAGGATTTTTTTATACAGCACCTATAAAAAAGTACTTCTTACATTGCAGTACTAGTACTTTTACCTAAGTATGACACCTGAGGTCTTCGTGTCCCTGTGTCTGCTCATCAGTATTACAGTTCACCGTCATGCTTGTGACCTCTAGTGGAGAAAACCTGAAGGAATATTTCTCAGTGGTGAATCCAAATTACTGATCAGGTTAGAGCTTACGTGTCCTGCGTAATTCTGTGCTGCTACATTTCAGAAGGAAATACTCCACCTCATTTAACAAATTAATATTTTTGCAAAGAAACAGGGTGTATTCTTCTGAAATATCTTGCTGTATGTACTTATTCAATAAGTAACATGATATACTTATATATATAAAATATACTTATTGTATAAAAACAAACATGTGTTTCATGTTCTTCTTCTTTCTGCATGTGACGACATATCAGCACATGTGAAATTATTACCTGTCAATCCATTATCTATACTGCTTTTCTGTTAAGGGTCATGAACAGGTCTCCAATCTATCACAGAGCCAACATACAGCAGTCACACCTATAGACAACTTGGAGGCAGCAGGTAACCTGACTGCATGTCTCTGGAGTGAGGGAGGACACTGTACACGGGAATTACAATCACAATCATCACCTGCGCTTGTGTTTCGTCCAGTCATCAGGTTCAGCTTTGTATTTGTTGGTATGGAATTTCTATGACAACACCGTCAAAACACACGCTGTAATGCAGTCAAATGCGGTGTGAAAGACACCACACTAAGGTGGTGTAAAGGTGAGGGCCCTGCCCCAGACACACCTCCAGGATAACCGCTGTCATCTATGTTTGTCTAGATAACATACGCTGAAATGTTTCACCACTAAAGCAAAAACAGTTGGTGCATTTGACCCAGTGCGTGACCTGACATTTGCGTGGGAAGGAAGTTCCTTATCCATCGAAGAGATCATAACAGTAAGTGTAGTGATAAACGTTTCCACAGACACAGGAACCTAACACGCCTGGTGGTGTTAAACACTGGAGGCCCACCCTGTCCTGCTGAAACAGTGTGACGGTGTTGGTCCAACTGATCGCCTCCTCCTGCCACCACGCCATCCCTTCTAATAATTACCACACAGGTGTCATATTCAGATCGACACATCATCCTTATTTACAACGCTTGGAAATAGCACTTTTCTGCCCCTTTGAGTGAGACGACTCATTGCAGTTGTGGAACAACCGGACTTGATTCTACCCAGATAGCATCATTTCCGTCACATCTCGTGTCACTGCCTCGGCCTCGTATTTGTGCAGACGCATTGCACCACATTGGACCGTCAACATTACCTCCGCCCACAGTGAGTCCTGGCTCCTCACTTCGCTTTGACTCCTGGGGTCAGTCTCACTATGAACAAAAGTCAGTATATAAGACAATATATAATTTTAATATTTTTATGAATTCTTTTATGTTTTCATATACTTTTTAAAAAGGTATTTTATGTTTTTATGTAATATTGCTATATATTTATGCTTAGTGTCATTTCTTTTTCTTCGTGCAACAACTTTAGACATTTAATTCTGAAGTGACTGTGCAAACTTTGGAAGCTGAATTATTGCATCATCCCATAAAGTAATTTGTTTCGCAAATGCTGCAACTAATTAGAGAATGCTTGTGACAGCATTACCACACCTGACACCACAGATGAATGTTATACAGGGAAAGTAACGGCATTTCAACCAAGGTCAAAATCACATGTGATAAACGATGAACTGTTTTTCACAATATTAACTCTTGATTTTTCTGGTATCTTATTTAACTGTTGTAAAAGTGTTTGTTAGCTCCTAACTTATAATTTTATGTTATATTATGTATTTTTTTTATTTAGTTTAATAGATTTCTGTTTAAACATTCAACAGTAAGCAAAAGAAACTAAAGCTACAGTTACAGTAAAGTTACTTCTACGTTACTTAAGTGTCATAGCGACCAGATTATTTTACATTACATTATCATATGTAAACATATATTATCTTATCTCTTCTTCCATTAGCACATATAACACATAGGTTTTGTTGAGACCTTTGTCTAAAACACTGTTTAATTCCTTTAAGTGTAGCTAACTTCAGCTAACGAACCTGAGCCACTGAGGTCGAACACTCGACGAAAGTTCACCTCCACTTCTGGTGCGCGATCTATGCGTTGTTACAGTGCTACATTCAAGTCCACTGCGAAATGTAGGCCACTGTCAGCTTTGGTCAGCAGACACTGACAAAACTGAAAAAAAGCTCAGCTGGAGTCCACCTGTGGCTTTAGGACAAAAAACAAGACATGAAGTACAGGGAACCTGGACATTAGACAATGATGCAGGTCAGAATGTAGATAAGTTCTTAAAGACTCCAGAAACATGAATTAAGCATCCTTCAGACACATGTGTACACAGTAAATAATGAAGTGTCAATATTTCAGAGTAAACCTTTTTTAACCTAGATAGAGTATTTAAAACTCTCTGAGGAGTAAACCAGCTCTAACTGCAGAGTTAAAGTCAGTGTAGAGATGTAACTCCACACAGTGTTGATCAGGACCAGTCTGCAGGTGTGCGCGGTGTCAGAGCTCACATTTCGTTGCTAACAAATGTTATCTGTACAGAGTTCAATTCAACTCTCTAAGTCTAAATTTAACACCTGTTTTTTTACTGTGTACACTTTTAACACGCATCATTAAATCATTACTTATGTCAATAAACCTTCAGGACAGCAAGTAGGGCGTTGCTACTTAAAACTATAATATGCAACTCGTGGGAATCAACATGTCAGAGGCGCACAGTTAACGTTCCCATGATTCAGTGTTGGACAAAGCAGTGAACTACAATATTATTTTCTTCTTTAAAGATTTTCATTTGGCCGTAAAGATAAGTTTAACAAATCTGACAAAGTAGGCCAGAGCACAGGCTGCAGTCATGCTTCTCTTGGTTGAACAACGCAGATGAACAACGAGAGAGCAGTGACCTAAAAAACAAACAGTTCTCATACTGTAGTGAAGGTGCCGCTGCGGTGAAGCCGCGTGTGGGCCGGCTGTTCTCGTAAAACTCACTGGCACAGCAGAGATGTTCCAACCACATCGCTCTGTTTTATGACACAACAAGGAAAAGTGACTTACCACGCTATTAAGTAATGTTCTTTTTGTCGTTCTAACACCTTTTTTATAACTGCTCCCGCTCCCACCAGTCACGCTAAAACTGCCTCACAGCATAACCTTGACACAACCTTGTCTTTTGAAATATCAACAAAACAGTTGTGAAAATGATAGCGGAGATGCACAGTATAAGACCTCTGATTATAAAAAACACGTTTTTGATCATTTATAGGTCACATTTATGGTAGCGTTAAGTTACAGGACATTTATGATTGGAGGAATTGGACAGTGTTACAACTTCCTTTATTCACATTATGACACAACTTAGTTCACGTAATTCAGAACATATGACAATGTTGGACAACAGCTCAGTCACAGCAAACCGTGCACACAAACCCTAAATCCCTTCAACATTCACTCTGCCTGTCATATATTTAAGTGTTCCACACAAAAATACCACCAGATTCTGAGCTGTAGAGATGTTGCAGCCACTTACACCACACATCCTAAGAACTAAGGATCTAGATCTAAATGTGCTCTGTGTTTATTCTTGTAACGCTGACCTATCAAGCTGACTGGGAGGTGGAGTGGGGCCTGACTCAGTGAATGTGCTGATAACATCAAATCTATGCAGAGGAACCCACCTACACTATGATTTCTGGCTCAGTTAGTGTTCTCCGGTCTTTTTGGTCAGTAGGATGTTTCCCAGAACTGTACATGAGTTGATACGTTTTGATGAACTCCAACCCGGTCTTCCTGTTTTTGGGACGTTCCGCTGGTTTATGTTTCCTTATAAATCTTCTGTGTGCGCTTCTCTTGACTGTTGACTTTCACACATATTCACCCACCTCTCCATTCGAACAACGGTTGTAAAGGTCACCTTTTACTGGAAAGTCTGCTAAGGAACAGGAATTCATAAGGAAATAATAAAACAGACAACAGACCATGACGTCCACCGCCGTTTTGTTTCCTCTGTGGTCTTCCATGCTCCTTCCACCACCTATCAGGACATTTGATTTCTGAATTGTCTCTCTCTCTGATGGAGTTGATATTTTTTTCAGCCTAATGATGGCTTGCTTCACTTCCAGGCAGTGACATCTCTTTGGACTTTGTACCGAAAGTTGTCAACAACAATGTCCAATTGCAAATTTCCAAATGAACTACTTGACATCAACTCTAGACCTTTTCTCTGCTCACCTGTAGATTACCTGCCCAAAGGTCACTCAAAATGTGTATTTAAAACTACTGTACTTAAAATAAATGGTCACTATCCAGCACAAAGCCTAATAACGAAAAATGTTTTTTAAGTAATTGTAGTAATTGTCATTTACTGATAACTCACCAGATGTTGATACTGACAAACCTTGTAAGTAAGGGTCCATTCATTATCTTCGTCCAGATAGGAGTGTTTGCTTTGTTAGGGAAATTAGGAGTCATAAAACCAAACCATGCCGTGTGGGCGGCATTGCAAGGAGGACCTACCTGTCTTATAACAGGTATGTTGTAGCCGACCGAACTCTGACTGTGCCTGGATCATCGTCTTCCTAAGCGTTCAGCGCAGCAGAGTCAGGTAGACGAGTCACAATGCTACTTCAACCCGTGTTGATTTTGTTTGCATCCTCCATAAGGATCATCTCAGGGGCAGGTATGAGCTCTTTCAAAAAGCTGTTTCTCATAATTAGCTGCAGAGAGAAATTATCCTCAGCTTCTCTCTGTTCATGCTGCGTTTTCTTCTCTACTTCGAACCTGTTGTCGTAGAATGGTGCTACCAGTCCCAACTTACATGCAATCACACCTGCAAAGGTAAACCTGAGGACAACTGTTGCCTAACCACGTAGACATGTACCGTCCAAGTTACTTTATCATACTCTTCATGTCAAAGGTCCTGATGCGTGGGGAGATGTTTCTCAGCACTGCGGTGCCCAAGCTCAGTCTCCTATCAACATTGTTACGAAGAAAAGCCTGCCAGATGAACGACTCACCCCTTTTCAGCTCATTGGCTATCAAGAGACGTTTCACGGTACTCTCATAAACAACGGACACACTGGTGAGTAGAAGTAGAAGTCATAGAAGTTCTACTCAGTCGTAGCTGGATTTTACTTTTCATCTGATCTTTATAAGCTCTCACTTACTGATTGGGAGTCCCAGAACCGTTAGGTCTCTGAAATCTAAACAGTAGAGACACATTGAGTTGGGTTTGGCTTAGTCTGACATAGTTAGGATTATTAAAACATTTAATAGCTATGTATCATTTTTTTGCTGCTGTTAGAAACCGTATTTCACATGAGGAAATTCTCAAAGGACAAAGGTGGACCATCGTTTGCTTTCCTGGCTCGTAGATTCCCAGCTTCGGTCTTACTCTGTTTGGCCAACAGAAAAGCTGGAACGTACGATAATTACCTCCACTGGTGGAGTCACAGTTTATGAACTGTCTTGGATCAAATCTGATCTCTGAGATATTATACCACACCTGAAGTCGCCTCAGAGTGACGGCCAGTTATCAGCAGAGACAGTGTGTGTGTGGATGTGCTTTACATGTCGATGCCCAGGGGCTCACTGTCCCACCGCCCATGTTTGTAGGTACTCCAGGTCACGTCTCCTGGTGTTAGTGGTGGTTAAACACTCTTAAATATCGTTGCAGTTCAGCTGGATTTGCCCTCCAGTATCAAAATCAGAGGAGGAAACCTGGCTGTGCCATACAAGGCAGTTCAGCTTCACCTGCACTGGGGCAAAGACGGAGGGCCGGGGTCTGAACACACACTCGATGGAGAACAATTTCCCATGGAGGTATGAAACACGGAGAGGAGGTGTGTTCATGTGAGAACGTCCAATCAATCACCAACAAAAGAATCTCACACACTGTTTCATGTCGTGTACAGATGCATATTGTTCACATAAAAGAAGAATACAGCTCTTTAGCAGAGGCAGTGAAGGACCCCGCAGGTGTGGCTGTTCTTGGATTTTTCTTTGAGGTAAATTCACAATATAAAAATGTGTGAGTAACATAGAAATAAATGCATAGGGGAAATGTATGTTGGATTTTTCTTCAGTCAGGCTTTCGTTTGACTGGACATTTAAGGACAGAGGATTAGAGAATAAATAGGTGAAGCACTGTATAATTAAACTGCAGAACCTCGGATCTGTCGTCGACAGAGATTTGTGTTTCCGTGTGTGTCAGAGGAGAACGAATAAAACATGTAAAATGTTAAAGAACGCAAACGTTCAGTGGAATTTACAACATCAGTTAATGAGTGACTATAGAAAAGACAGCTTTAATGTGAAGATTATAAGATAGATTATAAGATAAGTTATAAGATAACGACAATAAAACCTTCATGAGCTTAGTGTTGGATATGTAGCCCATTAGATTTTATTGTTTTAGGACAGTAACATAAACCCTTAAGTAAACTTCTAAAAGCATCAGCTGCTCTGTGAAGCAGACTGTTTTGAATATTTTAGGAAAATGTCACTTCAGCTCAGTATTGTACTTCCTATTCTTTCCTTCCAGGAGGCCTCGTCTGCAAATAGGAAATTTGATCCTCTCATAAATGCTCTGAAAAACATCACACAACCCCGTGAGTATGTGTGTGGGGTCCTAACTGTGCTGCTCGTGGTGCAGCTGAGCTGAGGTAACACCTACACACACGAACTGATCCGCTGTCTCGTTATCGTTTATTAAACCAGCCAGCAACACGACTGTGAGCGCTGTGTCCTTGGACATGATCATTCTTCCTCACGAGGATATGGCCAAGTACTTTCGCTATGACGGCTCCCTAACGACGCCTGAGTGTGACGAAGCTGTGGTGTGGAGTCTGTTCGAGGAGGCTATCCCTCTCAGCATGGAGCAGGTACTCATGTTCACCATATTCTTATTATGCACGCAGGAGCAGAGAAGGCCACATCCACTGTGGTACCACACTTTGTGATTATACTGCGTGAATAGATGTGTTCAGTAGAAGGCTGAAGCTTGATAATGTCCTCAGAGGTTATGGCTTGTATTAATAAGAAGAACCACAGTGAGAACAGTTTCTGTGTTCTCTGAGGTTCCTGGCTGTTTTAGGACATTTCATTTTTACTTTCTACAATTTGTATTTAATGACTTCATTTTTCTCCTCTTTATTGCGGTGTCATCTTTTCCTTTCAGCTATCTGCATTTTCCCAGCTTCAGTTTTCCGACGGAGGACAAATGGTGAAAACGTACAGACCAGTGCAGCCTCGGAATCACAGGCAGGTGCATTACTCCAGAGGCCATGCTGCTCTGGTCAGCGCTGTGCTACTCATCACGTCAACACTGCTACCCAGTGCACTGTCCCTGCACACTGCAGGATAAAAGCTCTGCTTCAGGAGTGACATGCGTGTGTGTGTGTGTGTGTGTGTGTGTGTGTGTGTTTCCAGTTTCTGGTCACTTTGTGTCCTGGGACTAAAACACTGGTCATATTAATAAATTGTGAACCGTTATGCAGCCATATGTGTATTGGGGTCATCTAACCTCATGCGTGTGTGTGTGTGTGTGTGTGTGTGTGTGTGCGCGCAAACCTGATGTGTGTGCTGTAAAAACCTCATACATTAAAGAGTGTGTGTTTTCTCTTTTTTTTAATGCTCCATATCGACTATAAAGGAACATATTTGAGATGTAGATTCAGCCGTAATCACCTCATGTTATGTCTGATCTTGTCTAAAAAAGCAATGTAGATACTGTATATTATCCATAGAGGCAACAGCTGTTATCATATCTGTTTGTAACACATGCAATAAACAGATACAATCAGAAAGTATCATTCCTGCTTTGTTGTTTTGTACTTTCAGGAGATGTTTTTAATCCCATCACGTTTGTCACATTCATACATTTTTTTAAATTCCGCGTCTTTAATACGTGATGTGTCTCATAGGAAGAACATGTTATGCAGAAGATGCAACATCCAGCAGTACAGTAATGAAAATGCTTCACACAGTAGAATATCAAAAACATCATTTCAGGCATTTAAAACAAGAAGGGTCTGTCAATGTATTAATATTAGTAATGAAAATAACTCTTTTTGAATCCTCTGAGGGAACTTGTTGTGGACAGGCTGGTACCATGGGTTCAGTGTGCTTTCCTGGGACTCAGTAACCAGGAGTCAAACCACAGATCTCTGGGTTTGTAGGCTACCGCCCGACCAACTGAGCCACCGTTAGGAAATTACAAGACGTCCAAAGTCCTGGAAGTTGAGGGGTTTTCTACTAAAACTGTCAGCTTCATTTTGAAAACTCTCTCCACTCTGTGTCACCTCTACTTACATCCACAGTGTGGCAGCACCGACAAGTTGGTGAGCAGCTGTTCAGGCAGCAAAAAGTGCTTTTTTTTTAGGTGCACACAAATCCTGAGAACTTTTAATAAGTTTTTATTCCTTTTATTTAGGAGCCTCTCTGCTCTCGCTAACAAACCCACAGCCATGGCGTATGATGTGTGTAGAAACAGAAAAGTTTTCAACTGAATAAACAAGTTTAATCCTACTAAAAAGATCTGAAGTGTGCCAGCACGGCAGCAGCAGAAGATTTCCCTGTGAGATCAATGATCAACCTGGGAGGATAACACCTACTGGCGGCATTAGAAACCTGCTGCTATCTATACCGCCGTAAGTACTGGAGGAGATCACTCTGGATATAATCCCATGATGCACAGGAATAGACGTGTGATGCGTAATAGTGCTGAGCTAATCAGTGAGGTGCACAGTCATGCATCTCACTGGCTGCAGAAGGTCACTGCTTGGTTTCACAGAAAAGACCAAACTATCGCACACACTGTGACTGTGCACGTGTGAGCAGGAAAGAAGGATTTCGTTTCTGATTCCCTGTAGCAGATGAAGTTTTCATTAATGATTTTCTTTCATCTGCTACAGCGCTGCAGCCGTTCTTCTTTTCTCATGCTCACATCTTTTCTCTGTTTGTGCACCAGGCCCTTCCCCCACTTCCTCTTAGCTCACTTGGTGTGACTCTGAGGTTTGGGTTGTCGTGACAACAGAGGACACAGGCCGTCTTCTACTCTATTTGTGAAGTTTCTGTCGTTGCACGCATGTTGCACATTTGCTGCCAGGATAGGGAAGAGAGTTGCACCACCATCCCCCAACCACACCTTGTCAGACACATGCAGGCGTGAATGAGTTCTCAGAAATATAAATGAGATACGAAACTCTTCCTGCAGCCAGTATAGAAGATTTAAAACAAAAAGCCTCCACACTCCCCCTGCTAAGACCAGCGGTTCACATCTGCAGCATCTCTACAAACATTACTCTTTGGTTGGAGGTAAACTACGCCTCAGAGCTGCGTAGTATTTTGCCCTGAGAGAGTTGATACTCCTCGATATGAATTATTAGTGGTCGATAACTATCTGATGTCTTTTCAAACAGCAGGTGCTGCAACTCTGCTGTATGTCCTTAAAAGGGATGAGCTTATGCTTGGCAGTGGTGGTGCCGTCTTCATGGGCGTGGGCTTTGAATGCGTGTGTGTGTGTGTGTGCGTGTGTGTGTGTGTGTGTGTGTGTGTGCGCAGAAGTGGAAAGTAACTAACGAAACTTCCTAAAACTTAAGTGAAACCTAGCATTTAGAGTCTATGTTGGAAAACGTCCGTGTAACACATTTTTCTCATAGCTACAAAAGTGTACGTAAAAAAACACACAATACTGTAATACTAGTATCGTTAGAAGCGCTACCCGGAAGTCTCTGAAAGAGTTGAACCCACAACCACCTCCAGCAGCTCCAGCTTTTACATACATCAGATGTGAACACATGTATTTTATAAAAACAGATCACATCTACTTTTTAAAGTGTGTGTGTGTGTGTGTGTGTGTGTGTGTGTGTGCGCGTGTGTGTGTGTAGAAGCATGTGCACATTACACACACTTCCCTGCATGTATAGTTTGCGTGTGTGTGTGTGTGTGTGTGTGTGTGTGTGTGACTGTTAGAGATTTCCTGTGTTAACCACGTGGCTCAGAAGGGTTAATAAAAAGATCTCGTTCACTTCTGGGTTTTCTTTCTTCTCTGGAGTTCAAACACTGGTAAGATCCTGACAGCAAGTGACTCTGTGTAACAGTGTGATGATCGCTGCTTTTAAACTTTTACTTTACGAGTCTTTTCACTGAACCTTTCTAAAATATATAGAGATGCCAACATTATCTTTGATATATGTCTCATGTTACAGATCGCTCTTCCAATTGTACAGATAATGGACTGTTGTCTGCGCTATGAAGTGTTTCTGCATGTTCTCGTGTCTTTTGTACTGGTGAAAACCGGCCTTTTTTCAGGCCGCCACGTCGGTCAGTGTTTGCGGTGGAGTGACCCAGAAGCTACTGATGTACAGTGTTGTCACCCATAAAGTAGAAAGCACTACTAAACTTCACTACACAGTGTAGTGTTTCCTACTTTATGGATGAGTATACTGTTGGCTGCGGAGGAAGGTACAACGAAGACGCCGCCACCAGAGTCTGGGAGGACTTTTAGGATCATTAAGAGAACCTGCTGAACTATTAATATTTATATATATATAAAGCAAAGACTGGTACAAAAAAGTCGAGTTAAAATCTACAGTTAGAAGAAAGCAGGAAGGCCCAAGCAATGTACAAAGTCAAGTTAGTTCAGTTTCTCTTTCTGATTATTAATTTATTTGTAATAATGATTCTGTTTTTTTTACAAAATACATCCTAATGACTGAGTATAAAAAAAGCCAGTTATAGAAAATCTATATATATAAACAGAGTATAAGGCAGATATGGACTATATAAAATCTGCAAAAAATGTGTGTTATTTAGGCTAAAATCCTCCATCAGGTAAAATTTAAATATGTTAAATAAAACAATAAAACTATGATTTCATTTCATATTGTTTGAAAGTTAATTTAGTGAATGTGACCATTGGCTGATTAGGAGCATTTTGTAAAAGTGTGTTAAGCAGAAGCAAAGTGAATAAAACCTTGAGTCTATATTGAATTTATAAATATTTTCATGAAATGATTTGTAATTTTCATGCTCTTTCTTTAATAAATGATGAACCGAGCAGCGTGTGGGAACTTTTTTTACCCGTCACTGGGTTAATTAGCTGCATGTTTGCATAGACCTCCATTTATCTAAAGCAGATGCAGAGCCGTGCTATAATACAAAAATGTAATAATCAGCAGTTTGACACATTAAATCCTGAGTCTGAGACTTGGCAAACGTCCTCGGGCCTTCTTTTAGTCCCAGGGTAGAGGCTGCAGAAAGTTGGATGGTACCAAACCTCGTTGTCCGTGTAGATCCCCCTAAAATGTAGAGGACAGTTAAGCTTTCGTGTAATAAGAGCGAAGCAGCACTTGCTGTGTAGAAATTACAGATGATGCTCACATAGTAAAATCCATCTTGGTCCATGTCCCCTAACACGTAAACGATGTCTCCCGAACGAAACCCGAGTTCAACCTGTCACAGAAAATGGTCTGAAACTACTTTTTCTGTTGTAAGACAGTCGATGACCGTGAAGACATGATGTGAAGGCAGCGCTTACTTCACTGTCCAGGTTGGGCGAACTTTCCCAGGGATCATAGTCAAATAAGGCAACCATCCGTCGAACAGCTACATCGTCAGGGATGCTGACCGCGTCGCTAAGGTCTGGTGTCGAACACATGTCTGCGGGAACAAAACCAGAGAAACAAAAGTTACTGAATGCTGAAGAAAAGATCTATTTGTGCAGGGGTCAGTGAATGCAGCACACCTGCTAAAACTACTGTACTTTAATTTACTTTACTTTACCAAGGAGTAGCTGTTGAGTTATTGGAGTTTCCATTTAGTAACTTTTACACGATGTACTCTGAGTGTGACCTTTACTTCTTCTTCTTCTTCTTCTTATTTGTTGTAGTGGGGTTTTTTTTAGCTTAGTAACTTCCTATAGTTTACACACATTCACGCTGGGGACCAAAGTGTTTCTCACGAATGAACAACCTCTGTACCCTGTTCACCACTAGTGCTGCAGCAGGAACTCTAGTTTTTTTTAAATCTTTTTTGAGCTTAGCACCTCTGTTTCTCAAATGCAAACTGAGGTATCTTTACTTTACTTGGCAGACGCGTCGCATTACACTCCATTACATCATTCTGTTTACTGCATTTATCTGACAGCCATAGGTACGTTAAAAGGAAACATTGCACACAGGAAAGATAATTCCTACAGGTTTCATAAACCATAAGTCAACGGACAGTTTGTGAATTCATCACACATGTAACCACAACAGTAAATAAAATAGAGAATAAAGATTTACAAATGTCTTTTCTTCTTTCTATTTACAGATGGCAAGTGTTGTTTCAGGGCCCAGAATGAGGAAACATTAGCAGGTTGATCTGTGCTGAACTCGCTCCACAGAACTTTACTTTTACACAATGAGGGGCCAGAACATTAAAACCACCTCCATCCTACTGCGACCTCAGTCATGCACATGTAGCAGAGTTATCTCCTGTCTTGTGTTTGTACACTTTCACTGAGGTACAATCCTGATACTTCTACATTAAAGTGCTGCTGTTTGTTTGAGTACAGTACATGCTGGTGAAGTACTCAGCCCAGAGCGCTGATACCTGTGTGGTCCACAGGCAGGAAGCCCTGCTGCATCAGGAGATGTTTGAGGTGCTCGTCATCCACTGGGACCTCAGCCACCATGTTGCTGGGCACATAACCAGAAAGACCACCAGACTCCCCGTGATAGAAACCATCAGAGTCTTTGTCTCCAAACACCTGACAGACACAGAGGCTGTTAGTTCATCGGCTGCAGTGCCACACATACTACACACACACAGTACACGCGCTGCAGCCGTCGACAGATTCAGTAAAAAGGCGGCAAATCACATGAATTACATGGAGAAGGTGACAGGAAGCAGAGAGAACAGCTCGTATCTCTGCCCTGTCACAAACAGGAAGCAGTGTTCAAAGGAGCTTTTCAACCGGTGCTGTGAGTGGAAGCACGGCTCATTCAGTGGGTAGGTGGAGGCCTGGAGGGGAAAGAGAGCTCTCACCTTGATGATCTGGCCCGGTACAAAAGGCAGCTCCTCTGCGGCTGTGTCAGGGTTGGGAGACATTGCAGCAGGGTTGTATGGGTAAAGCGCCACAAAGAGTCGGATGCTAGGTTTGGACACCTGGCTCGCAGCCTCCAGTTCCCATTCTCTGAGGTCCTCTGGAGTAGCAATCCTCCCGTCGTCTGGGTAAATGAAAACATCCAGCTCCAGACTCGTCTCCATTTACAGCAGCGTGAGCACTGCGCTGTCCTCTGCAGACAGATGGCCGCTGCAGACACCAGAACACTCCTTAACTCTCATCCTAATTTGAGGTAATTGAGCTGGGCGGGAGGCAGAGTAATCCTCTTTGTAGCAGGCAGAGACAATCAGCAGGACTGTACCAAAGTGAAGCTGCAAAACAAACATTAATAACTGACGTGGGCCCTAAAAAGTCCTCCACTGCCCCCCCCCCCCATCCTGAGACAGACAAACATAGGAATGAAAATAATGTCATCAAAGTAGAATCATACACTGTTTTCTTCATGCAGGTCTGGTTTTATAAAACCAGCTCATGTGTCACTGTGTTAGTGAAAGAGAATCAGTGTGACTTTCTTATTCTCCTGTGAGAGAATCTTCATTGTTTCATCTCTAAATGTACAGGTAATAAGAAATAAACAACATGAGCGTCAGTGAACAGGCTGCGTTACCATAACTTGACCCAGTTTACACGTCACTGAAAGTCAACACTTCCTTTGGCTCAGGCCAGGTCAGCAGGAGATTATCTCGTCCTACAGGAGAGGGAAAGGTGTGTGTGTGTGGGGGGGTAGTCCTGTGGTTGAGCTTACGTTTGTATTCTTGTCCACAAGAGGGAGCTGTGCACGGTTCTTTCTGCTTTACTCTTTTAACCCAGGGTAAAATAATTAAAGCTTTGTAACTGCTGCATTTAAAGCTGAAAAACTACTGATGATCAGTGGTGGAAATATCCAGGTCATAAGTAGAACAGTAAGTTATTAGTTTCATTATAGGTTATTCTTCTGTCTGTTCTAAAACACATTTGAAACGCTGGAGCCATGAAACATTTGGCAACACAAAGGTTTTGTATGTGAAATCTGGATTCATGAATTAGTGAGTAAGTAATAATAAGTGGTTTGTGTGTTTGTTAGCAGCAGTAAACCGTGCTCTTCACACCGTTTACTCGCTCGTGACCTTGACTTGGGGAGACGCTGGGATCTCAGGTTACAGTTCAGCGACGTCCTGGGAGCTTATGTCATGATTTAAACAGGGATGTGTTGCCCTTCGTTTACAGACATTTTTACACATACACACATATCAAACATTAATAGGCCAAAGAAACAACTGGTGGAGACGACATCTGGACGGTGGAGGAGCAGAGAGGGCGCTGCTTCCTGGACAATCAGTGGCTCCTGCGTTAGCGTCTAGTTTGACCTGCAGAGGGAGGAAATGAGCAAGAGATATGAGAAAAAACATCTACACTACAAACACACTAATAATAAATAATATTATACTGAATATTTCAGATTAACACAGTTTAATGTATGAGATCATAAACACGTAGGCTACATACTGTGGCTGTGACTGAGGCTCAGCTGGTTGGTCTTGATGGTCCTACACCTGGTTCCTTCGATTCCTGGCCACAAAGTCTTCGAAATGAATTTAATTTTTTCCTTTTTTTCACCTCTGACTTTAATAACACATATTTAAACATATTTACCTGGTCAGAATGAGTTTTGGCCCATCTCAGGCATCTCTGTTTTATATTCATCTGAGAACGGTTGCATATTTCTCAGGCCTCACAAAGGTGTGTCAAGGTGACACACTTTTAGACGTTCTGAGAAAAAGAAATATTTGTTTACATATTGAAATTATTTATATTTGTGGCTACAATGCATTCAATTATTATTTTCTGGACAAAAGAAAACCCACTCGTCACATCATTTCCTAAACAATTTGATAAGTTATGGGTCAAAGTATGAATAATAAATGAGGCACTCACACAGTAAAACGGACCCTAAATGTCAATTCAACCTAAATCAGGTCAACAGTATTAAGTAAATAAATAAAGCAGAGGACGCTTCTCACTCCTGTGACTGTTTCTCGCTTTACCAGGATTGAACTTTTTAGCAAAGACTTAACAAATGCATGAAAAATAGCCACATGCTATTAACACGAGGAGACAAAGCTCATTCTGATAAATAAACATCTAAGATAATAATCATTTAGGTTCAGAATAGAGCGTTTGAAAGGCCTAAAACATTTATTTTAACTATAATATTATTGATTTATTGAGATGTTTATAGATGATGGATTCTTACAACAATGCAAAGAAAAAAAGAAATCTGAAAGATCACTGTGGAGGGAACGGCTCTCTTGCCCTTTCTTACCCCCTGCTGGTCAGATCTCTCTGGTTGACCTACAATGATCCATGACCAGTGAGCTAGAGTCCAGATGTTCCAGGTATAAACATAAATTCAAGAGCAGATCTAGTAATTAACCAAGTGCATTTACATTTATGACACTGAATAGACCAGGCATGGAAAGACACTAAGAGTAAAAGTATAGGTTTGAGTTAATTAAGTGAGATTTTGTTTTTGCTGTTTCATACTTCCTTACTGGGCTCGACTTGTCTGTAGTTTTATTGATTTCATTTGTGTTCCTGTTGCCTTTTGTTTTGTCACAGATATCTAGTAAGTATTCACAGTAAACATCGTTCAAACGTAGAACTGTGAGGCTGTAACCTACAATTTATCAGAAACGTGTTGCTGTAAATCATTTCATTGGTTTAGTTTGGAAATGTGAGTGATCCTGGTGACTTCACAACACATGTAAAGTGAATTTAGGTTTAATAGTTAGTTCAACATAACATTATGGGTTTGAAAATGTAAAACTAACTCAAGTAAGGTAGCTCAACCTAAAAGAAAATCACAGTAAAGTTAGTTTAACTATTAAGTCGTGTGATCAGTTGGTAAAGATGCTTTCTTTTTCGTTTTAAATTTGTGCTTTATAAATAAAATTGATTGATTGATTGAAGAGTTGATGATGCTGCACGTGATGTTTTACAGTGTAAACATTATCCTTATAAATATTATTATTATTTCCGTTGTTGTTACTATTATTAATATTACTGCGATTCTCATTATTATTATTATATTAGAACAAATGTTTCCACTGTTTTTTCTCAATTATTATTTACTACTGGTTCCCATGTATGGGCTGTTACATCACTGGCACAGACACCCACCTTTCTGAGCGATGACACAACCGAGTGTGTGTGTGCGTGTGTGTGTGTGTGTGCGTGTGTGTGTGTGTGTGTGTGTGTGTGTGTGTGTGTGTGTGTGTGTGTGTGTGACAGAGCGGGAGAGAGAGAGCGGAGGAGGAGAGGGAGAGGAAGGAGGAGGGAGGGAGGAGAGAGGGTGTCCCGTCTGCGCGCAGCACAGACAGACAGCAGGGAACAGCTGCGGCACTAAGCTCGCGTAGGATTTCTCTGCATTGCGATTTCAAATATCTCTTCGTTTCATCCCCCACCAAAAAAAGAAGAACGAACCAGCTCCGAGCAGGCAGCCAGACATCACTCCAAACATGGTCGACCGCGAGCAGCTGGTGCAGAAAGCCAGGCTGGCCGAGCAGGCGGAGAGGTACGATGACATGGCAGCTGCTATGAAATCGGTAAGTGAGCCAGTCAGGAGCCCGCAGCAGGGTCTGATCTCTGCCCGTCCCGTGTCCTCAGCAGAGCCGGGTCCACTGGGACCCGGACCTTGCTGTCGCTCCTCATCTGTTTCCAGCAGCTGTAGTAGTTGTTCCTTCTCTTCTCCACCTCTCCTCCTCTCCTCCCTTCCTCTGACTCAACTCATCAGAGCTTCTGCCGTTTGAAGCAAAAAAAACAATGGAATGCTGCCCCCCCCCCCCCCCATCTCCTTCTCTTTGTCATATTTATTGAAACGAGAGATTAAAACCTGCTCACTTCTCCCGCTCTGCTGAACGGGGCTTTTATTTTGTGAATGAAGCCCTCCACAGTTCTTCCCTCTAAATGGGAAGAACTGTGGAGGCAGCAGAATCTCTCTAGAATATTCTTTGTCATATTGCAGTGAGTCAGTATGATCAGATGTGATTGTGGGGCTTTGTCTTCTTCGTCCCGTTGGTCCTCGTCCACGCTCACGTCTCCATCTGTGCGTGCGCTGCTCCTGTGTCCAGGCAGATTCCGCCCCAAAAAAAGCCAGCAGCGGCTGACTGGGAGTCATGTTGGGCTGATAAGCCATGAAGGAAGGAGCGTAACGCTTGATCCAAAGGGGGGGTGACAGGAGCTGTCTCGGCTCGTGTAGGTCGGCCTTGACGACAGAGCATCTCTCTCTCCACTTTGTGATTTATTCCCTCCATCTCTGCCACCCAAAGGAGGTCAGGGACCAGGATTCTCCAGTGAGGATAAAAAAAATCTGCTGTGTCACACCAGCTCGCACTGGAACCAACGGCATCATGGGAGCCTCTGAGCTCACAGATACAGTCCAACCATCACGCGTGGATTTGAACGGGGGACATGTAGTGGTGCGTGAGTGAGAGACGGGGCGAGCCCCTGGGGACGAGTTCTGGTGTGATGGTGTGCACAGGGAGGGACTCCTTTCCCTTTAAAACCATCAGCCATGTCAGTGCGGGCCAAACCGGGCCCTCCTGCAGGGGTGTGTGCTCCCGCTCTGTAATCGAAGGGAATCCCTGGTTAGACAAAGAACAGGCCTCGAGCAAAGTGGTTCTTCACGGTTCTGATTGGAACAGAGTTATTTCTTGGTACTAGTTTGTCTTCTCAGTTTAAATGTTCAAACATAAAATCAGAAAATGCTGACAACAGGGATTTCTGCCAGGTCTTTTCCTGCAGATCAGCTGATTGTTGCAGCATGTTGTCGGCGTAGCTGATGATAAAACGTGTGATGTAGCAGGGAGACATTTTTTCATTACGATAGTTAACAGACGGGACAGAGCAGCAGTCCTCAGTGCATTATATGTACAGTCAACAGGATCAGTAGGTCTGTGTTGGTGAAGCCAACACCACCCTCCTCTCCATCCACTCAGCATGCGCATGACGTAAGCGTTCCTGCGCCATCTTTGTGCTCCTCTGCCTGAGCCGAGAATGTCAGGAACGACACGAGGAACGATCGTCCTCGCGAGAAAAAACACAGCTGCCTGTCAGGGTGAAAGCTAATCGACATCATTGGTGCATTTCGTGGTCATCCGTCTCACTAAAGTGCTGTTTCTATGACAACTACCCAGCTGATCTGTCAAAATGGGAAACTCAGCCTGAGAGAAGGTCACTGGGACATGTGAACTCCCTGTGCACCCCCCCCCCCTCACCCCCGAGTGCTCACGGTAACATCTCCAGTCCTCCTTTTACACCCCCCCATCCGACGTCTTGAATATCGCTCCCCACTAACTAGCGCTCGCTGTCCACGTGGCAGCTGGAGCTGCTGGTGCACTACATGAATGGATTGCCATGGAAACTGCGAATTGCACATGACAAGTGAAACATTGCTCATCCTGTGGATTCATGTAAAATAAAAAGATGGTGTTTAGTGGAAAGAAGGGCTGCATCCAGTCAATCGATTCATTGATTACTCATCGATTTATTTCATAAAACGGCAGCCTCTGGTGAACTCTGTTGTTTTTTGTCTTGCTGATATTTGTGTTTCATGTTCGGAACGTTTGGGAGGCAGGAACAATAAAACGATCCTTGCTGATCTCCTTCTAAATAGTTTCCTGCTCCGGTACTGTTAAAGCTTGTGATCTCACCTGGAATCCACACTAATCTAATGAATGGCGCATTTCTTCCCTCTTCCAGGTAACCGAGCTGAACGAGGCTCTGTCCAACGAGGAGAGGAACCTCTTGTCCGTGGCCTACAAGAATGTGGTCGGGGCCCGCCGCTCCTCCTGGAGGGTGATCTCCAGCATTGAGCAGAAGACCTCTGCTGATGGCAATGAGAAGAAGATTGAGATGGTGCGGGCCTACCGGGAGAAGATTGAGAAGGAGCTGGAGGCTGTGTGCCAGGACGTGCTCAACCTCCTCGACAACTTCCTGATCAAGAACTGCAACGAGACGCAGCACGAGAGCAAAGTGTTCTACCTGAAGATGAAGGGCGACTACTACCGGTACCTGGCCGAAGTGGCCACCGGGGAAAAGAGGGCCACGGTGGTGGAGTCATCAGAGAAGGCCTACAACGAGGCCCACGAGATCAGCAAGGAGCACATGCAGCCCACCCACCCCATCCGCCTGGGCCTAGCTCTCAACTACTCCGTGTTTTACTACGAGATCCAGAACGCCCCGGAGCAGGCCTGCCATCTGGCCAAGACCGCCTTCGACGACGCCATCGCCGAGCTCGACACCCTCAACGAGGACTCCTATAAAGACTCCACTCTCATCATGCAGCTGCTCCGAGACAACTTGACACTGTGGACAAGTGACCAGCAGGATGACGAGGGAGGGGAGGGCAACAACTAAAGAGAAACCACACTTCGAAAAAAAAATTATGAAGGCCCGGTGGACTTTGGCAGCCGCTTTTGCCGATGACACTACCGCAGCAGCAGTTCTTTATTTTTCCATGTGTTAAAAGAATCAAAAGAGAGGTGAGAGTGGAGGTTAAATCTTAGTTTAAATATATATAGAAATATATATACGGTTGAAAGGGGCCTCCGTCTTCTTGATTTTCTCTTTGACATTTGCCAAAACCACTGATATGTCAGTCAATCAGCCTGAAGTGGTTGTTGTTGGATTGAAATGGCAGCCTCACACTGGCATACATAGGAACTGAATCTTGTCAAGACAAGCTGCTTTGTTAGGTTTTTGGGTGATGGAGATGCATTTGAGTTCACTTGAGAGAGAGAGAAAAAGCTTGAATGGGAATGCCTCACATAACTAGTTTGCATTGGTTCCAGTCTGCACATGAGGAAACAGGCCCCCGGGAAGCGATTGGCATCAAACCAAATCCAGTAGTTTTTAAATGGAAAGATTCCCCCTCCAAATTTAGACTTTAAAAAGACGCAGGAGTGATGCGTCTAACGCGTACTTCACAGATTAGTCTGGTACTGGAACCATAGATTCTTTTGGAGGTTGAAGATTACTGAAGGCACTTAGTAATCTTAACGGTATGAAACAAAAAAAAACAAAGACAAAAAAAAAGAAAAGTAAAAAATAAAAGCAGCTTCAGAGTTTGTGGTTTACTTCTGTGTTTGTTTTATTAAATGCACTTGCCTACTATACTGTTTCTTCAGTGTAAGATGATGACAACAATAATATCGATTATTCAATATTGTGCATGCTGGTGATGTATTTATATACAGTAGCTTGACTTTATTAACTTATACCGTGGGTGTTAAGTATTCATATGAGTGAGAAAAACAGGCTTTGTCTGATGTGGATTTTGACATTTCTAAGTTATTTTTATTCATTTATTTTTTTGTTGTTTCCTTTTTGTTATGGTTTTTGATTTGCTATACCAAACTGGTGATCGTAAAAATTGACCTGTAATGGGCGTTGCTATAGTGACATGCAGTACGTGTATTTTTATTTGTTAAAGAAAGAAAAAACGATGCACACCCACCAGTGGTGGCTTCATCCTACCAGCTGGTGTTTGTCACACTGAGGTATGATTATGGTATATTTTGTCCATTGAACAGTATTTAAGTACTTTTTTCTGTGATGCTATCCAGTTTTAACGATGGTGACGTTTTCAGGCTCAGTGTTTCTCTTATGAATTCACAAACACGGACCACGTTTTGTTTCCGACCGTATACGTTTTCTGTAGGTTTCTGCGTTTTTATACCTTTTAGCTGTTCCTGAGTGACAAAATATCTTGAATGTGAGTCATTATGTAGCAGTTGCACAAGAAGCGAAATAGCTATGATAATAAAAAAGAATATGACTAAATTATACATGCACCAATGCCGGTGGTCTAGTGTATTGTTGTATTGTCACCCATGAGAATTCCTTTTGCTTTTAATGGAAACCATTTCACAGAAAAGTGCTTTGTTTTGTGCCTCACGTATAGTTTGTGCTTTCGTTTTTTGTTTTCCTTTAAAGTTTCTGCAAGCATGTGCACATAACGTGACATTTCAGTGGTTCCTCGCGTCTCCACTCTGCACATTACCTAGATGTGAATATTGAACACAGCTGCACAAATGCAATCACAGGGAGAGATTGTGTTCTTCAGAATTGGTTATCGATTAGCTCAAATGTAAAAATCCACGTCTTCAGGACACATTTACACACAGTGAAGCTGCTGAACGGATTTATCTCCATAATGCTGCTAGTTCTACACACGTTTACCTTAATATATTCATACATATATATTCATGGCAGTTCATTTGTTCCAATAGGCGGCAATTAGAGTTAACAGACACCGAAAGCTATAAGGTCATGTTGTCATGACCTTTGAGTGTCAGGCTTCAGTTCTCCTGCACGGCACAGATGCTTTGGTTGATTTTTAATGTACTATAGTCTGAATGGTCTCAAAAGATTCTCCCAGATTAGATGCATGAAAACCTAATGTGGGAGTCGCCTCCACACGTTTCAAAAATGTTTGAAGAAATGGAAATCGATTTTCTTTTCTCCCTCTCACCTTTCTATATTTTTTATTGTGTCATTTTGTTTCTTTTTTGGAAAAACCATGTCAGGAGGCTCATTGCCAAGAATATTTTTTTCCTGTGGTTTGTGATTTGACATTTTTGTTGTTTGGTATGTTGATGCTTTCTGTAACGTGAGAACATACTGATGCAGGAGGAAGAAAGGAAACTTTAGTCACATATTAGATTAAATCACGCCGACCTACTGGAGAGAGGAAGAGGGATACGAACTGTATGCTCTGCTGAATCTTTGGTTGCTGTCTGTTGCCCATTAAAGTTATTTGTTAAACCGCCTATGATTCTAATTCTTCCTTTCTTTCTGGGATGAAGCCATTGGCACTGAACAGATTCTCAACGTTTCTGCTGAGGTTTACAGCCCACACATTGATACAGGAAGTCAATATGACCTTATGTAACCCTTTGTGGGTCACACCACTGGTTTGGCGGGGCGCGCGGGAGTGTGTGCGTCCGTATGTGGACGTGTGTGTGCGCACCGTGCGGTGAATCCGCCTGCAAGGCTGCATGCGTTGTGCGTGTGGGGGAACATATGGGATGGAGCCTGTGTTCGCTGTACAGCAGGCTCCTTTCGAGGCCGCTTTGCTGGTCATTAACTCAATTAGGGAACAGATCAAAGAGTATTGCTTCAAACCAGTGGATGGCGATGCGACTCATGATCCCAGCAGAGCAGCACTGAGCTTAAACAAAAATCTGCTCCTCGTGAACTGAAAGGTGGAGTTCGCGCGACTAATTAAGGGTATCTGTGTTTGTCAGGCAGGAGTGGAATGGCACGCTGCTGGATTACAGACTGCAGCCTCCTGCTGCAGCTTGCTGCACTATACCTTTCACGAGATGAAATTCTGTGCTTTGAACAGTCCTCCTCGCCAGCCAATAGCTGACAGGCTCGCTCTCCTCAGCCACCAATCCCGTTCCTGTTGCTAGGGCTATAATAAGTATCCCCCCCATTAGCCCGTCTCCTTGCTGCACTGCTCACACACATATTACAACATGTAAAAAAATGAGAAGCTCAAAGTGCACAGGAGACATTAGGATTCAGCAGCGAGCGATCTTCCTGCCGCTGCTTTAATGCACTGCTGCTCTCTCAGTGCTGGTGACATTACACATCTCCAAACACACTGATGGACGTGTAATTGGATCTTCAGCATCTACAAACGCGCTTTAGGTCTTTTTGTGGTAAATTCTGTCCATTTAAAATAGAACAAAATGGATTTTTGGTTGATATTATGTGCTTCAATTCCACATATACAATAACTCGTCACGTGAAGGAGGCCAGCCCGAGGAGGCATCCTTCGCCTGTGATCCCACGTCACCCAAAGACCAATGACCTCTAAATCACTGGCATCAGTGGACATAGTCATCGTGATGACATCAAATAATCTTTTTTATTTTCAACGACAACCGCAGATTAAAAATAAACCGTGGAAGCCAGGTGAAGATGATTCAGGGAAATTATTTTTGTCTTCACTGAACTTCAGGAGCTCTTTCAGGTAGTTTCTTCTTCGCCTCAGGTAACTGACAGATTCAGTCTGTGCACTGGATTTCGCGTCTTGTTGAGATACGGAAGATCAATATATACTTCAGTCAACACACATGAAGACGGTGACTTATGTCAGAAGGTCACCGGCAGGTCTGAGCTGTGGTGCAGCGTATTGATTTCTGTTGTCCACGCACGACGCAGCATCTGACGCTGTCTTCATCAGCCCCTTCATGAACCATTCATCAGAAACCCAACCTTAGGGCTGTTGTGGCAGCTGTAGTGACCAGACAGAGAAACAGCCCTAAGGCTGATTCACAAGCAGCTGAAAAACATCTAACCTCAAAAACACGTTGCCTCGCGCTGGATTTAGAAGGTTTGTGATCTGACTGCACCTCAAAGATGCAAAGAAGATATAATAACTCCAAAGCTCCAGAAATATATCAGCGCATTACAGGGAGGGACAGAGGGAGGAAAAGAGAGATGAAGAGAACGAGGGGAGCAATGTAGAAGCAGAGAGAGGAGACAGCTCTATAAATAGGCCTCCCTGCAGCCTGCGAGTAGACAGTGAGTAGACCAGAGTCATCAGTGTGACAGCCTCTCTACTACAGAGACAATCTGCCTGTGTGTGACTGGTGAGAGTTTGATTTATCGTTCGTACCCCCCTGCTGAGCAAACATGTGACGTGGATTTACATCGGCTCTGTTATTTGTTGTGTCCTTGATGTTCATTCCACCATTTTCATGCATCGTTTTCTGGAAGTTAGGACGAGACAAAGAGCGCTGCTGACTCTTCCCGGCACAAAGACAGCTGTTAATGCATGAGAGCTGCAAATGAATTATTCACACGAACATTTAGATTTTGTATTATTTATCACAAGGAGCCACGACGTTCAGCCAGAGGTTTTCAGAGCCCATTTCAAGGAGTGCTCCCTCCAAAACACTGCAGGTCACGCTGCGTCTGATAGAAACACACGGCGAGTGGCTGCAACATAAAGCGCTGGCGTTTGTGACCATCACACTGAGCCGCGAAGTGCAGGAGACGATTCTCTGTAACTACAGAGGCTTTGGGTGGTGAACAGAAGTTTGTAAAAGGTGAGGCTAAAATTATGTCCCCCCCCTCCCCCACCGCGCGCTGTGTCACAGCGACGTCACTCCGCACGTTCTTTCGAGGCCTCCCATTGCAGGAGAATCACAGTCACACCACACCAGTCCCCTGACACAGTAAGATCATCAGCCAAATAACATAGATCTGCTCACACTGCACTGCGTGTGATGTGTCAGGTATTGGGGATATTTGAGTAACATAGACTTGGAAGCAAACTAAACATTTCTGTCAAAGGTCAAACAGTCAAATTATGTTCTTTTCACTTTACTACATTCATAAACCAGCAGATAGGAATTATTAAAATCAAACCTTTGGAAGGTTTTTGAAGTACTGCACCATCCTTTGTTAGAATGTCTTTGATTCGAAATATTGTGTCCAACAACACACAGATGTAGACCAGAAATGATTATTTCATTAACATACTCAAGATCAGATAAAAGTACAGTGTGCTGCACACGATAAAGACGATGAATACAGCTATATGTGTATTTATCTGTCTATATGTATATATATATATATATATATATATGTAAATGTATATGTATATGTATATGTGAATATGTATATAGCTTTTATTTGATGGTATTAAACCCACAAGCATCAAACAACAGGAAACAGAACAGAACAGAACTGACAGGTACCAGGTGTTACCCGCGTGTGTCCTTTGACATTCATAGTTCAAACAATAAGTGAGTTTGTTGTTTAGGAGGAAACCAGAGAGCGGGCTACAGCAGAGAAGCAAATCATTTTCACTGTGAGAAGAGAGAGAAAATCAGTTAGTCACTTCACAAACACTGGGCACAGGCAGCACAACAGTTTGGTAGCTGACAGAAACCGCTGGTGGGCTGAGCAACGTACACAGAACGGGTCATCCAAGCCTCTAGAAACAGTGAGAGGCACGAGAGCTTCTGTGTGGGAAACAAGACACCAAGTCCAGGCCTGTCCTAAAGCTTCCAAACCCTCCCGGCCGGGACATGAGGAGAGCACCCTCCTCAGTCAGCCCACTGTGAGGTGACATATCTCGCTGACCTCTTCTGAGTGAGTGTCACGGGATGGAGTGTCTGCACAGATTAGGTCACACACAGCTAAACAGGTGTGCTCACTTTGGTTGCATCTTTTTACACTTAATGTGGAGGTTTTTAAGACGGGGGGGGGGGGGTCAAGTGACATCACTCGTCTAGCAAGCTGTGGTGTGAATCAGCACGTTGCTCCCAAACACCAGAGAGGTTCACGACGTGATAATGAGGTGTAGATAACTAAAACTGCATGTGAAGCCTTTCGATATTGTGGACTAGCCCTTTAATGTTGTATCTGCAGATCATTAGTAAGCAGTTCTTTTTTCTTGCTGTTTGAAGCATAATTTTTACCTGAACAGTCTCTACCAGCGCTGCTTTGTTTTACACTTAGTTTCTCAGGTGCCACCAGTTTGATAAATTACACGTTGCGTTTGTGGGTCTGAGCCGGTGACTCATTATGTATGTGGGCACAGGGGATTCCCAGCAGTGCAGAGGAGAAGAAGAAGAAGAAAAACTCCCCTCAACTCTAAAGTCTGGAGAACTGAACTCTGCTCAGTCGACAGCAGGCCAGTGGTGAATAAGAGGAGGGAGAGGGGAGAGAGAGAGAAACGGAGCCCGAGTGAAATGTGATGATGTGACAGGAAAACACAACGCTAACAGCAGGAGGCTGAACTACATCTGGCTCTGGGTGTGGAAAATGAAGAAGCATTATTATACAGTTGAAGCCACAGAAATAGAGTATAATAGAAAAGAATAGCATGTTGCGTCCCTCCCTATCCAGTCATACGATGAGGTTACTACTCTGTATGAGCGCAGTATTGTGCTGTTGCATGGCAACAGTTTCCACAGAAATCCTTGCTCAGAAACACTCCTCTCTGGTCCCCACATATCTGCAGCGAGCAGCGGAACACGCTGACTGTAGGAATACTAATGGTCTGATGAACCATTTCAGTTGCAGGAGCTAAAGACGTGTTTTCAGTTTTACTTGAACACAGTCACCTGACACAGAACACGTTTGCCCAGAGTATGTGCACACATAATTATCTCAGCCGGTAGAAGTCAGGGTTGTGGGTTCAAGACCCATGGTAGGTGCTTGCTTTAAGTGGTCATTCACAACCACAAGGAAAAGACAGTTTAATGGTAAAGTACTATAAAATCCTATGTAAATACTATCAGTATCTCTGCAATGCTAAAACTTTTTTTTCTGAAACCTGAGAAATGAGGGTAAATCACACACGCTATGCTAAGTAGCCATATTACATAATGGGCTACTAGCCCACTGCTTGTATGACGCTGATCTATTTATATCTACACTAACTCTATGCACGATGAGTTTGGCCTACTTACGCTCAATCCTAAACACAAAGCTATAGGTGCTTTGTTAAGCAGCACATTTCACAAGTCCAGTCGACGGATGGGTTACGTTGACTTTGTTTAGCTTTGTCTGTTCACACCGTTTCTGCCCTTAAGTGATTTAATTAAATCTATTTATGTTTGAAACATTTTGGCCTTTTGACTCGTATGAGAACGCCGCCTGGTTCATGTAACTTAACTTTTCACATGGCCCGCTGGTTCCCTCTAACGGGAGTGTGGTCCCGCTGGTTCCCTCTAATGGGAGTCTGATTAGGGGTAACCCTAGCCCCTAACCCTGGTTCCGCTGGTTCCCTCTAACGGGAGTGTGATTAGGGGTAACCCTAACCCCTAACCCTAACCCTGGTTCCGCTGGTTCCCTCTAACGGTAGTCTGGTTCCGCTGGTTCCCTCTAACGGGAGTGTGGTTTCGCTGGTTCCCTCTAACGGGAGTGTGGTCCCGCTGGTTCCCTCTAATGGGAGTCTGATTAGGGGTAACCCTAACCCCTAACCCTGGTTCCGCTGGTTCCCTCTAACGGTAGTCTGGTTCCGCTGGTTCCCTCTAACGGGAGTGTGATTAGGGGTAACCCTAACCCCTAACCCTAACCCTGGTTCCGCTGGTTCCCTCTAACGGTAGTCTGGTTCCGCTGGTTCCCTCTAACGGGAGTGTGGTTCCCTCGGTTCCCTCTAACAGAAGAAACCAGCAGAGCCACCCTCGGGAGTCTGGTTCTGCTGGTTCCTTCCATTAGAGGGAGTTTTTCCTCTCTATTGTTGTCTAGTGCTGCTCAAAGGGAGTGTTGGGTTTTCCTTCATCATTTTTATTGTTGATTCCATTGTATTGTCATATATCTTGTGACTATATATATTGTCACTGTAAAGTGCCCTGAGTTGTGATTTGGCACTATACGTATTCAGTTCCCAACTTCTCTCTTGTTGAACCTTTTTTCTCTGTCACTGGCTAAAAGACTCTCAGTGTCATCGCTTTTTTATATTGCCATTGATTCTTTTTCACACTTACTGTACAGACCAGGACACTTCTGGACAGTAATGCCGTGGTGGTGACTGGCAGGGACACTCTTACTCAGCAATTTCACTTTTCGCAGCATCATGTCTGAACTGAAACACTTGTACTTGTACTTAACATAACACATTCACAACATTCAGATTATATGTACAAAATGTAATCAACAATTATTATGCCGTATTATTTCACATGTAGTGGAACTGTGTTAGTTTGCTGCATGGCTTGTTGTTCGCCTGCATGTGTGATGTGTTGAAATACAGTTCATGCTGCAGCATGATGTTTAGAACATGCTTGCCTCTGTTTTTGAACAGCTCCCGAACTGTTAGTGAGAAGAGAGGGTCAAATTAATGACTAATGCCCAAAAAGCTCCAAGTGGCTGATCATGGTCGATCTCCTCCCCAACAACACGATGCTGCCCTCTACTGGTCTGCAGAGTGAGGTGCATTTGAGTTGGAAAAAGAACTGTGAGAGCAGGCTGCAGGCGGGACCTTGCTGAATGGACAACTCATGAGAAGAGATGGGAGGATAGTGATGAAATCCAAGGACAGAACAAAGAGAATATAGTGTTGTCACTGCTCCACAAACACCACGAAGGTTCAGTGATGCCAGTTGCATTCACACAGAAATGACTGACTTTGTCTGCAACCACTCGGGAGCAGTGTTTCACATGTGAACTTTTATTTTCAACAGCTGTAGGAAAATGTAAAAATCTCTCCTATATAAAGCTTATTTACATTTAGATATTAACAGCAGAGTGAGCAGAATCGAATCTAACCCCGTCTGCTCGTGTATTTGATCTGCTATCCATGTTTACACCACACAACAGGATTCTGCACGGAGGTGGACGCGAAGCAAAAGCTGTGCTCAGTCTGTGCACTCTGTCACGGTGTCGACCTCATACAAGTCCTCCAGCTCTCCTTCTCTGCTGCCCTCGTTGCTCACTTTCCTGTGGGTGACAAACACGACTCCATGACGCTGCCGAAGGTGCTTAGTGGGACAGCAGACGGGGATAGGGATGGCCCTCCACAGCACAGCTCATCACACTTTGTACCGCGAGAGGAAGGAGACATGAAGCACTCAGCAGCAGCAGCAGCAGCAGCAGCAGCAACCTGTGTGTGTCCATGTGTTTTTGGTGCAGCTCAGTGCTGAGAGCTTTGTGTTGTCTCCCTCAAATCCTCTTAAGGTGGAACAAACTGCTCATGAGCTGCGCTGAGTATGAAGCATATGAGCTTGGCCTAAATGCGTTTAGAAAATGTACCTCAAGGAAGGATGAAGCTGAGGCGAAGACCCTGATAAGCCCCAAGAACCACTGCAAGACAGAGAGAACTGAATCTTCATCAGGTCATAAAACAGTTCATGACATTTCCTGTTAGCAAAGTCAGCTTAAAAACAAAGCCATATTTGATTCATGACAGAGCAAAGAAAACACACCAAACGTTCGCACTGAGGCCTGAGGAGACAGAACTATTCAGAACTTCTTTTCACAGATTCTTAGTCCATCTTTACTTCTCAGAGACTGCTCTCTTCACCCAGGCGTGTTACTGACCTCTCTGAACTTTTTTCCAGATGTGTTGCTGCCGTCAAAATCAAAATGACCCCCTAGATTTTACACAGCATCCCAACTTGACTGACTTCCATCTTCCTTAAGTACCTAAACTGAATCGTTTAAATCCACAAACTATAAGTCGAGCTCTGAATTCCACCTGCTGCTGTTAGGATTTCACCTGTCAGGTGGACAGAGACTCTGCTACTGGTGGTGGTGACGTAGCTGCAGCTCCACATCACCACGTTACATAAAGGTGTAATTAGCTGTTCCAGTCCTTTCCGCCACAGAAAGGACCGGCTTGTTCACGGAAAGCAGCGCAGCCGTTATTACTGCTGCTTCCTTTCAGCTTATCTGGACGAATGCTTTTATCTGCTCGAGCACGCTGCTGATTTCAGGAGAAAAACAAAGCAGGTGCAGCACATGCAGTGAGGGAGCTAGTCGGTATGTAAAGACTCATGGTCTATGCATGGTGGCAGATCTAATTTACCTAAATCTGTATTTGTTTGCAGCCATCTGCTGCTATTGTCATGCTTTGTTAAAGGCCTAATCGCAGCGCAGGCAGTTTGGCAGAGCGGAGCAGACTGGATTTGCATCATAGCCAACTTACGTAAGAAGACCTCCGGGGGCAGACATGGACCTTTCCGCCCGTCTGCCCTGACACTCGAAGGGATTACTGAAAGAGCGCTTCCTCAGCATGGACTTCACCAGTATCTGCAGTGGACATCAGACAGCGTCTCATTGTGTTTGTGCTCATCTGAAATCCCATTAAAACTGCCAGAAGCTTCACAGTACACCAGCAGTGGAGGTGCACAGGAAGTGAAAAGAACAATGTCAGTAAACAGATTTTAGGAGAAGATGCTACGTAAGCAACCAGTGGACGGAGAGGTGGAAATACTCAGACCACCAGTAAGCTGTGAGCGGCAGGGGGGGTGGGGGGGCACGCCACTCACCACGGTAGAAAGGCTGGGGATGAGCCTGACGCTGTTCTGCACCTCCTCCTCGGTGACCTCGACCGCCGTGCAGTGCTCCTCCTCCAGAGGGAGGGGACTGGAGCCGTTCTCCGTCACCCACTGGTGGAGCTGTAACGACGAACCCTCATCGTGAACAAAACAACAAGGCTGTGGGCGTGAAGCATTTTACAGTTTGACGTTTTGCTTCCTGTGTGACCTTAATTTCAGGGATAGTGATTCTTGCTTCAGGGTTTTTGTCCAGCATCCACTCAATGAGCTCCTTCAGTTCATTACTTATCAGCGGCCTGTGCGACAAAAAGCAGACATTTCATACGACAGTTTACCTGAAGACAACGTTTGGAGACATTTTTCCTCATTTTGTTTATAATTTCTGATCATATAGCGCAGCATGTTATCACCAGAGGACGTCTGTAAAGAACACTGGAAACAATTCAATGCACAGTCTGCAAATGTCAAGTCTCTCCGTGGCCCCGTATGAACACTGGAACACGTTTTTTTATTGGCTGTAACCAGTCGTTCATCTGAACCCACAGCATTCAAACATGTTCTTACATCTCCGGGAACTCCACAGGTTTGTTCTGGATCTTGTTGTGCAGCGAGACAATGTACTCGTCATAAAAAGGGCACTGCAACAGAAGAAAAACAAGCCGCTGTTAAGATCTTCCTTTTTCTTCTCGGGGACGAGGCTGTGAACATGCTCACCTTCCCAAAGACAAAACAGTAGAGTGTGACTCCCATCGCCCACACGTCTAACGCCTGGTAAATAAACACACTGGTTATTAGGGAAAGCCTTTCTCATAACTACAGTAGAGTGTTTCAGACATTTTGGGGCCTCGCCTTTCCGCTAAAGCTCTGCTCCTGTTCGGTCATCATCTCGGGGGCCATGAAGGCCGGCGTCCCCGCCGTGCTGGACAGCAGGGCGTCTGTCCCCTCGAACTCATTGCTCACGCCAAAGTCTGCGATCTTCACGTGACCGTCGTCCCCCAGGAGCAGGTTGGAGGGTTTGATGTCTCTGTGGATGATCTTGTGGTAGTGCACTGGACAGAACGTGGATGAAATGAGACTCGTCAGCTCTTTCTTAATCCATCTCACAGCAAAGCATCTAACCACACACGCGACTGTCACTTTGTGAAATGTCCATTGTGACTAGTCTTAGCAGCATTCATTCATTTAAATACACTGTAACCTTGACAGATTATCTCAGCTTTATAAACAACATGTAGGTTATAATTTATCCCTGACCCCAACCATCCCCATCGAAGGCGTGTGCGTTACATGGAGGTAGCACGTTTAGGGTAGCAGGAGAATACCAGGAGTAATATCGTCATATGTCACACGGTTCCTTAAATGTGTTGCTTTCTGTTCTTACTGCATGTGTGTGCTTTTATTCTGAAATTCCAACCGCACACTTACAGTACTCTATCCCCAGGACAACATCTCTGAAGTAGAAGCGAGCCTGCTCCTCTGTAAAAGGGTCGTCTGTAGGCACCTCCATCACCGGGCTGACGGATGCAAGAGGGAGGCGAGGGCAGAGAAGTTATTAGTATTCTACTGGATAACGTCCACTCAGATTTTGATAGAGTAAATGAATGCACAGGACACGTACCCCTTTGTCATCAGTTCGAAAACTTGTGAAGAAATCATTGGGTTTTAATAACGTATTGCTTATTATTTTTACTGCATTGATGCACGAAGAGGAACATTTACATTTAGATACTGACATAAGGATAAATGACCACCCACCCATGTGCAGTCCATCTTCATGAGGATCATCAAGCACCTGCAAGACAGGTTCGTTCATTACCTTAAACCTATTTAAGGTTTCATGCTTTGGCTTTCATTGAATACTTCACACGTTAAACAGTGTTGAACCTGTCACAAACAATTCTTCAGAATAAAAGCCCATATTTTAACATGGCCCTGCCCGCATCTCGCTACATACAGGCGTTTTTCTGTTCTGTCCGTTTGCTGACCTCCACCAGTTTAACAACATTATGATGATCCAGCTTCTTTAGGATGGCGATCTCCGTGTAGATTTTTTCCAGAGGCAGCGCAGCCTTGGGAAACGGATCCTGCTGCGAGTTCGATCCTTGAAGAGGAAGTCGACCTGTGCAGCCGAACCAACAAGGAAACAAATCACATGAAAACTCATCAGATATTTAACTGGTACCAGAGACTGAAAAGGTGACTTACGCAAAAATCCGCACTGCCTCATCAGCCTCTTCTTAGAAACTACTTTCATTGCCTGGATAAGTGAGATAAAGCAAACACAGATCAGAGAAACGGACAGAACCGTTTTCACCGTGAATGCATCACCTCTCTACTCACGTAGTACTGTTCAGAATCTTCATTATAGGCTAACTTCACCACGCCATAGGATCCCTGCGGTGTAGCAATAACAGATGTTAATCCTTTGTCGCCTGTCTGTCAGGGGGATTACTGTGTTTACATGCTTATTAATCACCTTTCCGAGCTCCTGCTTCAGCTTATACTGGTTGAGCTGGACACAGTCCTACAGAAAAGGGACAAATCCGTCAGTCTCGTGTATGTGTGGTAACACTTTAAGCTGGACGTTGCCATTCAGGACTCCTCACATCAATGTCTGTGATGGACACTCGCTTGGTCTCGATGGTCGGCTGTCGAGCCATGCGGCTGCTTCTCTCCTGCAGGGACATCTTCCTGTCTGACATCCGATTTCTGTGGGAGCCCGTGGTCCTCAGAGCCCCGGACCTGTAGCCATTAGGCGGGGTCATGCGGTTGGCGGCCACGTTCATGGCTGCCACCAGGTCGGCCATCTCGCCGGATTGCTCCGAGTCCTGCTCCGGCCTGCAGGCGGTGTCAGCGCTCATGGTGGGTTAGTGGTCTCTCACTCACAGCTGAACATCCTAAACATCCAGCTGCATCACTGGACACAGAGACATTAAAAAACAACACACCTCAATGGCAGGTGGAAGACGATGCTGCTTTGTCAAAGTCCTCTTCTGAACTCCGACTTTTCTGTCACAGTATTTGCACCACTGCTTGCCATCACACTACTAGGGACGTTGTGTTTTGGAGCTGCTGCAGGTGCCTTGTGGAATTAACCTCACAATGTGAAGAGCTACTATTCACACTCTCAGCAGCTCTCATACTACTCTGGGCAGCATGAGAGGGTCAGGCAAACAGCCTTTGTGGGCGTCTAGGCAGGAGGAGGAGGGAGGAAGATAATGAAGGTAATAATGTATTATGTAATTTGTTGACGAGCTAAAACCCTTTTTATTTAATTAAAGACATGCAGCACGTCTCACAACAAAATACATGCTGAACACGAAATGACAAGTCTCAGTCCTGCAGTGGAAAACATTTAATGCTTTATGAGCACTTCTCAGCGTTGCCTGAAATACAGCACAGAGAAATGCAAAGCTTCTTACGTAACAAAGCACAGAGCTCTAAGAGACACGGAAATGAGCGAGAGACTCCCCCGTACAGAACACCGCCGTAGTATATGCACATACAGTTACCAGCTTCCGTGATATTAAAATGTTTTACATCTGTAGGCTAAATGAAAAATGTTACTCTTCATCATCGCATCATTCAAATCAAACACTGTTAATATGAGGTTAATGACTTTACTCACACAGTGGACGAGTCCTGTGCTGAGGGCTGCTGTCCTTCATATGCATGTTGCTGCTGCTGCTCTCAGGAGGAGAAACCACTTTGTGGACTCAGTGCAGGACCTTCACTCACAGGCAGGATGGGGCCGAAGCAGCGCGCGTCTTAAGGATTAACTGAGGCTACATATAGCCAGAGTTATTCTGAGGGAGGCCAGCAGTGGTCACCTGAGTAGCAGGCTGTGTTGATTCCACGCACAGCAAAACAAGACACGCAGATGTGGCGGGAAAGCAGCTCACCCACTGTTTCTACATCACAGTGACACCGTGGAAATGAAGATTTAACTTATTGGTTTTGAACTTATGAGCAATTAAAGTTGAAAGTGAGCGGAATTCAGCAGATTTGTTCGTATCCCTAAAAAGGCAGAAAACAACCCGTCACCAACTCCAACTGATCACAAAGAGAAGAAGGAACTGAAAATGACAAGAAATGTTCCTACAGTTGGAATAAAAAGAAGTGAATGCTTGTAAAAGTGGTATCGCAGATAAGCTGCAAGGTCTCACAGCGTCAGAGAGACAGAGTTAGGTTACATAATGTGAGCGTCTTCTCTGGGCTGTGTGTGCAGTAGGTGGATCAACAGTTAGCTCTTTGATCCCCTCATGTCAGCAAGGAAAGCAACATTCAACATCCTATCCAATGTTTTTCTCACAGACCCGCATCAACTTCCACTTTTCCTAATCACTCTTTGGGGAGGGAGAGCCGGGAATTGAAGCCAATCAACCTCGTATCCATTAGGTCTAATGCATTAGAACACACTGAAACTCCATTATCAACATCAAGAAAACACGCACTTGCGCTAAGTCATGATTCAGAAACCACTGCACAGCTAAAGGACGTGGGGGACTCAGGCCTCCCTCGTGAACCGCGTTTCTGATGATTTAGTCAGAGACATTCACTCAGTGGACACTTTGCAGGGTCCTAGCAGTACTCATGTTGTCCCTCCTCCTTGGTCCTGCTGATGGGTTAAGGACCTTTAACGGTCCTGTCCAGCTCTCATAGAGTCTCCGAGACTGTCCTCCACGCTCTTGAGACTGCGCTTGAAGACAGCAAACCTTCTGGGGATGTGTCATCCTGGTGGAGCTGGACTGTGTGTGCAGCCTCAGTAGGGTCCAGGTATCACCTCATGATACCAGTAGAGACACACTGACCCAAGTCAAATGTGAAAACACTGAAACGCTGTGAGACAACATGAGGAGGGACAAATGTCTGTGGCCTCCACCTGTAAAATCATTTCTGTTCTTGCGATTGTCTCATTGTTAGTGCAGCTGTAGCTGATTTCATTAACACCAAACAGCTATTTACCAACTCCTCTGCCACTCAGCCGACCAGATCAATGTCCCAGACGTTTAACTGGCCTGATACTGAACTCTGATTAAGAAGTGATCCTTTCATTGCAGCTGTCATCGGGTATGGGTGGGGGTGCACCCTGGTCAGGTCACATGGCTGACGCGCACCTACAGTTTAATCTGTTTAGAAGAGAAAGAACAGTTTTCCCCAAATGTTTCTATGCACATACACATATTCTGCATTATTCCTTAAAACCCGGTTCTGCGCGCGTGCACAGATGAAGGCCCTGGGTCAGTGTGCGGTGTGAATTTGAATAAGAAACACACCAGACCGTGAGTATCTGTACTGTGCACTTTAAGGCAATATTCCATCAACCCTCCCACCTACTCCACTCCAGCTCCCTCCCATATCATGCCCTGCCCAGCCCATTACACTGAATCTGTGCTCTACTGTTGCAAGAAGAGAAAAGATCAAAAAGCAGATCAACGGTAAGACGATGAACTACATTCAGCACCCTTTTTTTTACTTCGTTTGAAGCAGTGCATGAGACTCTTTGGAACACAACAAGTGTCTGAACATGGAGTTTAGTTGGTGGGAAACTGTGGTTAGAAATGGAAATCTGATATCTGCCTTCATTCGATGTTTTTCTTATATTGAAGATTATGAACGTGCACTGTCTAAACCAATTATACGGAACATGAGTCTTAATCTAGCATTCGCCTGACTTCTTTATATCCAATACAGTTCAACATCCACAGCCGAGTTTGAAGTGTCACGTGTTTTCTATCCATCGCTTCTTTTGCTTGAGTGACTGTACCTGCGCTCCTCTGTGTCTCGTCGACTGTGACAGTTGGGAATCAGCAAAATGTCTGTCTCTCTGTCTCTTCTCTTCCTCATAGGTGAGCTCGCTTCAAATAATAGAGAGGGAATTTTAGTGTGTTGCTACAGTAAACCTTGTTCGTTTCATTTAGAGAGTTTCGTAAAATAATTCATGATACAATATAAATATATTACTTAAGTGTCTTAGGGACGTTTTTACACACATAGTCAAAGGTGGCACTACTGCTAGCACTATTCATTCATTAATCATTATAGCATTTATACATAGCTCATTCTCATACTGTCAACTTTAGTGACAAAATTCAGAAATCATGAAATTCACATTGTCAGTTTTAAACTGTAAAACTACTTCAAACTAAATTACTTTCATATACGTGCATAGGTCTACAGAACTTCTTCTGTGAACACAATGTGACACCTCATCTGATTTCAGGTTTGATTTCAGCCAAGAAAGAGGGGGATTTCGGCATTTTTACTGCTTGCATCACCAAGAACATGAGCATCAGGTTCAAGCATCCAGTCTACTCACACAATGACCAGCAGAGTGGTTCTCTGAGAGCGTTTATGTTCACTGCACCTATCTAGAATACAGGCAAATGTGTCTTCAAAATATTAACCACAACCTTTTTCTCTATTGAAGGTTGGAATGCTTTTATGCCACCTGCACAGACTCTCCATCCTTCATCTGTGAGTTTAGGTTGAGAGGCAAACTCCTGGGGAAGGCGTCTGATGATTCGTGCAGGTCTTTTGAACACGGTCATCTGAACACCGATGAAACTTTGAACTGCACCTGCACGCTGACGCGAAACAAGAGGAAGGAAATGAAGCACATCTACATACAACAAAAACGTTAGTATTTATTTTCATTTCCAAAGGAAAGAACCAGGCGTTCAAAGTCTGACTCATTAATTCAGCAGCATATTTCTGAATCCATCCTTGAAATATTATCAGTGACTGAATATTAGGTGGTGAAGATGTGTTAAAGTGTAAAAACTAGTCTTCGACTTTCTTTTCATTTTGACGTTTATGTGAACGAACCTCATATGAAGCATGTTGGTTGCAGTGTGAACGAACATTCACAGTCTATAAACTATAACTAGAAAAGTCAAGCCACGTCCTAATGGGCTGGTGAAAACATTTCTACCCTGGAATCTCACAGCATACGCACAGTATACATGTATATTCAGGATACTTTCAAGTTCTTGCTCCAATATATTTGTGCACATAATATCATTAAAGCTGTGATGATGATTTCTCTGCAGACAACAACTGCAAGAAGTGCCGCCACAACAACAGTCATCATTTCATTTTACTGTGTCTTCTAATACCTACATGCTCACGATAATACAGTATATACTTTACTGTATAAATATGTCTTAATTTTGTATATGCAACATAAACTCAAGTGAAACTGTTGGTTTACTGACATATTCTGGTTTGTTAAAATGTAAAGACAACAATCATATGTTGATTGAACATTGTAATTCTCTCTGACTTTAATTCCAGTGAGTTAACCTTATTTTGAAACTTTGCTTCCTGTCACTAAATACATCTGGAGTCAGAAACAAAGGTGACTCAAAGAACTCAAATCACAATTGTATTAAATCATGAACAAATAGGTTCTAAGCTGAATTGCCATGACGTTAACAAAGCACACATATTTACATTAAGCCAACAGGAAAAATGTCATATTTTATAACATAATAT
>JAUMHF010000005.1:18943108-18978138 GCA_032359275.1 Microctenopoma steveboyesi
AATTGCCATGACGTTAACAAAGCACACATATTTACATTAAGCCAACAGGAAAAATGTCATATTTTATAACATAATATATATAATATACAATGTTTTACTCAGTGATGAAAGATATTGGTCAGACAGTAGTGGCCTGGTAGCTCAATGGGTTAGGTGTCAGACTGGGATGTAGGAGGTTGTAGGTTCGAATCCAGTCTGACTCCTAATCCATCCCTTACCAGGTGTGTCCCTGAGCCAGACACACAGCGCTAGCTCCCTGTAAGTCGCTTTGGAGAAAAGCGTCTGCCAAGCAAAGTAAAGTAAAGATTCCTCTCGATTTATTTGATATGTTGGAAACAACTGACAGAACCTCCAGAGATCTTGATAAATTCTGACGTGTTCTGAAAATGAAAACTAGAATTGTTGATTTGACATTAGTGACACGTTTATATTTATTCCAAGTTGATGGCTACATGTCAGCGGTGATGCTAATGCCGCCTTGTGTTTCTCCTCAGAATCCGTGAAGCCCTGTACGGACACCACCGGTCTACTGGTGTATCAGGCTCCAGCCTTACTGTGGCCTGTGATTCTGTCGCTGTGGAAGGTCCTTGGTGAGGACAGCTAGACAGCTCGAGGCCTCGAGTCGAGTCAGATTATGTTATTTAGCCTTATGTGCCTGCAGTGTAACTCTATCATATGAAGGAACTGCCAATAAGATAGTTGTTACGTGCGCATAAAGAGGAAGAAAACAAAACTGTGGTTATTAAGAGACCGTGTCAGAAATAAAACGTTCAGTGATCCCCACCACTGACTTCAGTCTGGTTTGTCTGGTCTTTTCCGTCTCAGATGTTCAAACTCAGAAACGTGATTCAGATGTTAGGTTTTATTATTACTTGGCAGACTTCTGGTTCATTTGATCATACCCACATTTAAACAGTTGATTTTGTTTAGCCTAGTCTTAGGTTTGACCATGCTCATAAGTAGCACGTTGAATGATTATTCACTAACATAATGACAATAATAAGGAAAATTCTACATTTTGTCTGTGGAGGGGTCCTTTGAAAACCTGGTTTGAACAACACCCCCTGGGTGAATGTCATTGTACCTGTTTGTGGTAGCATAGCATTTTAGTTTAGTTTATAAATGTAATGAAGCAGGTAGATCCAAATGATACTAGCAACCCTTTTTAATAGAGACCTGACCAAGATGGCAACTTAAAGGCTTAGACAGTGCATGACCTCCATCCCACCTGTAGATCCGCCCCTGCTTGGCTGTGACCTCATCAAAGTCCTGTCAGTGAATGCAGAGCAGAACAGCTGTAGTGTGTTTCTTTATTCTTTGGACGAATAAAAGTGTGGATTTAAAGCTGTCTCTCTCTGTCACAACTGTGTCCCGGTTCAAACTGCAGAGAGCTCCGCAGCAGCCTTTATAACATCTGTTTCCGCCCCGGATCATTGCGCCGGCGTAGCTCAGTGGTTACTTCAACCGAGAATTGTTTCATGGTACCATCCCTCCGGGGATCAAACCACGGGCGCTGTCCGGTGTTTTACTCGCCTCGGCTCTGTCCTTTTGTCTTTTATCCTGGTAAATATTCTCATAAATATCACGTGTATGTGGTCCTGTGGAGGAAATCTGTGTGAGTTCGTCGAATAGACCTCGTTTTAGTGACGGAGGAACATCGCTTCGTGGTGACGTTGTACATCAACACTCATTCATTTAGCTGGAGTCGCTCAGAGATTGTGTTTCTGTGCACTTCACTGCGGCTGTGTGAAAACCTAACAGCGACTATTGTGAGGAATTGGCGACAATAAAGCTGTAAAACTGCCGGATATCGCTCGCCTCAACAGTGAACCCTGTCGGCTGTGATGTCACCTGTCTGTGACTCTACCTGTGAGGACTTCCGCTTCAAGTTCTCGTGTTAAAATGTTTCTATGGTAATACATAGGATGCAGCATGAAGAGATGTTATATTTCCGTAACACAGATAGACAGAAACACTAAGACGATCACCACGTTTGGACTTTGTCGACCACTTGGTCCACATCTGTTTATGAAGTCATGCAGTGGTGATGCGGGTTTAGTGGTTCGATCCCCGGCTCCTCGGTAGAAGATACTCTCTGCAGTATGTATGTAATATATCATAGCGTGATAGCAGCATAATGAGAGAGATACAGGCGCCATTGCACGAGCCTGGTTGTTGCTCTTCATGTTTTAAGATGACATTATTTATAATTTAATTTCTCTTCATTATTTGTAGCCAGCAGGTGTCACTCGGTACCATTGATGAAAAGTCCTCTCGCTAAAGTAGTTGTGTTGTACTGTTATCAAACGTGTGACATTTAAGCTGCAGCCCTGTATTTCAGAACACCTCAGAATGCCCCTCTCCATATGAAGTATCACTGAAAAGCACAAACACAACCGAGATAATCATATCGCTTTGTTATGTAAAACAACTTATGAACTGATGAGAAACCGAGTGACTTCATTTCCTGTGGCGCATGCGTACAGCCGACACCGAGGAAAGTCTGTTGACAAATATCGGGGGAGGGACCACTGCGACGTAAGTAGATCTTTGTTTAGTCTGGAATATGCGGAGCATAATTGAGCTTTGTGTTTATCATGTGGCCTCTTTAACATAATTTAGTATCGCTTTTGTTAAGTCCCGCGGCCACTGCTTCCAGCAATCTAGCAGGTAGGAGAGTGTTTGGCTAAACATCTGTACAAACCGCTGTGGCCGAGTTGTAGCAAAAAGGCACGAATCCGTGTCGACCGAGCCGCAATGATTTGAACAATGAAAATTTGACTTCCGGCGACGTTCCCAAAATAAAATATCTGCGCATACACATATTGAAGCTTCTACGATGCTCACACTTAAAAACGAACCGAACCGTAGAAACAGATTGTAAACCAAACGAAACGGTGCTTCCATAATCTCACGCTTTGTCACGCGTGGGACCGTTAACGCGTTTTTGTTCGCGACGGTCTGAGGTCATGCTTTAATTGTGAAGGCGAGGACGGCCTGCTTCCGTTATCACCCATGGTAACGTTCGCCCTGACCGAGCTCGCGGAGCCCAGTTAGCCGCCACCAGCCCCTTTTTTTCCACATCGCTTCACGTCAAACCCTCCGCTTTCAAAAGTCCGAATTAAAAGCCAACACCGCCTCGTTTGGAGAAAAGCGTCGCGTGTCTTCTTGTCAAACTTATGAACTTGTTTTACAGCAGTGGGAGCGAGTGAAGGCGGTCTCCTCGTTCAAGACTGACGGCAGAAATGAAGGGGTGAGTGGGACTGACATTTTCTACGCCACCGCCTACACTTAGCAAAAATACGTGGTGCTGTCAATCCACCGATCCGCTGACGAATAAGTCATGAATGAACGAACTAACAGTGTGATCTGCACATGTGTTCAGCCAGCAGAAAAGCCCTGAAGCGGACGGCAGCGTCACTGTCAGCGAGGAAGGTAAAAGCACCAGGTTTTAATGTCATCACACGCTGTGCAGAGAAAACCCTCAGAGACACCATGCTCACCTGTGTTCCACGCTGGAACCGCGAAATCCTGCTGTTTCCTGCTTTCACGTGGTTTATGTCAGGATGCCTGAGGCATTTTTCTCAAAGCTGTTCTTCTCCTGGCCAATTTTTACAACTATGAAGTTGTATGTGGCTTTCTGCCTTCAGGGTCTGTAGCCACCGCAGAAGATCCTGCAGCCATTGCCACCATTCAGTCTGCTGCCACTTTCACTGACCAACCCATCAAATATCTCTTCAAGACAGAAGGAGCAGGCGGGCAGGTAGGAAGCCGTGCTGGCTTAGTCTTAGAGCTGATTCAATTCTTACAGACTTTTACACATGCATGTTGTCTATGTCTTTTCTGCCAGTAATTTCACTTAACTACGCTGCAGGTGACCTACAGAGTCATCCAGGTGTCCGATGGCCAGCTGGAGGGTCAAACAGATGGAGCTGCAGCGGTCAGCCTGGTCACTGGCTTCCCTGCGAGCACTCAGACTGTCACACAGGTGAGGACAACGCTTACCTTACAGGGGCGTGCAACTGTGTTTGTAAACAGGGTGCACCCAATTCCATTTCCACACCCGCAGTGTATTTTTATATAAAAGACCCCTTGTACTTTATTTGTGGCGTTGGTTTTGTTGTTATGGCCGTTGCTTTGAATTCGTCACCTGATCTGCGGTGCTGATTTTCTATTTCTGACCTCTTGTGATGAGTGGGCCACCACTGACGTGACTGATTTTATATTCAGTCCCATCCATGAATTACTGTAAGAAGAGTTTGAGAACTAGATTTTGAACCTTTGATGCAGTACAAGTGAAAACTAACAGTGTGACTAATGTGTCTTTACCTGCAGGCTGTGTTCTCCCAGCCGGAGGGGTTGGAGGGAGATGGCAGCACTGAGACACAGTACACATACTACCCTGCCACCATTGCAGATGCCACAACTGGCACCATGGTGACAACAGTGCAGGCCTCTGACACACTGCTGGGCCAGACCACCCCTACAGGTAGTTACTGTGCACATATACAGATGTGGCTAGAAGGGTTGGTACTAGTCAGACCCATCTAGCAGGGTCCACCAGGGCCATCAGACGTAAACCTCATAGAATATCTGTGGACAGATAGAACTGATATAACTTCTCTGCTTTTAACAGTTGTGGAGCAATAAGAGCAAATTAGAAATATTTAAATACATCAAAACTCTACTTAAGCACAAGTGCAATTAGTTTCCATAAATCTTAATTGTTGCTTGTATTTCCTCTTACTGGGTTTATGTCTGTTTTCTCTGTGTGTGCATGTAGTGTAGACAAATGTCATTACAATACCAACAACCCAAACAAGTTTCAATTTTATATAAGTCAGAAGATTTTGTTAATGAATTCAATGAACAGCACCACCTGTTCTTGTTCTCAATTGACAAACATTAAATTACTATGCTAATAATTAAGAACATTCCCACTCAATCAAGAAATATATTTTATTGTATTTAATTTAAATGTATTTAGTATAGGTACCTAGTCCAGAGAGGGTATTATAATGCAAAACATTTTATTTTAAGTAGCTGTTTTTTCTGTTGTTTCACAGGGCAGCTCTATGTGATGATGTCACCACAGGAGGTTTTGACATCCAATCAAAGGACAATCGCACCTCGCACCCAGCCATACATAGCGTAATTACATCCAAATTTAGTTGCATCTATCTAAACGTAACGTGTTTCTGCTAAATGCAGAAAATCATCTACACTGAGGAAGTTGAGCCAACTTAATGTATTTGTTCTTTGTTCTTGTTTTCTAGAAAGCAGGAGGCTCCTCGTGCGTCAAGAGATGAGAAACGGAGAGCTCAGCACAACGAAGGTCAGAGCAGGAGATAAAAACTGTATTCTGATATAAAACTGATATAAATTAATAATTAATTAAATCTTGAATTCATATGTTCCAATAGTTGAGCGCCGGCGCAGAGACAAGATCAACAACTGGATCGTGCAGCTGTCAAAGGCGATCCCAGACTGTAATGTCGACTATACAAAAACCGGACAGGTCAGTTAATCTCAGCTTTAAGGAGGAAAATCATCCAATATTCTGCTATGACAACTTCAAAATCAGCTTGTGTTTCAGGTCATTTATCAAGAAATGTAGACGTTTCCAAAGGGTTCACAAACTTTCAGCGCTCTTCACTGTTGATGGTTTGCTTTCTGTCGTCAGAGTAAAGGAGGAATTTTGTCCAAGGCCTGTGAGTACATTAAGGAACTGAGACAGAGCAACTTGAAGTTGGGGGAAGATATCAACTCTCTTGATCGCCTCAGGATTGACAACCAGCTCCTCAGACAGGAGGTAAGTCTAAGCTGCTTTTTCATACATGCTGCACACAACACGAGGTTTTCTGTGCTTGAGGCTTTCTCACTTGTGGATATTAGTACTTTTGGTCTCTCACCCCTAAATTGATAAGATTTTTTGATTCCAATCCCTTTTGGAGTTGCCGCAACTAGACCTTCTGACAACTTTGTATGTGGTAAATAATCACAACCATGAAATCGCACTGCTAAAGCCTAGCTAAGCATATCTTCTCTACTTCACAATTAGCTTAGCTTATAACTTTGCTTTAGATCTTGTCTTTGAACAAAATAGAAATGTAGGCGTAGCATGAGTGCTCTGTGACATTCATCTATTCTGGCCTGTGTGATATTACCTTTCCCTGCCTCTGTGAAACGAGAAGCTACTGCTAAACGGCAGCGAGACCTGCCACCTGACATAATATACAGTGTTGGTAGATTAGTTACCTGCCGTACTAACGGTAGAGGACGTGCAAACGTTACCGCTGCTGCTGGGTGGAGCTTCACTGGTCCGGAGCGGATCAAAAACACGACAGTCATTAAACGCAATCGTGTGTTTTTTGAGCAAATGCTTTTGCATATTCGTAATTTCTATGAAATTCAAGATTCAAATATAAGATATCAAGTTTCTACTTTGCAGGAATAGCAAGTTGCCCTGTTGTCATCCCTTGTTGAAAAGAATACCCAAACTTTTGAGCGTTTGTGCCGTGTATGCACCATGTTTTCTGCTAAATGACGCTATGCAACACGATGAAGTCATTCGAGGCGACTTGAATTGATAGGGAAGTCGTTTGAAAAAATGTCAAACAATTCCAAGGATTAGAAACAGTGGGAACTGTTTTCAGTGCCCATCGCTACTCTCCCCGATTTCCAGATGAAGGAAAGTTTAGTTACATTACCACTGTTTTTCTGTTGCTCAGGTGGAAGACTGGAAATCCAAGAACCAGATCCTGAGGACCCTGCTGAGACAGCATGAAATTGTGGGATCTTCAAGCACAGATCCGCAGTGAGAAACCTGTTGCCAACTGGTATTTGAAGTCAACCACACATGGGCCAAAAGAGTACTTGAAATGCTTTGAGATATTTTTTTGTCATGGAGTGTGCAAAGAATAGGGTGAATAATTAAGTTTGGAATTAGTATTCGAATTCAAACTCGGATATTGTTCCTGAAACCTTTTACAAAATGTAAATGTTTTGCCTGATGAATACAACTCAATCATAATAACATGGCCGAGTTGAAAAGAGAGTAAACAAATCAGCATCCTCTTTTTGAGTTTGAGTCAACTCAGCAGCAAGACCCTCATTGAATGACTTCCTTTACAGATATTATGATTGTTCATTTATCCTCCAGTACAGTAAGCTGTAAAACATGGCTAACCTCTCATTTCTTTTTCTCAGTCTCTGCAGTACTGTGTCTCTGTATTAAATACGCCCGCATTAGTGTCTCTCAAAAAGATGTATTTATGCTTTGACTTCTTCTAGCCTTTTATCAGTAACACTTTGACCCGTTAATCCCACGTTTGTCACTCAGTTTATAGTTCTCTCTTTTTGCTTTGCTGTATTTTTTTTACATGTTTCATGAGGCTTCACTGGGAAGAATAATTACATTGCAACAATGTAACAAACGACATAAACGGGTTGGTAAGCATTGTTATTGGTAGACTACGTATGTCTTTATATATAGAAAATATATAACATATGTCATAGATCACTTTCAGTTATGTTTATTAAAGTTAGTAAATTGGTTTAAATGTGTTTTCTTATTGTGTCTGACCTATATTTAAATTTTTTTCACGTGTTTTTTAATGCGCTAGTGAATATGGGTTTTATTTTGAAAGCTATTTCCGGAAGTCAAAGTGTTCGTGACGCTGGATGTCCTCACAGCAACGGTAACTTAGACTGCTACGATTTTTCTTTTTCTTTTTTTTTACTTCCTTAGAGACAAACTTTGTCTTCACCAATGATCTGTATATTGCTTGTGGCCGGTCACGGAACCGTGTTAGAGACACAAATTAAGGTAAGCGTCTTGAATGTTGCGTCACAAGGCAGATACACATACAGACGTTCAAAGTTCATATTATCCAGTAAGGTTTTTCAGTGACAGCTGGACTTGTTCTACTTCCTGAGGCCACTGAATAACGTTTCAGGGATAAGCACGTCCTTGATGGCTGAGGATCTTTACGTTCATATGAGCAGTGCGGCGAACTGCGTTAACTTGCCTCTTACTTTTCCTCTGCGTGGACTCTCGGCCAGCGTTTGTAGACGACACGAAATATCTGTGCGCATCTGTGAGATCGTGAAGATGCGCTGGTGTATTCGGCTAACGCATATTTCCACAAGTATATCGTAGCTTAAGTAAATAACATTTTTTATCATTGGTATACGATGCTCTTGATCGCCCCCTACCGTGCGTCGACGAGGATCAAAGAAGTTCCATGGGTTTATGGAATTCTGTGAAATGAATGGTGGTTAAGTTTTTCAGTTTTTGCTCTAACATCTAGGTCAAACATGTTGGCACGTGTGCTGACAAGGCGTGGCTTGTTAATATGGAGTTTGTTATCTTCCAGTTTCTCCACCTCTTGTCTCCCAGAATGATGACACAGGTTTATACAGCCACCTAACTGGGGTACCAAAGGCCTTGCTTCCCGGCATTAAAGGAAAGAGCATCCTTGACTTTTGGTGGGAAACTGTAAACATGTGAGTAGGCCTCGTGTCCGAGTACTTTTTCCATCCCATGTCAGGCAAACACACAGCTGGAATCCTGTTAGTTACGTACTGCGTATGGTTTCTCTGCAGACGGCAGCTGTTCACAGAAGTATATCTGGTCACTAATGCAGACAAGTGCGTACATCAACCCATTTTTATTTTATGTTCTGTAAATTTGATTTGACTATTGCTTTTGTTGCTCCAGCTATTTAACTTTGTTTCCCTGACCAGGTATAAGCACTATGAGCGCTGGGCCACAGCTAATGACTTCCCGGTGGAAAACGTGATTAATGATGGCAGCACCAGACTGGAAGATCGCCTCGGTGCCGTGGCTGACCTGGAGCTGGCCATACGCAGCCGCAAGCTGCAGGACGACATCGTGGTGGTATGATAAATCTATCACTTACTTACAGTCACAGGAAAAAATATTATCAGTCAATATTTTCAGTGGTAGATTTATTTGAACAGTAAGAGACAGAACAATAACAAAAAAAGAGTATTTGGTCCTCTGTCAATCAGCATGATATCTTCTCAACTCATTTACTGTATAAAAGACATCTGTCCATAGAAGCAATCAGTCTACTGCATCTGGATTCTGCACTATGGCCAAGACCAAAGAGCTTTCCGAAGATGTATTAGAGGACAAAAGGCTGGAATGGGCTACAAGATTATCACCATTGCAAAAGTAGATGCAATTATTTGCAAATGGAAGAACCAGAAAATAGTTTGCCAGTCCTCCTCAGCCTGAAGCTCCATGCAAGATCTCACCTTGTGGATGCGGCAATGTACCCTCAAATCTTGGGTGAGAACATTCTTCATTCAACCAGTGTACTCCAGCAAGACAGTGGTCCAAAACACACGGCCAAGGCAGCAAAGGATTGGCTCAAAAAGAAGCATATTAAGTTCTCGGAGTGGCCTCGTCAGTCTCTAGACCTAAATCCTAGAGAAAATGTGTGGAGCGAGCAGAAGGTTTGAGTTCCTAAAAGTCAACCACAAAACATTAATGAGTTGAGGATCTGCAAAGTGGCCTTGTAGCTCAATGGGTTAAGCGTCAGACTGGGATCCTAGTCCATCCCGCACCAGGTGTCTCCCTGAGCCAGACGCTCTGTAAGTCACTTTGGATAAAAGCATCTGCAAAGTGAAGTAAAGAGGAGTGGGACAAAAACTATCAGACATGTCTGCCAACAAAGGTTTGACTACCAAGTAATAAAGAACATTTTGCATCATTCATAAAAATGCTAATTAATGTATTACTATTTTAAAATGCATTTGTCTGAAGTTTCTTTGTTATATTTCTCATTGTTCAGGTAAACCTACCATTGAAATCACAGACTGATCATTTCTTTACATAAATCAGGGGTTTAAATAATTATTTCTCTGAACGTATGTTGCTCTGTTACGTTTCCTTGTGCTGCCGCGGCGTACTCTCTACAACGATGATGTCCTTTCTGTGTAAGCAGATAGCCGGAGACATGCTGTGTGCAGACCAGAACTTTGATATCGCTCAAGTTACCAGCTTCTTCAGGTCAAAGGTGGGTTTTGCAACAATAGAAAATGAACACACCCCTTTGAGTAACTTAAGAAGTCTGAAGCTTTTTGATCAGGGATGGCAGGTGAAATCAGCCCAGTGTTTTGTTTCTGTGCTGCAGCCTGGTGAGCTAATCATTTACTACGAGCTGGAAGAAAGTGAGAAAAGCAGCTCCAGGGGCATCGTGGAAGTCTGTCCTGACACTTATAGGTCAGACAAAATGTCTCTAATGCACAACAGCAGCGCTAAGAAATATTTCTTTGTCTCACTGACATAAGTTCGATGTACTGTATGTGGCAGTTTTGATTTTAATCTACTGTAGTTTCATGCACCAGGATACGCCGCTTCTTGGAGAAACCCCAGGAAGGGCTGACAGGGTCCCGGCTGGCCAGCGTGGTGTTCTACTGCATTCAGAGGGACACCCTGTCCCACCTGTCTGACTTCCTCCGCCTGCAGCCTCAAGCCACAGACAGAACGTTTGGACAGTTTTGGGTTCGTAAGTGGGAGTGAAGCGTGCCGTGTTTTTTATTTCAGGCGAAATTATACAGGAAAGATTTGGTACTTAATTAATTTAACAAATATTACTTTAGAAAACTGGTGACCTTTGGATCTCTTTTAAGATTGAATTAAACCAACATGGCTTTATTCTGAATAAGGTAATAACCAGTTGCCTTGATGGCTTTTTTCCACAGGAGTGGATCATTAATGAGAAGCATATTGATGTGTTTGGGATGAAGCTTCCTACTGGCTTCCAGCTCATCGGACAAGTGGTTCGTACCCTCACCTCATCGCCCATCAGTTATACGCCAATATATTGATTTTCACTAACGAGGCCTGAAAATTACAATTAGTAAGTAGTAACTTAGTTTGCTAAAGATAATTGTTTTTAACTTGGGCTTGGAAACGGATTAGAGTCTGTTGAAGCACTAAACCCATGATAATTCAGGCACTGGGCAGGCTGGCTGAGGACAGAGAGAGAGGGAGGACACTAGGCGAGAGAGACAAGAATATGCATCAGTTTTTCAGTTAGAATTTCGCGGTGACTTCTAATTATCTGTATTAAGATCATTTTCATCAAACGATGTGACGTGTTTGTTCCTGGTACGTTACCCGTTTTATATCAGTATGAATATTCAGCATGTTACTTTCTAACTGAGATTTGATGTGCAAACAGGGAACGTGGACCTTAGAATCTTTTTACGTTTGTGGAAAGTGACTGCTGTCGATTCAGAGTAGAGCCTGCACCCGATTTATTTCTCCTCTTGGTAACTCAGGGGCTGTCGGACTACACCAGGTGGCTCACCCACTACTCCACCAAGCAACAGGACAGTCCTGCTAAACCAATCACCTGCAGGTCCTATTCCAGGTTTGTTTAGTTTGTAAAAACAAGCCTGTTTCTCCTCCTCGATTCACAACGACGTTAAAACACAAGCTGACAAACACTGATTCATCCACACACGATCAACTGCAGGGTTGGGTTAATGGGGAACCCGTCCGATGGCTTCAATGGAAAAACCATCGCCATGACCATCTCTAACTTCTGGGCCGAGGTCACTCTAACAGAGAGTCACAGATTGGTAATACACGCACAAGCAGTACGTAAAACAAGGCTTTGTGAGGGATGTATCGAGCGAGCGCTTCTGTCACTCAACAGGTTCTCGTGCCCCATCCACTCAACGATCCCACTGAATTTGGAAGCTTGCAAGATCTGTTCTGGATCAGCAGGAAGGAAGGGTGAGTAAGCAGCAAGCTGAACGACCTAACCAGCACAACAGTGTTACAGCCACGCCGAGGCTCTTAAATCCCGCTGTTCTTCTTTACTGCAGCTACCTGGGAGGTCTCCGTCTCCTGCAGGCAACCTGTAAGAAGTTCTACCAGTTCTGCTCCAAGCAAGGGTGAGATTAAAAGACGAGATGTGTCTTTTTAGTCAGCAGCTGATTTTTCCCTGCGTTGTGAATAACTTACCTACTTTTCAGTGTTTCTACTATGTAAATCTCCATAATAGACTCAGCTGTGTTACGCTTACGTAGTCTAGCGGACTAGAAACAGGAAGTAGCATGAGCACCATATACTCAAAGGTACTACTGTGAATTTACTGTACGCTGTGTCTTTACTGCAGTATTGCTTTGACAAAGCAGAACTTCACGCTGAAGTATGACACCAACATTCCCAGGCAGGTGGTAAGCATCCGATCACGCCCTCGTTATGTATGAACGTTCACACTGGGACCACCTATCGCTGATGAAGCTGCGTCTTTCTGTTTTATTAAAGGGCCTCGCTGGGAGCAGGTAAATACTGCAGGTGGTGGGTTTCTTACCTCTTGGATTTTACTGTGATGTGAACTTCACCAACGTGTCATTGACGTTTACAACCTTCTGTTTTGTGCAGTGCCATTGTCTCAGCGACCCTGAAGTGTCTGATGAAATTCTACAACATCACATATGACGTAAACAGTAGAGCTACCCTGTCTCTGATGTACTCATATGAGAAACTCCATTAATGATCCACTGCATTGATTTTACAGTTGCCTGAGACTCGTGAAACATGTTGCAGCTATACGCACGCGCACGCATTATTACCAGCTTTACGTTGCATAGAGTCACCTTCAGATCGTGTCTGAAGAGCACATTAAACTGAAGTCTCTGTGACTCTACACTTCAGGATCTGCCTAAGCCGGTCCGAGCCAACTTCATCCTCAACGTGGAGACGGATGAACTTTTCATTACGGCTGGCTTGCAGGACAGAGTGGTGCAGGTGGGTGATCTGATCAGCGCTAATAGACTCTTCATCAGCAACCACACAACATTTCCAGCTTCAGTAAAATCGCAGTTACTTTGCAGGTCTACGAAGGCCTGGTGTACATGGATTTCAGCAGGAAGCTCATGGAGGAGCAGGGCTACGGTACTTCACGATTAAACTGAGTAAATTATTCAAATGTGTCCACTTTTTAAGGTGGAATGTTTCTATTCTCAGGGGATTATGTGCCCATGGACACGAGTAACCTCCCGCCTTTCTGGCTGGCCTACCTCAGCGATCCCAGCGACTCTGGACGAATCCACAGCAACATCCGACAGCGTTGGCTCAGCGGTACTTTTTCACATCAGTTGGCTAGTTTTTAAATGAGATGATGATATTAATTATACTTTGATGGCAAAGTCGACTAGGTCAGTACCTATACTTGCAGAGACTTCCATTCAGGTCTGAGTACAGATATTAGTGGTACGTGGTCTAGTGGGATGCTTCTCACTGCGTCTTTATCAAGTCAGTTTGTTACAGTCCCCCAAAATGATTGAACCCGTGAGTCACACCGATGCTTTTTAAAATAAATTTCACTGGTTTAAAGCTGGCGATATGCAGAGCAACACAACAAGAACTGACCGACATTAAAACTCCCGACATGGAAACACCCGTTGGTTCATCTGCGTCTCTGTCTTTCCACAGGGGAGCCTCAGGTCGTGGAGGCCATGCAAACCTTTGCAGATCTCACTGACCAGGCGAGGTGGGTTTCAGTAGGTTGCAGGTCGACTGCTGATGTAGAATCTGCGTAGTAAATAGCAGTGGAGGGGTTGTTCAGGGCAGAGGCTCATTGATTACGTCTAGGCTTTTCACAGTAAGTCTAGACGTGCCTTTATTTTAATTCCAAGCACCACATGCAGAGGGATGTGTTCATCTGCTGCAGCCGTGCCTCGTGTTTGCCCCTTCTTTGTTGCACTGACTGAAAATGTTGTGCCCTCAGAACGGCCTTCCAGGAGAGAGACTGGAGCCGTCTGGCACAGCTGATGGACCAGAACTTTAATCTGCGGAGGTAAAGAGCGAGACGTTGGTATTAATATCACTGTTACAGTCAGAGCTTAAGCAGCAACATACCCCACAGGTCTGTCTACACCGATGAGTGTCTGGGTCCTGGCAATCTCAAGATGGTTCAGCTGGCGAGGCAGGTAGGTGCCTGAGGGTTCTGGTACCTACTAGACCGTGTTTTATATGTCATTCAGTGCTTTCTGTTGATGAACTTGTCTTGGCTGTTTCTCGTAGTTTGGCTCAGCAGTGAAGTTACCAGGCAGCGGGGGGGCTGTGGTGGGCCTGTGTCTGGACCAAGCTAGACTGGTAGGACTGCCCTATGTGTTAGTAGATTACCTGTAACATGTAAATGACACCTGTCTTGTTGGTGATCAGGTGTAGCTGGACTGCTGCTCTGCTCTTGTACCACGGTCTTCAGTTTCTCTGCTAAATACAAGAGAAGTCATTTTAGATTCCATGCAAATATGTCCAATGACTTTTTGACCTTCTGATACTTACGGTGAATCTATCTGTTCCTAAAACAGACTTTCTGAAATAGGTTTGATGGTACAATCAGAATATTCAATGTCTGATCCTTTACTTTACTTTACTTTGCTTGGCAGACGCTTTTATCCGAAGGGACTTACATGGAGCTAGCGCTGGGTGTCTGGCTGGATTAGGAGTCAGATGGGGTCCTTTGCTATGAATAATCTATAATAATATGATTAATTAGGGTTATTCATCACGGGTTCAACACGTGATGAATATGATACGTTGAAATATAAGCAGACAGTAGCTACAGTCAGGGCCCTGAGTTGGTGTTTCTCCTGTGGGGTGGGATCTTTGTCTGACGCAGTGCGTGCTTTGACCCACTAGGTGGAGATGAGACGAGCCTTCCAGGAGGCCGGCTGTGTCTTCTGTGTCATCGTGCCATACAACCCATCTGCCAGCACCGGCGGTGGCCAACCCTAACCTCATCCCGCTCCACGGAGGAGGCGCAGCGTGGCCCTTAATGTGTTTGAGTCCCACTTTTCTAGGATTTATTACAGACAATGCATCAGGGCAACGCTGCAAACCTTTGAATAATCAGAATAAGAGAAATGAGTTTGCTGCGAATGATGTGATATCAGAGATCATTTTTCGCGGTGAGTTGTTGCTCTTGTGTCTCACGCGTGTAAACCTCACTCTGTAATTGTAGTTATTCCAGTTCCCCTTAAATGACGCACGTCATCTTTGCGCACCAATTAAAGAGATCTTTATAGCACTTGTGTTTCGCCGTGTGTGGTGTGCAGCCTCCGTGGCGGTGAAGCCGTGTAACTTACAGAGAGGTAAACACGGCGGAGCAGCGACAGGGCGCGCGCGTGTGTGTGTCCGTGCCGTGAGCGGCTCCAACGTGCTCTCTCCCTCCGGTGGGCGGGGCAGCGGGGCTCCGTCTCTGCCTGGCCGCTCCGCGCTGCTCTCGCGCGCCACTTCGCTCGCGCTCGTTGCCATTACCTCTGCGCTCACGCGGACCCAGCGGAACCTCATGGACTAACGGGAGGCGTCTGGCGCTGGACTGCATCGGGCTCGCGGCGGACTGTGGACCATGGCTGCCAAGGACGACCTGTACAGCAAGATTATCCCGCGGAGGCTCCGGCAGAACCGGCTGACTTCGGTGAAATGTGGCTCGAACCTGGACGTGTTGTTGTCCATGGGCTTCCCCAGACCAAGGGCGTGAGTATCCCGACCCAAACACTGTGTGTGTGTGTGTGTGTGTGTGTGTGTGTGTGTTTGCTTAATTACACGCGCCGTACGGACAGCTGGGGGGCACAGCCGGTGTGTGTGTGTGTGTGAGAGAGGTCAGAGTTACGGGACCCAAACGCGTCGCTAACCGCGGACAGGCGCCGTTTCACCGCGCTTTGAAGTTAGCTTATGTGCCGTGGACACAACTATACACAACCGACCTACAAACAGCACAACAACACGCTGTTCAACACAATCAAGTAACTTAAAGTCACAGCAGAATAAACGTAACTGTCCAAACCGGGGACGCGAGGACTGAACCCAGAGTATTAGCAAGAACGGTAAAAGTGCAGCGTTAGCGTCAAACACGAGAGAAAATATCTGCTGAGGTTTATTTGACTGCTTCTCCTGCAGCTCAGTGTGTCTGTGTCCCTGAACGGAGGGACTGTCTTTGACTCGGCCACATCTGTGAGCTCACATCTGCCCTGTTCACGGGCTGCCACTGTAAACACAGTGTGTGTGCGTGTGTGTGTGTGTGTGTGTGCGTGTGCGCGCGCGCGCGCGCTGTCACCGGGCTGCAGGTGATGTGTGACCTGTCCCTGCTCTCTACCACACTGATGGATTCCCGGCTGTACGTTAGTAACTCCTGTTTCAAATGTAGAACTGTGCATCGCAGCACATGTTGACTTGCAGGAGGCTTTGATGCTGAAGTTGATAAGGCCGCATTGATATGGAAAATGAGATTGCAAGTAGTTGCACATCCAGCACACACTGTGTCAGCAGCATTCATTCAGAGCACTTTGTAGCAGCCTGATTATTCCAGGCTGTGGCAGCTGTGGTGTTGTAGTGACTGGTCAAAGTAACTAAACTTACTTTTGTCCATTTAAAAAATGTCTTTCAGTTCGTACACTCAGCGTTAGGAGTCTTTCCGCTCCTTTCACCCACACAGATGTCACACGCCCCAAGTATTTATGTGTATGCATAAGAGTTTGTGTGTGTGTGTGTCGGAGGAAGTGTGCTGTGCTTTGCTGAATGGACACCGTAGACAATGATAGGCCCCCTCACAGGCCATTGCTGCTCTACAACACACTCCCTCAGGGAAGCCACAGTCTCTTTTATATCAGCCCATGACTGCTTGACCTTGATACGACTACTTATTAATTCTCTTCCTCTGTCTGTCTCTGTCTGAAGAGGTTGACCCACTAAATTTCCTGACCAACTTCAGGTGTCCTGGTTCTGTTGTACAATGATTATTTCTGTACAGAAAGATTCAATTTATCCTGCCGCTACTGGGCAGGCCATTGTTTTGGTTCAGAGGCGTAGCCGCTTGACTGCCAGTGTTCACACAATAGATTGTAGATACCCGAAGACTTTATAGAGCAGAGTTATGCAGTGGCAGTACAGGAGGATGTGATTAATAATAACCATAACAATACAACTTGATGATTAACTTTTTGAATATTGATCACTGTAGGATAAACGTGTCGGTGTCATCAAACGTCAGAATCCGGCACTAAATACTTTTTAAAAATGGATTTTAAATCTAAAGTGTCACAGTCAGGCTGCTTTGTCAGATCTACACCTCAACCACACAGCAACGTAGAGAAATTGTCAAAGTTTCACTGTTTTGGAAATTAGAATTTACTGTATTGAAATAACATTAGTCAGATATTTTCGCTGCCTTTTCAAAGCACTATCCACTCAGTATAAATCAGCTCCAGAGAGGACAGAGTAATCGATAATGATCTACAAATTCATTTCAGGTACTGTATATAAGCCTATAATACAAAAACAAAATCCATCCTGCTGCTATTAGAAGTTGATATTTCCATCCTCTTGGAACCAGGAAATGACTCAAGGCTCACTGTACACTGACTCCAGGTTTCATTCACTCTGAAAACAAAATCGATTGCACACATTACACTCTGGGGAAAAAGGTTCTTCCAGCAAGTCACAAGGTGCGTCCCTCTTTGTAAAAGACAGTGTTGTGCAGTGTCATCCAGCTCTTAATGCAGGGATCAATTATACACGAAACAAGGAGAGTTGTGCTTCTTTTACAAGAATAAAGTGAACGGGCTGCCAGAACAGCGCCGCGCGTTGGCAAGAGTTTCCCAGCAAGTTCTTCTTTTTCACACACAAAACAGTGTGTGAGGAAGATAAATAAACAATAAACAATCACTGTGGGTATATCATCAATGTCGCTTCAACGTCAAAATCATATCAATATTAAAAAAACATTTCATCTGTGATGGCAGCATTAATTATTAAGTGCAAACAAAATGAATGATCCCTGTGCAGGACTGTGCTCACATGCAGTTAACCAGCTTACTAAGACAAAGCAGCTCAAGTAAACGGAAACTGAGTTTAGATGCACTTAAGAGACTGGGTCGCAGACACGTTGCTCGCACTCTCACTCTCAGACCCTGAGTTAACTTGTGGCTAAGATAATACCATTAAGAGTTGAAGCAGTGATGCTGCAGCAGGCTGTCAGTCGGCTGTAAATAAAAGCATATACTGCATCGAAAATAGTAAATTATTAACCGATTGTTATAATGAGAAAAGTGTTTTTTTTCATCAACTGATTTGACTCAAGGCTCTATTTATTTTTAATCTCATCAGAATTAGCAAGCAACGCAGTGTTATGTTTTAGCTGTGTCTGATTTGTTACAGGTGTAAATCCATCCATCATGTCCTGACAAAGTACCTGACAAATGAACACATTTAAGTGCTTTTTTTTTTAACATTTGACATAATGAGACCAGAAAGAAAACTTGAAACCTGTGTGATACTCTTTATCTACTGTGGCCTTGCTTTATTTAGCTTAACAGCTGTTCTCAGTTCGTGAAGTAAGGCTTTAGTTTGTCTGTTCATCAGATGGGCACCCACTCACTTCCTGGGTTGATAATTAGTTTTTCTTACACACTGATCATAAACTAAACATTACTGTTACACGGAGAATAGTAATGCACGTCCTATACTGCATGTGTGCAACAGAAAAATGGCGTCACAGATGGGAACTCACATGGAACATACAGTTCCACATGTGCGCTGCACTTTCACAGTGCTGATTTAATGTCTTTTCTCCCGTTTCAACTCAGGTCAAACCATGGATATTCGCTGACTTGGAGCAGAAATTGAAAATGTGTATGTGCGGTGCATCTGTGTGAGAGCTGTATATGGTGCTAAAGTGCTGTGGAGGTGGCACTCGTGAATTATTCATTGTCTTTCACTTGTTTTTTGCCCAGTGTCTCTAAAATGCAGTTGAAACATGAGCTCATTCAGTAGGTTTACTTCCACGCTGCCTTCTTTGGGACTGTTTGGAGGTGATTGTAAAATCTAAATGAGCTAATACCTATTATTATATTTGATGTGTCATTGTTTATGTCTGCCTCTATAGGGAGACTTTAACAAGGTCATAGAAATGTCATTAGTCTCCTTCCTGAAATAGGAGAGGTGCATCTTTGTCTGGACATAGCTGCTGATGTTCACTGGTGCACTTCCAGTGCAGCTCAGTGATCATATCATGGTTCATTTGAAGCTCTGTCCGGAAGCAGGGAAACAGACAGCACTATCAGATTATGGGGCCATTGTCTCTACGGAAATATCTCACTATGGCAGAGTGAAATTCAAGTTAGTGCAACTGCAAATGCACAGCAAGGTTTGCATTACAAATTACCCATAAACAAATGTCATTATTAAAAAAAACAATTTCTTCTTCTGCATCCTTTTATAGCTAGGTTCTGTGCCTGATTTCTGACATAGCATCTTAGGCATGACTCTACTATTTCACCCGAAATATGAAAAAAACTGTAGGAAGCTATTGTCTTCGATCAGGCATTGAGCCATAATTTAAACGTATGCAGAGAGAAAGACTGAAGTTACCTGATGAGATGAGTTAGAAGATGTCTGCCAAACGTTCCTAACCGCAGCCCTGAGAGGCAAACCGTCAACTGGTGGATGTTGGACTAAAGAGTTAGTTAAGTTGGGTTTGTTTATAGCAGTCACAATGACTGCTCCATTTCACATCGGTAAGTAAACGTGCAGACAAACGCAGTGATCTGCTCATCCTGGTATGCTAGGTGTCAGCTGTTTAATGCTACGTCGCTCAGATAGGGCTATAGGACTCGTCCTGTCCCCATTCAAAGCAGGCGCAACATACATTTAACACAGCTGCAGCTGTAGCTGTTAGTCCCTAACATCATCTCATTATGCAGTAATGCTTTTATTACATGAGCATATTTTCATTCATAACACAATTGGAGTGAAATTGAGTGAGCTCTTAAATACAACCTCATTGCCCTGAATTACATTTCTCAGGATTTCCCCAAACGTCAGTGCAGAATATGGTGTGACCGTGCGCTACTCTGAGACAGAGGCTCGTATTTCTGCAGCCTTTGGTTTCCCTCCAGCTGACTGATTTCTAAGTATAGCCCCATACATTTCAAAGTGTGCTGTGCCCAGTAATATCAGCATCTCACTGTGTCTCACACCGAGCGAGATCTAAAACCTCATTATTATGAATGAGTCATTGACATTTTGTCACATAGTGTCCTCTCATCAGCATGCAAGTGTTTTAGCAGCTAGTGCTTTTGGGTTTTCTTTCAGACCCGTATTGCTACTCAGTGGTTAGACTATTGGCAGTAATGGTGACGTCTTATTTAGTTCTCTTATGGCCTTAGAAGACATTTTTGTATCCAGTGCAATTAAGCTGTTCTACTTCTACAGAAAAAGAAAACAGAACAGGAAGAAGTGTTGTGGATTCCTCTCATTAGTAGCAGTCGAGGCTTTTCTTTACGTCTTCCGGCGTCTTGCCACCATGCGTTAAGGTTATGCATGAACGTTTGACATTTAGCTCTGGCAGGTAAATGCAAACATTTTCTTACTGTGAAAATAAAGCACAGTCACTGCATTTGTTTGCATGCTCCAAATCCACTGATCAGTTTAGACCTTTAGTTTAGTTTTAGCTTTCGGTAGCTTTAGTTTAACCTGAACATTTTCATCAATCCGTTTTCTTCACCTGTTGTCCTTGTTTTTATTTGTGCTTCTGCTGGAGGTTTCTGTCTCGTAGAGGGAGTTTTTCCTCTCCGCTGTCGCCCCAGTGCTGCTCAAGTGGGACTGTTAGGTTTTTCTGTATATATTTATATAATGTGTGCTTGAGATGACTTGATGTTGTGAATTGGCGCTATATAAATAAAGTTAAATTGTATTGAATTGAATTTATTGCATAAGTTTCATGTGTCATTTATTTATTATTTTCTGAAAATAGTAGCATGAAACAATGGCTCTGTGCAGCTGGGGTCCAGTTCTCTCCAAAAACATTAATAGCAATTTTCAAACCATCATTATTCACACCTGCTCATGCAGCCTCTGTAAAAATTCATTTTCTCTTCTCAGTTTTTGTGAGCTCTAGACAAGCTGAATTCATAAACCATGCAGCTTCCCGGTGGGCAGCCAGCAAACTCTGCATCTGCTCTGTGAGAGTAAAATACGACTGGAATCAGGCTGCTCTGTGTTTTCTGCTACAGCACTGATAAGTCCACGTAGATACGATGTAGAACAAAGAACAAGTCCTCGTCCCAGGTGGATCTGTCACTTTCAGAAGGCCTGTTTCTCCCCCACCAACATTCTCCCACACACAACCATATGCGCACACACATAGAGGCACAACTAATCTGTGAACACAGTTGCTGTTTTTTTTGTTTTTTAAAAGGAGGCCACTACAGGGTTGAAAGGATCAGGATCTAAAGCAGATTTGATGTGGCAGTTAATCTCATGCTCAATTTGATGTGTGTTGTTTCACATATTAAATATACCGTATACAGTCTGTGCTCTGATACTTGGTCGTTGCTTTTTGCATGTGTCATCTTCTCTTGTCACAGGCTTTTTACATTTGTGTGTGTGTGTGTGTGCGTGTTCAGTGGCGACAGAGCCATCTGTGCCTGTAGTACCTTTGCCAATAGAGCGACTGGTGCGGCTCCAGCAGTCAGTGTCTTCCAGCTCCTGCCGTCTGCCCTCACATTCACTTCATGCGACAGAAAGCACCTCCATCTTGGACCAGTTTGCTGCCTCATTCTCCCTCCCACTGCACTCCAGTAATCCAGCTGGATGACTGACATGATTGTGGAGGAAAATAGCTTTGATGAGGCATTTAATTACAGGCCTGATTGGATGTGGATATTGCTGCTGCTAATGAGTGTTTGGTTATAACCAGACAGAAAATCCTTGTGGTACTCCTCAGTCTTCAGACCACAACATGTTTTCTACCTGCTGTATATCATACTACATGTTCAAATACAGAACAAGTATCTGCTGTTTTGGAGACTTGGGATCACCACGCTGATTTAGGAAAACACCACTGCTGTGACCTTTTATGCCTTTTTATAATGCACAACACACATTTACTGACATTAAATTGTGTAAAAGTGGCAGATTTAACCAGAAGGCACAGCTTCTTTTTTAAAGTAGTTTAAAAACTAGTAGTTTTGTATGTGGGGAAAATATTTTCATGTGTTAAAAAATCCTTTTTAATTATAGGCTACTGTAATGATGCACCTCTTGTCTTCTCAGTCTTTTTTCCATCGTCTTTCAAGTGCTGTCTGCAATTCTCTGAGCGCTACAGCAACGTTGTTAAGCTCGGGTGGTGTCCTGTTACGCAACCACCATGTTCAATTAGTTGTTGTTCAGTGTGTGAGTGCGTTAACCCGTGTGCACTTATGATCTCATTTAACCCGTGAGTGGGTGAAACGACGTCATTGCTTCCAAGAAGGTAAAGCTGCACACAGTTTTCTTCACATCGGCGTATAAAACAAACTATCACGTTAGTGTGCGACAGTTCACTCACAGCCTCTTAGCTTATTACCTTTGCTTATATAATATTTTATTGGTTTTTTTACACAGAAGCAACACAGATTAATCGTCTCTCTCTCTCTCTTTGTGCTACCACCCCCACACAGACTTCTTGGCAGCGTTTACAACTGGCTAGTGAAGAACTTTTAGCAGCTGGGTTGTATCGATTCTCCCAAGTATCCGGCTCGGTTCAGACTTCAGATTTTTGTGTCAGAGTTTGGTTCATACTGTACCTCAGTTTGAGGTTTACTGTCCCTAAACGCAGCTGGGAGGCCAACGTTTCCCTAAAGTCGCAATGCTGCTTGGCAGGCCTGTCAGGAAATGTTATGTTTCCGAGGTATGATGGCGAATTTAGAGTCAAGGAGATGCTGCCACAGGAGACTGTCTCTAGCGACGCTGGATGTTTCAGCAGGGTTGTGGTGGGATAGGGTGGAAAATACGAGACTGTGGACAGTTGTGTCGTGGTCTCAGCCGTCATACCAGAACTGTTGGGGTGGTATTCAGCAGAGTATGAAGTCAGTTAAACTTCTGGGACATTGATCTGATCCGTTGAGTTTCACAGAGGCTTGTGATGCCCTGGTAAGGATCTGGGAGGAGATACCCCAGGGCCAATGCTAGTGATGTCCTGTTTGATGGATGTGATTTAGGTTTCTAGCTTATCAGCCATAACCGTATTGTCAGCATTAAAAAATGGGCTGTATTCCCTCGCATAGCCAAAAAGGTTTGTTCAGCTCAGCTGTGGTTTTTGGTTTATTGCGACTGTCTTGACAAATTTCCTCTCAAGTAGCAGACCTCACAGCAGTAACAGAAGTAGGTCGGGGTTTTGGTCTGAGCTAAATAAATGAACTGATAGGTCAATTATGAGCCTTTAACAGTGTGAGATCTTCTTGCTCTCCTGTGTGCGTATGTAGCGTGTGAACTACTTTCTCTGTGTATGGATATGTGGACATAATTGGAGTTGGAACAGACCGTGCGTAAGTTGTCTGAACGCTGAGCAGTCTCTGTGGGTTTGAGTGGCTGGAGTGGGCTCTATGTAGTTTTTCTCCTGCAACCAATTACGATTACGAGTTGAGAGGACAAACAACACGGAAATGAGTTGTGGAGAAAGAGGACTATTATTTCCCTGAAGATGTCCACAAAAAGGCTCTAAACCCAGAGTAGATTTACACCATGGACTACAAACGGGTTGAATCTCCTCTTATTACTGGGCAGATAGTAGTTTTAGCTCTACAAACATTTCCTGGAAGCAAAAGTGGTCCAGAAGCACAAGTCATTTCACTGCAGTGTCTCATTCAAATAGAAACTTTCTGTGAGGACGGCTCGTTTGAAGCTCTGCAGACCAGCCAAGTGATGCTGGTACTGTAACTGACATTCACATACTGACCTGCTAATTTTAAAACACGTCTTAAAACCCACTTTTATTCCTTGGCTTTTAATCTTAGCGAGACTTAGTTTCTCTTGTTAGTAAATAATCCCTTTACTTTACTTTTTCTCTCATTTTACTTTTATTTATATTATATTATATTTTATGTAATTTTATTATGCATTTTGAATGTACAGCACTTTGTGTCAGCTGTGGTTGTTTTAAAGTGCTTTATAAATAAAGGTGATGATGATGATGATGATAATTATCCAGATATAGTGCTGGCATGGTACACGGTAAATGAAATATGCAGGTGTGGCACACAGGCGGGACTCGGGTAGCTAGCACTGAGCGTCTCGCTCAGGGACGGTATGGGGGGGATGGGCTGGGTGCCACAGCTGGGAATCGATCCTGCTATCTCTGCATCCCAGCCCTCTGCCATAACCACTGAGCTACCAGGGCGCCTATTTCTACCTATTTATATACTTTACAATATAGTTCACTTGTAATATAGTATCTATAAAAGTAGCTATTCACAACGTGGTTATTTTATGCCTTTGGGGTGAGTCTGACATGGTGCATTATGGAGAGACCTTGATTCTTGTTTATATTGTGTGGTCTAACTGTCCCTTTATATACATTGTGAACTCTCTACACCCCTGCACTGTAAACCATTCATGCAGAAGTGCATGAAGTCATTTCATTTGTTCACAGTACGTTATAGTTTTTGTGTTTCCATGCAACTTTAATAAATGCTGTCAAGGAGGCATAGGACAGAATTGTGGAGACGACACTTATTTAAACTTGTCACAATTTAGCACTAAATGTGAGCTATCAGCAGTTTGTGTGTGTCTGTGTGTGTGTGTGTGTGCACTTTTGCCTAGCTGAAGACTCCCTGGAACAAAGTACAGTAACACAGGAAAAAGATTATCAGTTGTGTTATTGTGAGGACGGAAGTTTGTATCCCCATCCGTCTCGCAGCACAATGCTGGCTCAGTATAGAAACAACTTCTTGTGTTTTATATCACTGTAGCACTGTTTTAGGTTAGATTTAAAAGTTACACTACTTGCTAACCTGTGTCTTCTATGTCCTGTACACATGTTAGCTCACTGTTCAACTTTTAAAACTCATTTATGACCATGTGATCATTTCTAAAGGAGTAATTTGGGAGGGAAAAGTACAAATTCCCTTTGAGATCAAGTCTCCCTTATAAATGTTGATAAGTCATTAATTTAAGTGTAATAGTTCAGCTGTGTGTGTGTGTGTGTGTGTGTGTGTGTGTGGTTATTTGCATATGTGCCTTTTTGCAATTGTGTGTGTTGTCACATTTGTAAACAGGAAGTGTGCGGATGCATGCAGTCAGAGGACACAGAGCTCTGGGATTTCCCACAGTGACAGAACTGCTCAGCTGAACGAGGCTCCCCGCGAGTGGGTGGTTTGTGTGCGTGCGTTTCCTTTTACATGAGTGGGCCCATCTAAATTGTAGACCGCTGATAAACAGTGTGAGACTGGCAGAAAGTGGCACTATCACAGTGAAATATGTTTGTATGTGTGTGTTAAGTTGATCATATGTTGTGTGTAGAGTTTGAGCAGAGTTTGTGTTGCATTTTGCAGTTACACCACATTATATCCGTCAGCTGACCAAATTGGTTAGTTAGAAGTCCAGTGTCAGCCCAGTGAGTGGGGGGGGGGGGGGGGTGTTGTCTCAGCACAGTTGGTGTTGTCGGCACCTGTTTGCACATGTGTTACACTGGTCAGTGGAAGCAGGTGAAACAGATGAAGGTTGAGCAGTTGTCAGACAAAGCAGGGAGGTGCTCACGGTATCCTGAATTAGCCGCCCTCGTCACTGTCGAGGCAACTGGCTCCTCGTATTCAAAGTCAAACTCACAAGTTACCTCTTTGTCTGCCGCTCCTGCAAGTGAACAAAGCGAAATATGCAGAGTTTTTACAATCCCTCATTCACAGTGAAACATCTGCGACATTTGAACTTTACATGGTCATGTAGAGGTCAGCTGTTGCAAACTAACAGCTGCTCTATACCACACATGTGGTTGGGTGGGTCAAGCTACACCGGGGGCCCCAAGCCGTATTTAATTTCCCTCTATCAAAACAGTATGTATGGCCACACAACAGCCCGATATTCCGGCTACACAATGAGCGATGTATGAACTGCTGCACATAGGCAGCTCCGTTACATTAGCTCATTGGCCACGGTGGAAGCTAAAAGCGTCTGTGTAGCACATCACTAATCTCTGAATCAAAGGGTGATTCAACAGGTGCAGGATTCATCTTTTTGACATTTTTATTCCTAAAACCTTTATGACACATCTGTGATTCACAAAACAACACTAAATGTCAGTTGCAGTTCATTTCTCAAGATGAATTTGGAACATCTTACGGGGTTACAGCGAAGCAGTATGAAGAATAGGAGTGGGCGGAAATGCAAGTAAAGTTAATGCCAGGTGTTCTTGTGTTGATGGGTGGGGGGTGGGGGGCGTGATGGCAGCATAGCCCCACTTCATTTTAGATTCAAGGTTTCTGTTGTATGACTGAACAATCAGTGGAAATAACACTCCACAGAGAAATAGATGAATCGTTTAAGCTTTCAAAATGTGAATATCAAGTGCCATTAAGGAAACTACAGTTTGAAGATGTGAATGCAGCAGTATCAAATACCATCAAGTCTTTAATATTTTCACTTAAATATTTAAAGGGCTCATTACTTATCCCATCAAATATTAATTGCTACTTGGAGTCAGAAAATATTTCATGCTGAAATGATCGTATCATAGACAGAAACCCTACTGATACAATATGAAGATCTTACTTCACTAGGAATACATATTATATGTAACTTATTATAATAACTATGTTATTACGGTGTGTCAGTATTAACTAACAGCAGTAGTTTCCTTTTCTCTGACCTGCTACTGTGGAGGATGTCGACCATCACATCATTAACTAACTAAGTGACTAAATGTGAGAGAATACTTAGCTTAGTAATGCTTTAGCTAAATGTAAGTAAGAAGACATATAGAAATAACTTGTGAACGTATGGTTGGATAACTAGCAGGGGGGTTTACGAACAATAAAAAGATGTTAGCTTGTAAGAAATAGTTGCCAGATTATTAAGTTCACCAAACTATAACACACACGTAACATGGACACAGAGTGTAACCTGAAATTAAATAGACGAAAGTGCATTTAAATACTCTGGAGGGTTTAAAACTGGCTGGCATCACCAATAGTTAACTGCTTGCGTTGTAGTTTTACACCACATCTTATACCGATGTAGATTTTATAGTATTTACTGTTTTGCTGTTTTTTCTTTTTGTGAAAACGTGCTCATCCGGAGAGGCCTCGACTCTTTGGCTTATAGCTCCTAGTTGAAATTGTAGTTTATAGGAACATCTATATTTTCTTTATTATGATGAGGTGTCGTGTTCTAGGAGATGCTGTGTGATATAGGTCTGAGCAGTGTTGTGTTGCGTGGGCGTACTGCTCACTGCCTTGTCTGTTGCTCTTCCTGTCTCTCTGTGAGCTGAGCTGTTAACAGAGGATCTGTTTATGGATGGAAAACTTGCTTTCACATCTCTGTGGGCTAGAATGAGTTTTTTTCCCACAATGAATGCCTTTGAGGTGATGCGTTGACTCTATATGTGTTAATTAGGTGTCAAAATGGTTAGACCTGTTGCACGGTGTCATGAACATCTTCACAACCATTTTTCAGCCAGAAAATGATTGTAGTTAGAGCATGCACCGCAGTATTTTGACAGAAAGCTTTTCGGTCTTTATTGTTCTCATTAAGGCTAACGACTGCGGCTTTCTCTGTGTGCATTTAGACAATGTTCTCCTTATTTTACTAGTGATCAAGAAAGTCATCATCAGAACCTTTTATTTTGCAGCTCTTAACCCACGTTGCTCTGCCTTCTCAGAGGTGGTGGGGTACGAACAGGGTTTGTTGGTGTTGTCAGACATCTGTAGCGCAGGGAAACAATAAAGGTCTTATAGCAGTGGCTTAAATAATTGATTAGTAAATAAATGTTAGAAAATAGTGAAAATGATTACAATTCAAACTTGTATTCTGAAACAAATACATACAGTATGTCTATATATATATATATATATATATATATATATTATCTACACCAGGTATTTTAAAAGTCGATTCCAGCATTTCAGAATATATAGAACTAAACATGTTCAATATTTAATATACCTGGACCAGGCTTATTATACATTACACAACACTGTAGCTAGAAACTAGATGAATATGCAGGAAACTAAAAGTAGTCGGGTAAGCATGTCGAGCAGCAGTCAGTCGTTTGGGAAACTAGAAGCTCAAGTTAAACCATATGAAATGACTAACATTTAGAAGTTTGTGTTAGACAATAACATTTTAAATATGTTCTTCTGCAGTTAACTGCAGAATAACATATACATATTTCTTAATGGTGTCTGGATATGTTGTTGCTGGCTTATTTGTAAAAAACCTTTTATGACCATTAGTGTATTATGTGATGATCGGTGGTAAACAAATTTATTCTTCTGGATTTCAGCCTTATAAGTTATGAATGGGGACAAAATAAGTGCAAAAAGGTTTTACATTTTCTTACAGAAAAACAAAACTAGCTTACTTCTCTTTCATGGTTTATGTTCTACATGTTACACTATAGCTGTTTTTTTCTCTTAAATTTTTCTAGTCCATAATTTGTGAGTGCACAAGTCGTGTAGTCACCAGTTTTCCAGCTGCCCAAACCATCAGAAGGCACTTGTAAGTAAGCTCACTGGTGGAATTTCTAAATAGTATAATGCTCAACAGCTTCAAACGGAACCGCGTCGAGGGTTTAAAGCGTGCGTGCCGTACACATGTTGCACTCATGATGACACAGGGAGTGGTGAGTAGCTGGCCTTTGAGGATTTAGTGAGGCAGCTTCCAACTTGACTGAGCAGATCACTCTCTGCTTTAAACACCAAACACCAGGCCAGGCTGCACAGATTAGGTTTGATTTTTGTTCATGATGCAAACTGAAATAAGTTTACTCCCAAAAAGCTCCTTGCTGTGTTTACACAGGATCCTCTTGTACTTCTCACTAGCCTTTAATCGACGTGTTTGACTCATCTCGGGGTTTGCCTTATGAAACAACAGCCCACAGCTATGGAAACCCTGAGAGGCAGCTAAAACTGAAAGAAAAAGGGCTTGTCAGGGAGAATCCCAAATTTATCTCTGTGGTTAATTAAAATCATGATTAAAGTCATCTTTTGAGTTACCTACTAAATGCCTCTTTGAAATGTTAGGTTATTTAAAGAATCCCTTTTACAACCCCACCGGTAGGAACTAAAGTGAATCTACAAGGAACTGAGAGTCATCTGGTGAAACATGTGGAACAATGGTCATTCAGGTCATTTGTGAGAACTGAGAAGTGAATTGTCAATAAAGTTCAAAGCAATTATTACCCTCAAGCCCTCAGGCAGCATTGCACGTTAAACCGCCATAGGCTATGGAGTAATCGTTGAAACCAACGCAGACTACTGCACAAGACCTGTGTGCTACAATAACGTCTCATTACAGTTGACTTGTTCTCTCCAGCAACAGTTTCTTTTGGAGGTTTGTTGTACTTGAATGATAGCGACACAGGCCTTGATGCAGCACAGTCCCTGCTGATGGAGATGCTGCTGCCACCACATGCGAGGGACTTACCGCAAAATGCAGCGCTGGCTTTTCACCAGACAAATTAAGGGGCCTGCCAGCCACAAATCCACTCTGATTCATCTGCTCATTGAGAGTGGTTGAGGGGTTTTTAACGAATTTGAAACTCGTGTTTCTTAGCAGCGCTTCTGCCATCCTGTCATTCTCATCTTTCTAAACATGAACTCGTTACCTGTGGCTGGAAGAGGTAGCACAGAAGTGTGGATGCAAGTCTTCCATGACTTCCTGGATATTATACATTTTACCAAGAAGCACGACGCTATGCAAAGCCTTCACCGCCTTAGTTACAGTTTCTAAACTTTCTGTTCAAATGTTCCTGCTGCCACACTACTGTTGCACGTTACAATGACAAAGGCAGCTGTTTTAACTGCTCCATCTTTTGTTTAAAACAGTGTATTGTGAAAAAACGAATGGGTCCTAGGTCAACATTATAGCAGGTCAATGTAAATTCAGGAGACGTGTAAAATAGCGTGCAAAAAACAATGTTCTTTTTGCATAGATATGGTTAGACTGTATGTTTCACAAGCTCATCTGTGGTTGCTGAACTGTAGACTTCCTCAAACCAAACAGAGAAGGACGGTGATGTAACAACTACTCTTGACTCAACTAACTTTTGGACCGGCTTCCAAATATTGCAAATAGACCACATAGTATGTCATGATATGTTTCTTGGAAATAAACCTGCTTTAGGTTGTTATGGTAGAAAACGTATTACAGTCCCAATGCATGTTTACATTTGTGGAGAGAAAATAACTCTTAAAATGAGTTACTGAGAGTTCATTAAACATGTAAACTTTTATGAACACTGTGCTGTTGGGAGTAAGAAGAGCGTCTCCTTCGCCCTCAGTCATGAGACATTTATAAAAGCTGATGCTTCTTTTATAATCTGCAGCATCAACCCTGTATAATGGAACGGTGTTTGTTCGTTAGGAGTGATGTGCATAATGTGAACTGGATTAGACAATAGGTGGTTGTCTTTATTTCACACTTCCTGTATTTGAGTGAGTATCTACATGAAGTCACACTTTTTTTGCCGTCAATTGAATGACAGGCAATATGTATAACGGGACAAGTTCAACTTCTTTCTCATGGTAACACTGTTCTACAACCGGACCATGCAGATCCGCATAATGCTAAATGTAACCAAGGTTATAGTTTGCATGTGGCAAAGTTTTCTCGTGCTTGATTTACTGTTTGTTGGTCTGTGGGTGTGTATTGAAGTGAGACATCTCCTTAAGCCGCTTCATTTAGCCTCAACTTCTCGCTCTCTCTTCCTCCTTTCAGATTCTTTCAAACGTATATGCAGCGGTATGTAGGTCTGCACCTGTGGGACACAGCGGCTCCGTAAAACCCGAGCAGCTGACTCTTCTGCTTCTGCTTCTGCTGTGGTCAGAACTGCTCCTTACCGATCTCACTGTGGTGACATTTCAGATAAAAAGCTCGGAGCCCTTTTTTGTGTCGATTTTAAATATCATTTGCATTTCTTTAAATAAATGAGTTGGATGAGTTTTTTTATTAGTTTGAATATCCAGATTAAATATAGATGATTTCAATTGATAAGATACATATGATCAGATATGAACAGGTTCACTTGAGCGTCTGAAAAATAATTCGATGTTCCACACAAAAAGTGACTGATTAAAGCTACTTCTAAATAGTCCCAGTGTTACTCAGTAATGTAAAAGTGCAGCGCATTAACAAAGGAGTAGCTCTCACGACAAGAAGAAAACAGAGTCACAACACAAGGCCTGTAGGTTTGTATCGCATTTTGGCCTTGGTTTCAGATCCAATTCATCACTAGTCATAATACAAGGGACATAGTAAACCATGTTAGCAACACCAGTTTCTAACAACACGGTTAATCTAATCAATCACAATGTCTGTCTATGCAATTACCTGAACTTTGACACTGAACCCCAAGTTGCCCCCGGTGTGTCAGGTCAGCTGCACAGCAGCCCTGCCATCGGTGTGTGAGTGTGTGTGTGCTTGTGTGTGTGAATGGATGAATGAGAAGCAGTGTAACCAGTCTAGGTAGAAAGGCGTGCTATAAGTGCAGACCATTTACCATTTAATGACTCAAACTAAAAATAAAAATAGATAGAGAACATTTTTTTTACACTTATATGATTACACTGGTGGAAATGCTGGATACCTATATCCCTAATATTTTTTAAAACAGTGAAATTCTGAAGGTAAATTAAAACAACAAGACCTGCACTAGTCCAATTCAGACTTAGTGACCTTGCAGAAATACTGTACTCTGGTGTTCCTGTACCATCACCATCGTATCACCAGCGGAACATCGAATATTGTGCTGAGGAAGCTGTTAGCTCCCCAGAGATGAAGCCACATCAGTATGTACAAGTTCTTATCTTCTGAGTGATTGTTAATTAGATTTTGTGGCTCCTATATGCACAATGTGATGTTCCGTTCCCTCTCATACATAGCAGCCAAGGCTCGGCTTTGTTGAGCGAAGGGCGGAGGCGTGAAAGGATAAACCGGTCTTAAAATCCCTGTTAATGAATAACACAGTCCAGCAAAGGAAAGCAAGCGTCAAGGACTAAGAACCAAGCCGTGACTCTGTTTGGGTGAAATATTAGAATTGTCTTTCTTTGACTAACTAGTTGATAAATCTTCAGTGATTCAGCCAGAGGATAATTGAAGAATAACGACTTATTCATCTCAGGTTGTGACAACAACTGACAACAAAGCACATTATCTAAAAATGAATCACGAGGCTTGTGAGTCATTTGTTTCACAAGTAATAGGGAGTCCCTAGTTATGGTTAAGAGGAGTCACCCCCTGTGGTTCACGCTGGTAGAGACTACGCCTCTTATGAAAGGAATCAATGTTAATGTCCTCCTACATATGCTGTTTGTCATCTTCCACGCTGCTTTGCAGTAGCTTACGAGGAATCAAAGCTTCCTCTGACTGGCGAGCCATATACCCCCAGTTCCTCTCTCTTCGTCTTCTCTTTACTCACATTTTGTCTTTCTCAATGTGACTTACATTTACAGTTACTCGCTGAAACATTAGGATCAGAAGGTGTGAGTGGAAAGAGTTACAACGAAAGGGAAAGTGCTGCTTCCGTAATATACGTATTGTTTGTTGGAAAACTAAACTAACTGACTGACTTTAGATTTGTATAATTAGTGGGACAATAAAATGAAGCGGTTACCAGACTGAAGCAAAGCCATCAGACTGGCTCTTTGGGCGTTATTACTCAAGTAGAAGAGTAAAAGAAGATATGATGAAAAGATATATCAAGTACCAGAGCAACTGTTTGAGCACAATGTCTCGTTTATGTTTTACACAAAACTAAACAGAAACATCATTACATCATAAAAAATTATTCTGGATTTTCCAAATAATAAAATTCAAAATAAATGTCAATTCTCACTGAAAGCTTAAAGCTGTTTAAACTGTGCCATTTCTGAAAATACATGCTCTAAATGACAATAGTTGTCAGTAGTGTATAGAATAAAACAAAAGTGCTAATTTAACTCAAACATACACCTTTAAATAGCAAAATCAGAGAAACAGAGCGTTATTCAATGGTCTCTTAACTTGTTTCAGAGCTGGAAAATAATAATAATGAATACTTTAATTCAATTCAATTCATCTTTATTTGTATAGCGCCAAATCATAACAAAAGTCATTTCAGGGCACTTTACATAGCAAGGTTTAGGACCCTGCAAAATATGGGTGTATATGTAAACAAAATAATGCAGAAAACCCAAAAGTCCCACTTGAGCAAGCACTCGGAAACTGTGCTAGGAAAAACAATATCAGCTAAGGTGGCATTTGATCGCATAGCTTGTCTCTCAGGCCTTGGGGACCAAATAGAATAACTTGAGCTTTGTCTGAATTAAGGAGTGGAAAGTTACAGGACATCCAGGCCTCTATGTTTTTAAAGATGCTTGAAGTTTTACTAGTCGATTTTTTTCAGACATGTATAAGGTATAATGTTAAAATGTAGTGTAGTAAAATAATGGTCTTCAACATACTCAAATTAAAGTTTAACAGTAAATGTTTTTCATTTATTTTTACTATAATTAGTTTTGCTTTAGTTCAATGTATTTTGTTACTTATAACCTGTTTTTTTATAAACTCTAGTAAGCGAAAAATGAATTTACTGTATATTTTGAAGTGTGTGTTACAGCAGTGTTACATTTCTGCATTTCTGTCAACCACATCAGGACAAACTTAAATAATTCAACACATTTTTTTGCAGTGGCGATGCTTGTACTTTGTGAACTTTGAACCTTTTCCATACTTTTTTCTGCTTCTGCATCTCTGTTTTTATAGACAACAATTCAATTTTTTATTTTCCATCTGCTGCCAGAAACCTCCACTAGCGTCTGTACGGAGCTAAGCATGTTCCTCTGCTGCTTAGGTCATTGTGATGGAGAAGTTACTCACACAGATGAGTAACTTTCCGTAGCTCTGTCAGAGTTAGGATGATAATTCATTTTTTTGTTCTCTTTTCTAGACTAAAAGCGCTGGTATCCACAGGAAGTCGGAGTGTGCAAGCAGCATGCGACTGGTAAGTGAGGTGTACACAGTACACAAAGGAAAGAAATGTGTGCTATACTGCCCTCTCCTGTAGAAATTCACAGGTGTGACTACTTAATATGTTAAAGAGATATGCAGATATAAAGTAACTGCTCTGATACACTAAACGGTAATAATTAAATTAGGACAAGAAGGCTTTTTTTCTAGGCCTTCTGTGTGTTAGGGGCAGTCAGCAAGTACTCCTCCTCCTACCGTTATGACTGACAGATACGTTACATGAAATAAGCTTTCTCTTCAATTGTCTTTGTGTCTGCGTGAGGTTTTCAGTTCCCTCTCACAGTCCTAAGACATGCTGGTCAGGTTTATTGGTGACTGTAAATTACCCAGAGCCGTCAGTGTGACCTGCGCATAGTCTTCCTCTTAGCATTAGACTGGAACAACAGTTTGTCTGCATTTGCACCAAGTTGAATCTTGTGAGCCAAGGCAAAAAAATAAAGACGGGCTGTTGTTTAGAAAGTGCATCTAAGACATAATCAGATTGTCTGCTGTTTAAGACTGTAACACCTGATAAATTAATTAAAGACAAAAACTAACACGGGCCTAGCGCAGAACCCTGAGGAGCTCCATTAAGTGCAGTACGCCAGTTACACGGTCTCTAAACTTTTGTGTCCACTTTGTAATGTTTTTCACTGGTTTTCGTGCTGTTTTGAAAGCCTCCCGGGGGCAACAACCGAGGACAGCATTATATTTTGGAGTTGTACCTACATCCATGAGAATCGTGTTCATTGTAGTAAATACGAATACAGATAAGATGATTAGATTTTGGTGATCAAAGGTCATAATCACTTTGAGCCTAGGTCTATCCCATTACCATCAACACCATATCCCAGAAATGCCTGATTCAAAATCTTACATAGATGTCCTTATGAGAATATGAGTCTGGGCAAACATGCATGGAAACTGCTTCTTTACTGGTTCGTGGATTGATTCTTTTTTTAACACAGTGTTAAAATTGTTGTTTTACCTTGCTTACATGTTTCGGCTACAGCTG
>JAUMHF010000005.1:18978238-19006625 GCA_032359275.1 Microctenopoma steveboyesi
AACAATTTTAACACTGTGTTAAAAAAAGAATCAATCCACGAACGAATTAGACACACAGAATGAACACTCAAGAAATGCTTCTTTACTGGTTAGTGAACGTAGAAAACCACAATGTGGTGAAACTAGTTCTTTCCTGTTTTGTGGGGGATATTTTGTCTATGCAACTTTAGAGAAGGTATTTGTCAGCACAAACATTATTGTAGCTCACATAGGATTTTCTGGAATGTTGAATATAGACCAAGGAGTGTATTCATCCAAAGCTTCTGCTGTAACTGCTGCAGTGGTCAATGTTACCAGCAAATATGCAGGCGAAACACAAAGTTTCCTGCCTCAGAGTCACATTACAAAACAGAGAATGTACCCAATTATAAAGGAGCCATTGGCCTGTAATTTTCCAGCCGTGGTGTACTGGTCATACGGCTGAAGTAATTAGCATTCAGGTCTGTTTACCTACCCAGTAGTTTTAAGATTGTATGAGTGCCAGAAGTAAATGTGCAGCTGAAGATTGAAAAGATTATAAAGCCAAGTTAGTATGACTGTCCTCACAGCACAGCAAACCTAATCCCTTTCCTTCGTTCCACGCTCTCCATCTGTTTTATAGGCTGTTTTCACACGTGGACGACCCCTTTCTGGATGACCCTCTACCCAGAGAGTTTGTCCTGTACCTGCGACCCAGTGGACCTCTACAGAACCAGCTCTCCCACTTCTGGCAACAGAGCCGAGTGACTTGTGGCAAAAATAAAGCCCACAACATTTTCCCCCACATCACTCTGTGTCAGTTCTTCATGGTGGGTTTCTTTATGTGCTGTCCACCAGTTGTCAAATGTTAGACAATCCTTGTTGCTCTTGCACATTTCTCTCTGAGTAAAAAAAACGGTATTCAACATGTATGAAGACAAATATTCACCTAAAGCTGAAGAGAGTCATCGTTTACATGTTTTGCTCCTTTGCAGTGTGCAGACCACAAGGTAGAAGCTCTATGTGAGGCCCTCCAAGCTACTGTGCAGCAATGGCGGGGTCGATTCCCCAGCCCACTTCCCTTAGAACTCTACACATCCTCCAACTTTATTGGTCTTTTTGTTGGGGACCAGTCAGCCGATGTCCTCAGGCAGTTTGCGGCAGACTTTGCCGCTGAGGCTGCCAGGAAGTCAGGTAGGGATCACAGGCACTAGAGACACGGGCTACAGCATGCTGTTGCCTGGGTTCATGGGACACATTGGGGGATTTTAACCGCATGTCCTTTCTGTCTTCCACACTTTATGTTGTTGAGTTTTTGAAGTGTGTCAGGAGCAGTTAATCTCTGCTGTGTAATTTGTGGCAGCTTTCATGGTGTGGATGACAGTCACGTTGGATTAGTAAAGCTCTCGCTCAGTCTGTCACTGTAACAGTATTTCAGGGAGATAGGTGCCAAGTCAGATTAGAGGCTATGGTTCTAGAGGCGCTAATGCTCTGTCATATTTCTGCTTCTTTGTGAAGAGACAGATAAGAGAGTGTCACTTGTATCGAGTGTGGGAATGTTTAAGGCTGGTTTTACACAGCAGGTTTCAACACTAATTAAACTTTGGTTTGTGCAATTCAACCCTCCTGCAACCATTTCTGTATTTATTCAGTGTTACTGGTGTGGTCCGTTTATTGTTTCAGCTGCATGCATTCTGTAGCTTGTTTATCTCCACTCTAATAAATAACTTTTTCCCAAGCCCTGTGGAACAATGTTGGGTCCAATCTCAACCTTGATCACATGACATGCACTGGCCTAAAACACTAAATGTTTCTACATAACAGAACATTTCTATTTTATCCCATCATTTTTTATAACTTGAAGTCATTAAGAATGTTTTTGCAACCTTTCTGAAATGGTTGCCATCACGTGGTAAAGTATCATGAAAAGCAAAAGCAAAGTAGTTTACAGGGATGAGCAGTGGTGAGAATGATTGTCATGGGGGCGTTGACACCTAGCACGCTGTTATTTCTAGCAGCTGACTGGTCATTCACACCTGTTTCTGACTGCTTTGCTTTTGTGGTTAACTGAATGTGCCGCTGTGCAGAGAGTGAAGGAGGAGAGAACCTTCAGTGACTCACGTTAAGAAAAGGTCTGAAAAGTCATTGTATCTACCAACACATGAGATAAATTAGCAACACTGGACACTGGAAAGTCTGTGACACACAGATTGAATAATCATAACAAGTGAACAGCAGATCTAGAATCTTATTATATTATATATAGGACTATCATCCTACCTCCACCCACCAGCAGTGGTGTACATAGACTAGCATACGTACCTTTTTTCTCCGGAAACCAAACATTTTCTGTTGCAGCGTGCCGTGTTCCATACGGATGTTTTACCCTGGGGGGCCTCGGTTTTAACCATGGAAGGTCTCCATCTGCGAGCCACTTAACATTCTGCAGCATTTCATTTCCAGAACCAGGGTCTCCCAAAGTAGCAATATATAATTTCAAGAGCATAAATTCAAATCAAAAACCTCACAAGCTGATCTCCTCAGGGTCATTAAGAAAGTTGATCATGTTGATTGTATGTATGCACCCCCCCCCAACAATTTTCATTGTGTTTGTTTATCTGCAATTAATATAACGAGTGATTTCCATCTTCTGTCTCCTTCAGAAGTCAACATTGAGCCTCACAAGAAGCAGCTACATGTAACTCTGGCCTACAACTTCGCCTCTGACCACCTCCCATCCCTGGAGAAACTGGCCAAGGGCATCGAGGTGAAACTGGGATGTGATTGGCTGGCCGTCTTGTTTTCCCGGGACATTCGTTTTGCCAACCACGAGGTAGCTGCTGTGCAAACTTAACAATGCAGCATCACAGCATTAAAAAAATGTTCTAAGACTTCTAAATGTCAGTACCTTCACCTGTCACATGCAGACGCTGCGAGTGATGTACCCCTACCTACCTCAGAACGAGGATGAGCTGGAGCTGGTTCCTGGAGATTTTGTCTTCATGTCCCCGGTGGAGCAGAACAATACCAGCGAGGGCTGGGTGTACGGAACCTCGCTGGCCACTGGGCTGCCGGGCCTGCTGCCCGAGAACTACGTCAGCTTAGCTGACGAGTCTGACACCTGGGTCTTCCATGGGTGAGCAGGACACCTAATGCAACGAGTACAGGACAAACACAAAAGATGAACAAAATAATATGGTTTCATGCTGCCCAGAGGACGAACCATCTTCAGTGAATGATTGATTGGTTTTCTCTAGATGTGTTGTAAAGTTTTTGTTCTTTTTTACTTTTAACTGTGTAATATTGTTTTGTAATGATAGCTTTTTGCTTTTAGTTTAACACCAACACTTTGTTTTGTATTAAAGCCAGTTTGCTCAGTTGTTCTTACATACATAACGTCATATCATGTTCTCCTCAGCTCCCACTCTTTCTTCAGCTGTGGACCCGGTGACAAGACCGCTAAGGAGAGATGGACGTTTGACGGGCTGCTGGACAGCCGACGTAATGAAACAACAAGTCCTGGAGACACACCCACTGTCAGTCTCATTTGTCATCCGATGCAGGTATTTTCGTATTTGAACACTTACACTTAAATGAAATACCTATGAGACAGTGTATATTTCTAAATGTCATATCACCCTGGAATTAAGCCTCGTGCCTCGTTGTTTTCTAGCAGGTCCTGAGGATGAGTGCTGGTCACTCTCGGCAGCCCAAACGAACCCTCTTTGTCTGCCGGCATGGTGAGAGGATGGATGTGGTCTTTGGCAAACAGTGGCTCTCCCTCTGCTCAGATAGTAAAGGTGAGCACATACAGGTCTGCACGGCTCCACTGTGTACTCTACTGTCAATCAGAAGCTACAGAAAAGAATATCTGAGGGTTCGACCGAGCCCACACACACCAATTCTTTTAGACGTCCTCCATAAGTGGATTACAGGAGTGAGTTTCAGAAGATTTCCTCTCACATTTGAGCATGTGTGTTGTTTGGCAGGTAGATATCTGCGTTCCAACCTGAACATGCCTCCCAGTTTGCCCCAGTGGGGAGGACAGAGAGATTACGACATGGACTCTCCTATCACTGTGTTAGGATCCGTCCAGGCTCGATTAGTGGGTATGTCTCCTAGAAATCATGTTCCATGTCTGTTGTGGTAAAGAGCCATCTGACATTTTGTTTATGAGACGCTTGTGTATTTTCCAGGTGAGGCCCTGTTGGAAAGTAACACAGTGATTGACTTTGTGTACTGTTCTCCCTCTCTGCGATGTGTCCAGACCGCACAGAACATTCTGAAAGGTACGGACACGTAAACATGTCATTCATATTTAGTTTTTTAATTTTTCTAACTTTTATTTAACCAAGGAGGTCCCATTGAGATTACAAACCCCTTTTTTAGGGGGGCCCTTCATTTTGGAGATCTGACGAGTTGCTTTTGTGTATACAGGGCTGCAGCAGGATGGAAAGCTGAAGGTGAGAGTGGAACCGGGGCTTTTCGAATGGACCAAATGGGTTTCTGGGAGCTCCCTGCCTGCGTGGATACCCCCCGCTGACCTGGCTGCTGCTCACTTCAGCGTGGACACAACATACAGGTGGCACAAACAGCTCAGCGACTCACACACCTGCACAATGTAATGCAGTCTGTAGCCCTGTAGCTGTGTTGTTTATCCACTCTGCCTGCACTGCACACACGTCCTCCTCTAGAGATAGTTTTTACTTGTCTGCGTGAAGAGTGCTGTCAGAACATTTTCACAGGAAACCACAGTTTCCAACAAAATCCACTCCAAATCGCCCAGCAGAGACGTATTTCTCTAAGATTTCTATGCTCCGTGGCTTCGCTGATAATTGCTACTTGTCTCCGCTCAGACCTCTGATCCCAGTCAGCAAGCTCACTGTGTCTGAACCGTATGAGAACTACATGAGTCGGAGCTACCAAGTGACCAAAGACATCCTGTCAGACTGCAGAAACTCTGGTAAGAGCGCTGCAGCAGAGCTTCTTGCGCTTATTGAATAAGTTGTTGATTCTGCGTAGGCGAGCTTTTACTGTACATTTTGTTATACGTGCTCATGTTGCAACCTGCCTGGGTTTTCACTCTATGTAGGAAACAACGTGCTGATTGTAGCCCACGCATCTTCCTTAGAGGCCTGCACACGCCAGCTGCAGGGCCGCAGCCCACAGAGCGCCAAGGACTTCATCCAAGTGGTCCGAAAGGTTTGTATTATTAGATATTTGTCCTTCGGTGAATCCCTTTTCTTTCTCGTATTGTCATGACCTATTGTGACTGAATTAGCCGTACTCGCACTTTACAGTGCACATGTAGAGAGATGAAGAAACAAGTCAAACTCAAACCTTGAAATTCTCACAGGTTAAGCATTCGACCTTGTAAAATGAACAAATAAATAATACTTTTTTGTTAATCAGCAGCCTAATCTAGCAGATTCCTTCCAGACTAAACTTCCTCTTCAGATAATGGTTCTTTGTTGCACTGCCTATTAGTGACACACAGAGGGTTGCAGGCTTTTAGAAATCAGGTCAGCAGGGCTTTAAGGTTTATCTCCATGATGTGCTCCACATTAAAAAATGTCTATAAAGATAACATTAAATACATTGTTATGCATCGTCTTACGATGCTGCACATGAATGAAAAACATGTTTAATTTAAATAATTTCTTATCTTTCTTATCTATGATAAATTAAATCCTACCACAAACTGACCTTTAATTGTTTGGGGTTTTTTCCATTTAATTGCCATTAATCCTTCACATCTTCTCATAAAACCTTTGTAATAAAAGCAGATCTATGCTGCTCCCTGCTGGACAGCACTCAAATACAACGTGCTTTGTTTTCTGTATTCTCATTTATGATGTGCTGTGCCGTGAAAAATTCATGCAGCAATGAAAAGGTTTTATTAAAGAGAAAGATCTAGATAAATTACTGTTTAATTATGCATCCAGCTGATGAATATGTAAAGTGTTGTGCGTCTCACTTGATGTAGTTTGAATGTGTTTTAATTTAAGTTTATTATATTTTCCAATGTGTATACATAGAATCCAATAAAGTACACTGATTTCTTACTATATGCTGCTAATGCTAAAGCACCGCTGTTGTTCATTATTTAAACAAGCGTCATTTGAATTTATCATAGCACATGTACCATAAACGTGTAGGGGGACACACTGTACCTCAGCTAGAGGCTATGTGGATTCTAAGCAACAGCGCTTACATTCACCGTTCTTTTGCTTTTGTCCTCAGATTCCCTACCTGGGCTTCTGCTCCTGTGAGGAGCAGGGAGACACGGGCATGTGGCAGCTAGTGGACCCTCCCATCCTCCCCCTCACGCACGGACCAAACCACACCTTTGACTGGCAAGAGATGCTTCTGCAAGGATGACGTCTACCTGCTCCCAACATCCCCAACCTGAGTATATTTCACCCCCGTACACATTTCAGACCAGAACCCGTACAATACCGGACCCTTTCAGCATCATTACGCAGCTGCTGGCTTAGCATTGACAGCTGGAAGTCAGAGGTTTCCTGCCTGACGATGAGAAGAAGCGTCCCGGTCGTTGAATGATGGGAGAACTGACTGCATCCATCTGCGGCTCATTTCTACAGTGATGTCCACGCTCACATTTCTTTGTGTTACTACTATCACGAGAATGATGGAAGGGTTAAGAATTAAACTGTGTGGGAGAGCTCGCATTAGCATTCAGCTCAGCTTTACTCTGATAGCGTCAGCCTGTCTCAGGATGTTTTTGTGAAATTATCATTAGCGCTGCTTCTGTGCATGATTAGCAAGAAAACTATTTTTCCATACACGAATGTATTAGATCAGGGGGACAGGATTAATGTGACGCTGGCGGGATGTCAGTGAAAGCAACAGTGTGAAGGTTGGAGAGTTTAGCCAGGTGTACTTACCCTGAACACAGGTTCTTACTACGTTTCCCTGAAAACCTTTCATACTGAAACATAAAAATATACATAGTAAAATATTATTTGGTCCCTAAATGGTGAAACAAACATAATGCAACAATACGAGCAGTAGCACAAGAGCAAAATACATTGACTTGACTCTAAAGTCTTTAGAGGGATCTAGGCCCCAGAAAACATTGACAGCACCTCTAAAACTTTATCTAAGGAAAATACTTTCTGTCTACCGTGAACTCAGAGAAGGCTGTAGCTTTTAAGCCTCCTAGTTCAACATTTCGCTCTAATTTACTCATTTATGTCCAGTTTTGCCCTTTGCGTTAAACAATTATTAGCCAAAAACAGAGTTTGTGCTGTTTTCTGTTCTTTTGTTGGAACTGTGACAATTCTTTGTGATTTGGACGACTGAATGATGATGTTACCCACAGTAGCAGGAAAAGCACTGCTAAAATGCTAAAGGTGCTAAAGCTGGCACGTCAAATCTGGTACATCGTTGAAATTCTCCTTATGCTTGAAGCTGTGCTATTGTTTGTCTTGGGTTTTGTGTAATTATAAGGACGTTATTGTGCCATCATGGAAAATGCTGCTTGTTAACATGCTAATAGTAGCATGGCTAAACTGTACATGCTAAGGTAACCACGCCATGTTAGCGTGTCCCTTCTAAAGACATTCAGCCATTTTGGTGTGGGTAACAACATGGCAGTCTTAACCTCACTAATGTTGATGACAATAGGTTTGTTAATTCATCCAGGAATTTTATTTCTGGTGAACAGTTTTATTCCCAGTAGTTTACCACGGCCATTGACCTTTTTAAGCATGAAAATGTGGCGCTTCCATTTGCAAGGGAGGACAGTAACTAATGCATATTGTGGATCCACAGTATCTGAACTGTGCTTGGGTTTGTAGTTATTTAGCAAGATTTTATGAAAAATGAAATTTGTTATGCTTTGTTATGTTATGATTTAATGTTATGATAAATATAGTGCTCTGATCCCAGCAACGTGTAAGTGTGCACACACAGAAACACTCCAGAGGTCCAGATCCGAAAAGGGTGTTCACCTGAATCAGCACCTGATTGAAAGCATATCAGACCTGGCTCATCTGGGTGTTACCTCACATAATGTCCCCCTGCAAAAGGCTTAAGAGAGTGCGAACCATGTTTTCAGCAGTAGTTAGTATGCAAGTCAACGCGTGAGAGCATGAAAACACAAATTCTGAAGAGCAGAATTTAAGTGTGCAGTTGTTGCCAGCTGTGTTTTGGCAGCTTCTGGACACTTGAGATAACAAGAGATTATCTGTCAACAGCTGCGAGCTGCAACAGCACATTCAGACATCAGAGTAATGTCTTTATCACACCTAGTCTTCAGAAGAACACAAAATATATATACCATGACTCATGCTGTTGATGATATGAGTAATGTTATATAGTGTATATGTAACTATATAGAGAACAGTGTTTTCTTACTACCTGGAGAAAACCTATGGTTATTTGAGTGGATGTTAACCTGAACAGATGGAGTCAGCTTTCTCTCGCTTCACGCCATCGTGCTCACAGCAGCAAGGCTCAGACTGCAGCTCACACTTGCTCTGTGTTGGATTTTTATTTTCCATTCACAAGTGCAGCATCGTGCAGAACGGATCCTTTCTCATGTCAAAGCGTCTGTGTTCTCGAACAAACCCGCTTGTTGATCTCACGCGCTGACTTGCAGACTCGGTAGCACCTACAATGAGTTCTGTGCTCATCTTTCAACCTCCATAACCCCTCGCATTGTCTCTCTTTTGGTGCCACATGTAGCACATTGAGTGCAGCTGTGTCTTCCATTATTCATGTAGGTCATGAAAAAGAAATGACACAGCTGCCACTGAAACAGCACAATCTGCACTATAGACAATCACACAGTAGCAACTCGGTTCCGGTGCCGCACCACGTCAGTGTTTGTTACGTGTTTTTCAGAGTAGCTGTAAATAAGCCAGTTTTTAGAAGATGTCTTCCGTTTCTATTTCTATTTATTGATAAACCTTCTTTCAGATGTGACATGTGAAAATATGAAAACAGGGGGTCATCTCTTGTTACCGCATGCAAAAATCCATGCTCTGTATCTCAGGTGTTAAGGGCGTTTGAGACATACGTACAGAAATGCGTGTCTGAAAAATGTCTCCTCTACCAAGCGGCTGTGTTGTGAGTTGTCTCTCGGAAATAAAGTGATGTCTCCTGGCTCGTAGCTGTAGTCTGATGTAAACAGGAACTGGGTGTTTGCTTCCATCTGCCGTCAACATATCTCGCCAGAGCTTCATTTGTGAATCCCGCTCTGGTCTGGGTCGACCTTGGAAGCCTCCGAACATATTGTATTATATATATATGAGTGTCTTCCTATTAAAAGCGAAGCAAGTCTGAAAAACTGTCCAGCCAGCTCAACAATAACGTGTCTTCTTGGTGGTGGGAGTGAGAAGCAAAGAGCTCAGCATCTTCTATCCATTGATCTGCTGACTGACACAAAGTGACTTCCTGTGGGACGAGTTTAGATCCGTCCATTCAGTGTCCAGCACTGCTGACGTCTCTGCTGGGTGCAGACCGCTTCTCATTTAGTTCTACTCAGACGACGAGTGACACCACGGTTAATGATGGTGTAGTTATCGTCGTAACAACAGGACACGTTTTTAAAACTTTTAAAACCTTCGCCGCCTCTTTCCATCATGCACCAATAAAAATGTGACCAATGTATTTATAAAGACCAAAAACAACATAATATCAAGCAGGACCGTAGCATTTGGCTCAGTCTTCGGTGTTAGGAAACACAAAAGCTCTGTGAAAACATCTTTCTAACTCGTCACGCCGCCATATGTCCTCACGTCATGATAAATATTCATTTCTCATGACATCAGAGGTTGTATTTATTGCTTTAGAGCTACAAACAGGCTGTTTCTGTGATCTGACAGCACAACTGCTACAGAAAGGATTTCAGTATCCTTTTCATGGTGTACTGTTGTAGCACATATTGCACGCAACGGTGTCTCTGGACATAGAATCTTCTTTCTGAGTAGTAAAGCTCCAGACGAGTGCGAGAAGTCATGTTTGTTCCTGATGGATTCATGTTTCCAGGTTTTCCAGGTGCTGATGATTTGTTATGACATTGTTTGAAGTGCTGCATTTTGTCTCTAACTTTAGCAATAACATTATAAAACAGCCATTTATAGTTTGTTTTGCATCTGCTGCTGTAAATACTGTAAAAGAAGAATCCAATAAAATTCCGCATCTGGTTTGTTTTGTGAGTGAATCAATCAGAAATGTCAAAATAAGTTTTGTATGTTACATTTACAGTGTTATGTCTCTAGTTTCATCCCACTCTCTGTAACCAACCAAAACCAGGCTGCTCAAACTCTACCGTCACATTTCAAAGCGTTGTTTCTGGAGCCGTTAGCTATAGCTATATTCGTTTTACTCATTTGGGTTTGCATGAGTTCATTGTATATTTAATAGCCAGTCTTACAGTAGAACAATAAGCTTCACGTTTAGCATTGATGAATTGGTTTCTCAAGCTGCTAAATGAGAATTTTATTTAACGGTTTTCACAGTTATAATAGTGTCTTTAAACCTCTAGCTGTGTCTCAACTGTTTGGAAGGAAAGAAGAACCTGTTTCTGTCTCCTGAGGAGATAAGATAAGACCTCATTCGTCCCGCCCTGTGTTTGGTTTGACCCGGATCACGAAGTCTGGCAGCAGCAGGAAGGAAAGACAAGACAAGACAATGCAGATAACTTGCTGCTCAGTGCTCAGTATCATACATCCAGTCCATGGGCATCCCCAGAACCAAAAAGAAGTAAAGGTAGTTGCCAGTAAAGAGGAAATGAAAGTCCTGTGACATTAGCAGGACTTTTTAAACACCTTTTATCAGACATTTGTGGCTAGCGTCTTGTTTTATGGAGTTTTAATATAATAGTATCACTGTTAGTGACAGGAACAGGATCAACAAATTCATTAAAAAGGCTGGTTCTATTATTGGGTTATGGCCTGATCTTCTAGAGGCTGTGAGACTGTGTTTGAGAAAAAGACCAGAAGAAAGCAAAAGCCCTGCTTCAATTATAGAGTCATCCTTTGTGCGATGTGCTTCATATTTTAGAGTGTGATGAGTAACTGATTCAGGACGCCACGGTGATCCACGGAACGTTTTAGAAGCTCTTTTGTGCAAACTGCAGGGAAATTTCTGAAAGACAGTATGAGTAATGTTTATCTGTTTTAATGTGGGTGTGACTGTGGTCTGTCCCGTTTTCTTGTTTTGTTCTTATTATTGTACAGTGTTGACCTTTTGACTTTCTGTCCTGGGCAGATTTTATAATGGAGTTGAGGTTAAAGCGTGCCTTTCCTGTCTGCAGAGGAGAGCCTCACAAACGACACCACGACCTCTTCAGGAGTGATCCCTGGTGTGCTGAACGTCATTAAACCAAACTAGCGCTGCGTGTTATTGGTCTGTTTCTACGTGACGGACGTGATGTTGAAAATTCAAATTTAAATGTTTACATTTAAAAAAGAACAGAAGGCGCTTCTCTAAGAAAGCAAAACTGACCCTGGCTCAATAACAACCTGCAAAAAGCCCCAACCAGGAAAGGAAGGCCGAGTCCAGCACGCAGGGAGATCATGCTGGTGAGTCAGACACTGACAAACATGTGGGAAACGTCTTAATGGGAGATGGAGCGGGTGGTGATTGGCTGCTCTTTGCGTTAACATAAAGTGTGTGTGCACAGCTTCTTGTTGGGTAAAACTGAGCTGAATACCACATCATGTCTCAAACTGCCGATGTGAAGCCCGAGCCTCGGAAATGGCCCATAGCTCCAGACGGCTACATCCCTAACTCTGTGATCCGGAGCTGGGGCGTGAAGGACCAAGTGCCCCATCCATCAGAGGGCTGGGAAGAAGTCATCTGTTACAGTATTCATGGGGAAGAAGCCACGCACGATAAGGAGGATCTCAGCTCCAGAGTCTTCTGGTTCGATGAAGACAGTGAGGAAGACGAACAAAAGAAGACAGACGGTGCGAAAAGGAGGAGGAAAGAACACAGATATGAGACGGAGGATGAAGCAGACCTGAGGACAAAGGCGGAAAAGTGGAAAGAGAAGGACGATGAGAAACACCCGCGCAGAGAGGTGGAGCGGGAGAAAGAAAGGGGGGTGGAGGGAAACAAAGGTGTAAATGAGAAGAATGAAGAGAAGATGGATCCAACTGACTTCCCGAAACAACCCTTTAGCTTTCAGACAACATCTCACCATGAAGACAAAATGAAGCACCTCCCGTGAGTGTTTGCAGCTTGTCAGCACATAAAAAGTCCCAGAAGGAGAAATCCGTTCATTTACCCTCTGTTCGTCTAGCTCAACCTTCCATCCCAAACCTGGGCGTAAAGCTCCGACAGAGCTGGGAGAAGACATCACACCCGCACGTCTGTCTGTGTCCAGCAAACACATTCCTGCAGGTACTCAGAAAGGATGCAGGTAATTGCAACTTTCTATTTTTCCCCCTTTCATCGTGCAACTCTTCTTTCTTTTCTGTAGAGTTGCCACAACCTGGAGTGAACTTTCCTGTGGCATCTGCCAACACGCTCAGCCCAAATGGAGGTTACTGTCGTCAAGGTCAAGGTCAAGTTTATTTATATAGCACATTTATAACAGTTTGTGCTGCCCAAAGTGCTGTACAAGTAGTAAATAAATAATAGAAAAAATAAAAACATCACAATCCACTGCATAAATTTAAAATAAATAGTTCGTTAAGACAAACTAAAAACAATTCAAAAGAATAAGATAATCAGCACACTCTGCGCAGCTACACACTCTGTTTGTGCAGCTACACTCTGCGTAGCTACACACTGTGTTTGTCCTGCTACACACTCAGTGTGTGTGCAGCTTTGTGGTCTCACATTCTTTGTGTTTCCCGGACTTTTCCATTCACAGAACTCAGCATTACAGATTACATAAAGCCCACAGAGCACCACGATCGGACTTTTCTTACAACCAGGGTTGTGGCTGTGCCACGCACCGGTCAGGGTAATACTGACAGGCTACGTGTGAACTCTGACCCATGTAGTTCTCCTGCACTTACATCGATGCTGTCCAGCATTCACGCTCAGCACCACAGGGTCATCCATCCTAAACATGCTGAGTGGAGGAGGAGCCTGCACACACTTATTTCTCTGCAGGGTTTCCGCTGCAAACGTGCAGTGAGGTTAGCCGCCGCAGAGCATCCAGTGGCGCCTTCCACCGCCAGACGACTTACGGCACCCATCCCCTCAGTTGGGCCTGACCAGGTGTCGGCACATCAGAGGGTGGTGAAAAAGATCCAGGTGAAAGACGCCCTGGAGCTGACCTCCACCTGCTTCCGTCATGTGATCCCAATGCCTGCTCAGCACAGCGTCTTTACGTTGGGTCCCTGTGGGACGACGCAGTATGGAAGGCTGCAGTTTGACTGGATGAGGGGGCACGAGGAGGGCGAGCTGCTGAAAGTGTGTGTAGCAAAACCAAGGACCGACTCAGAAAGTAGTAGATGCCAGCAGAGCTTCTTTTTTAATACACCTGCTTAGCTCACTTCAACTATTCAAGTTGTCTGTTGTGCATTATTGTGTCTCTACTGTGGAGTAAATTCATTTACTTGTGTTTGTGAAAGCCAGTGTCATTCAGAGGTGGTGTCGCTGGTGAGTGGTTGTATACAGAGGCGCCGCTAGCGGACAGGCAGTTGCCTGCAGTGGAACAACACAATTTGAACAGCGGTAGTGAGACTGTGATGTCATTGACAGCACTCTCAGCAGCTCTCACAACCCCCCCTTACGGTCAGTGTGTGTTTATGACAGTAGATGCATGTTAGTGGTGTGATATTCCAGCGGGCGTGGCACTAGTAACATCAGAAATCAATAAATATTGTATTATTGTACTTCAGTTGGATTATTTATTGCACCACCAATCGTCCAGCTTGTGTCTGGTCAGACTCACTGCCCCTGTTCTTTCCCGTCCTCCTGTTTGTCCCTGCTGCCCCCCCCGCCGTATTTACTGGTGTTTTCATTTATACTAAATCAATATTTGGCGTGACCAGTTTTTGCTTTCACAGCACTGGGCTCTTGCTACCGAATAATGATTAATAAGAGCAGAAACACACATACGTCGCTTTACTGACGTTTCTTTCTTTGTGTTTTTAATTTGACGAGATTTCTGCATAACTGGCAAAAGACCTCAGAGCATCATGTGGCACTTTATTGTTTACACACTGAGTAGTGAAGGAAAGAATGAAAACTTTAGACTCACACAGAAATGAAAGCTGAAACATGGCTAACATCACCCCACACAGGCTCAAAGAAAGAATCATACACTGACTTACATGGCATTTTGACAGGTAACAGAGGTAACCTCGAAAAACACGTAGCGCTGCAGCAAAGGCAGAAAAAGCTGATTTTTTTTACAGCTGTGGTTTAGTGTGGAAGTAGTTCTAACCTATGGCCGGGCCATGAGAGCCACGTCTGAGCCCTTTCCAATACACCATATATATACACACACACAATACTACAAGCGGGAGCATTCACATGTTAATTAAAAAGCAGAGCTTTCTTTGCTGGTATTACATCCACTTTTCAGGATGTAATACCAGCAAAGCGTCAGAGACAAGGCCCAGTGCACGTTTAAAATCAGAGCAGGAACCAGAGGTAGCAGCTGCACAAGCTTAGCTGCGCCACAGGTGGAGTTAAACAAATGCATGTCAGGTCTATTTCTGTGCAGGATGAGGTAGGTAGCATAACGTTCTTTTACAGCGTCACGTCCATTTCTCTCCTGATGAGCTCTGTCTGACCTCAGAGGAACCAGAAAATGTGCCCACGTACTTGGAAAAGTCAGCTTTTAACTTGCAAACGTGAACACGTCTGAGTCCCAGTATTCCACTATCAACAGAACTACACTGATACGGTGAGGGAACAGCTGACTACAGTGCTGTAAGGCCACGGTTTTTTCCTGCTGGTGATCCCAGTAAGGCCCAAAGTAAAAGAGAAGGAACTCAAGTTTGACTGGCTGCACTCGGGGACCGGGGATTATCTGGCGTCGTTGAGCTGCCTGGCCACCGTCAGGATCTCTTTGGCGCCTTTGCTCAGCAGTAAACTGGCCAGTTCGACCCCCAGACGCTCAGCTCGATCTTGGACTTCACCCGGGATCTTGAGGGCTGTGACTCCCACCCGCTGGACTTGCTCGTCCACCTCCTCCAAGCTCTGTCACGCGAACACACACACACATTGACAATATGAAGTCTGGGACTCCGCCTCTCAAGGTCTGCGACACCGATTTGTTTGTGGAGTCACCTTCTCGGCAGCAGTGACGCTCGTCTGCATGGTGTCCTTCAGACTGTCTGATCCGTCCAGGCTGTACACGGCCCCCGTCAGGTAGAGCTGCAGAGACATTTACACTTAAAGAAGTTATTCCACCGCTCCAGCCTCAGCAAACACTTTCTGCCCATGTGAGTGAACGTTTCAGTCTTACCTGGCCGTCTCGAACCTCGGTGTGAACGGCCACTGGAACGCTGCAGCCGCCCTCCTGCAGACGACGACATGTTCAGTCCAGTTCACTGGGATTCATCAAGCTCACGCTAATAAAAGTGTGTGTGTGTGTGTGTGTGTGTGTGTACCAAGTGTCTGAGGAAGGCCCTCTCAGCTATGCAGCGCAGCACCGTGTCAGGGTCATGGAGGACAGACACCATCTCCAGGATGTCTGCGTCTCGGGCCCGCACCTCTACTGCCAGAGCCCCCTGAAACCACACACACACACACACACACACACACACAGAGAGGCAGTGTGTGGTTATCAGCTGTTATTAGTTATTCCGCCTTTAGGTTTGACCCGTGTCTTTCATTCCCGCTCTCACCTGTCCGACAGCATACATACAGTCCTCAGGCTCCAGGATCTAGCAGGAGGAAACAGACCGTTAGGTGAAGGTGGAAATCAGAGCGACGTCACACAGAGGGTTCGGTATGATCACGAGCTGTACCTGGCTGATCCGGTTCTCCCAGCCCATTCTCCTGAGGCCGGCAGCAGCCAGGATAATGGCAGCGAAGTCTTCCTTCTCATCCAGCTTCTTCAGACGCGTGTTCAGGTTCCCGCGCTGAGAGCTGCAGCTAAGGACAGTGTACTTCCTGACGTAACATTCAACCACGATCAGCACGTTCAAAAAGGATACGATATCTTTGAAGTGCAGGTGTGAGAACCTCCTCTTCAGCTGAGCGGCGCGGCGCAGTGAGCTGGTGCCGACCACACTACATGAAACACACATCATTGTGAAGTTGTCTATGCGGTTCACACCAGCAGCAACAAGCCGCAAAGTTATCTGTTGGGACCGTACCTGCTCTCCGGCAAGGTGTCCAGAGTTTGCCCAAAGTTCTTGGGATGCAAAACCACAGCATCAAAAGGGCTTTCTCTCCTAAAGGCACGGAAATAAGAGGGTGGCGTGAGTGGTCTCAACATTTACACAGCACACGTGGCCTCAGTACGACTTCCTACATGTCTGGTCTTAGAAAGAGAGAATCAAACCCGTCGTTCAGAGCCACCGGGTGCCCATATGACACCTCTAAGAGGTTTTATTTAGCAGCGGTCCCCCTCTCAGTGCGTTACTCAAAGTGCACATCCATTATTCAAGTTCATCTTTTAAATATGAACCTGTCTTTGTGTTTCCACAGACAGTGGAAGGAAAAGAACAAGAATGAGGGAATTTAGCGTTAAAGAGGCTGCAGCAGCTGTGGATGAGTAACATTGTCCTGTTAGTAATGTTTTTCCTACGGATGGAGGTCTGAGGCACTTGTTCAGTGTCCACACTGGTGTGTGAACCATCAGCTGCACGTGACGTGGAGGATTCAAACAGATCAGGCCACTTACTTCAGCACGGCTCCGATGGTGAATCCCGGAGGCAGAGCAGTGGGCAGGTCTTTCAGCGAGTGGACGACCAGGTCAACCCTGTGGGAAAGAGACAGGGAGGGACATGCTTTTACGTTTGATGGTATAATGCAGCCATTCAGCCATGTGCCACGTTCCTCCATGTTCCAGGCAGCTGCTAAACGGAGACACCTGCTACATCTGAGGCTGCAGGGAAATCAAAGAGCTTTGGATGGATTTTATCTAAAGCATGTCCGGGGCTTTTTTTGTTTTATAGAGGAGGCTGCAGAGGCGAGAAAATGTGCTAGTGAATGATGATGATGATGATGATGTCAGCATCTTATTCCAAGTCAAACAGCAGTTACTCCGTTAACAAACGCACCAAATCCGGTCACCACTTGTTCTTGCTGGAAGAATGCCGCCACTGCACAGCTGGGTAGTCACACTACTTATTTCCAGTTGGTACCTCCACAGTACACAAGTCTCCAAAGTGAATGAGCATCAGTTAAACCCTGACAGCTGGTGAAACAATGCTGAGACAGTGTGGTGTCAGCCACAGATCACACGGGTCACACTCACTCGTTCCTGTCCAGAGCATTCTCCAACTCTTTGGTGAAAAGACTCTTTTCTCCAATCTGCAGGGAGGGGAAAAAAATGTTCGTGTAAGTGAAGGCTGCGTGTCATCGGGTCACGCGTGCTTCTGCGAGTAGTGGGAATAAACGGACTTTAAAGTGCTTAAAGTGATCCTTTTTATTCGAATGAAAATAAGTGAAACGTCACCTTTGATAGAGCTGTGTCGAGGATTTTGTCTCCCGTCGTTGACATGGCAACTGAAAGACGCAAAACGCAATGATTCACCACAAATAACCAATGAACACACCGACAACGAGCCCCACATCCGCAGCCCTCTGACAGTTTAACACTCCAGCTTCAGACAAGTGGCCGCACGCGACCGCTTGTGCCGTTATTTATTTCACTATAACACTAAAGGAAAATGCTCATTTGCTGCGACTCTCACCTATTTCGAGGTGGATGTCGGGGTACAGTTCTTTCAGCGTTTCAGCCACACTGTCCGTCTGGATGCGAGCCAGCTGAGACGGAGCAATGCAGAGGTATTAGCTACTGATGCTTAGCAAACATTGTCCACACAGAGGACGTGGTCCTGGTTGAAATGCTTAGAAAGGTGAAGAACATAAGAAATCCCTCACCTGGCTTTTACGGGTTCCGATCCGGATGACGCGACTAACCTTGCCGTTCCCATCCTGCAGGGACAAAAAGAGAAGTTAGTCAAAAGTGGGGACACTTTCCTCCTGCTGAACCTTCAACACATTCTAGCTCGAGCTCCATCCTCGGACGTGCTGCGCGGTTTTCTCTGCATGCCTCACCCTGATGTACTTGTAAGGTCCTTCCTCCATAATCCTGTGACCGTGCTGAGTGTCTGCACTGTAGAGGCTATTGTGTCCTCTGTGTGGCTGGGACTGCTTGCTGTGTCTCTGGAAGGAGCTGTGCTGAGGTCATATAGCCTCTAGAGACTGAACAGTAGTCTTTTTTTTACTGGATAACCCCTCATCCCCCTCCCTCCTCCTGGATCTCCACCCCAAGATATCTCTGGTTCCAAAAGATAAGTGTGCTAATTCACAGAGTCCGTTATGAGGGGCAGGCGTGGATGTGAGGTGTGGTCCTTCTTAGTATCTAAATGTTCAGCCACCAGTCCCTAAACCTGCTCTCGTAGACCAAGACAACACAATACGAAGTGGCTTTTCAAACCCACACTGTACAATCACAGAACCTAAGATAGAGGTTCACATGTTCATTCTCCTCTGCGCTTCCCGTAAGAAAAACTGCCGTCTGCATCCACAGCCATGATGGATAAGACAGGCTGGACCTTGTCATTGGCTGAAGGTGATGAAATTAAAGTGTCTGACTAATATCTACCAATTTTCAACAAAACCCGAATTAAGCATTTATTTAAAAAAAAAGACAAATAATAGAAGTTTAAAATTGTGATTCAATCCATTAGATTTACATCTACATATGCTTATAGAGTTTCTTAACAGGATTCAGGTCAAGTTAGTTTAGTCAGGCTGAATTTTAAGCACCGTGTCTGTGGTCTGTGTGAAACCTGCATTTAAAAGCTTCTCTGATTTAACGTGGCATCGATGGATGTCAGGTAAAATCACTAAAAATGATTCAGTGTGATTTTACAGCTACCAGTAGTCCCAACGTCTCTGTTCGGCGTTTGTCTTAGAGACTCATCAGACTTTCTATGTCTGAGGTGAAAGCAGCTACAGACACGAACTCACAAGAGTCCAGTTGCCATTGAGAAAACTTTTTTGATCACCTTCATCACGGATAATTGTTATTTAGGATATTTCCTATTTCCATACTGTTCTAGAATAGTAATTTTAACGACTATTGCAACACTGTCCACAATAATCAATAAAAATATAAATCGATAAAGTATCTATCTATCCTTCATAGATCTATAATTGAGCTGAGGCCCTGTTTTGACTAGAAGTTAGCTACGCTTACATAATGTGGGATAAGGTTTCCTTCAAATACATACATTATAACATGGATCTGTAGAGAACGGTGAAGATTGCTGCACTTAATTCGATCTTTACGGTAGTTTTAGCTGTTAGCTCTTATCTGTTAGTTTGACAGAACACGACGGGGCAACGCCCCCTGTCCGTTCACCCCCGTCCAATGGGAGGCCGAGTACTGAAACAGACACGAAGATAAACCAATCACCGTGCTCCAACTGACGCGGCTTACGGAAATGGCGCTCCTCCCCATGTGTGCTCGCTTGTGGTGGCTAGTAACTCCGGTACAGCGGAAATGACCGGCTCGATATGTGAAAAAACCTACCGGAGAACTCGTTTCCTCCGACATGACGGTGTTCCGCTTCACTCTGCCGATGCTGTACGAATCCACCGTGCGTTTTGCTCGTCGGGGAAATCACTCAAAAACACGAAATCCCCAGAAAGAGCCAGAGAGCTGTTTTCATGCAGCAGCTGTTTGAATGAACACGAAACCCTTGGTGTCCCGGGTAGAGGTCATTTCCTTGTTCCGTTTCTCAGTTTCCTGCTCCTGACAGCGTACGAGGAGGCCACGTTTAAATGCAGGAGTCCAGTGTGTCTGTGGCAACTGTACATTCATCGTAATGTAGAATTATAACTTAGTCACAGTCGAATACAAATGGACTGTTTCAATAAACAATTTACTTTCCAACATATTTATGACTCTGACCTGTCTGTGAGCAACAACAGGTAAAAACCTCTGTATGAATCCTACTAAGATGTCAAAACTAGATGTCTTTTTACTTTTATTACAATGGAATGTAATTTTGTCATGAAATTAGTTGTTTTATGTACTAAGATAGGAAACTTTATTACAGGCTCATAGTCCGGCAAGACAATACAGCATAGAGGTAAAAACACACACAAAAAAACATATTAGAAAAAACACGCCCTGACACACTATTAAAAAAGCATTTATACCAGTGTGGCCATAACTGAGACATTGTTGTGATCCTTATATGTTCAAATGTGTGGTGACGCTCTGGCGATATCAGAGTAGCTTCATTCATTCACATAATGTGGCCTGATGATATGGTAAACACTACCAGCATTTCAAGTGCCACGCCTAACACAAAGTTGCTGATCAACTGGACTTACTTTTAGTTTTGAACAGTGTGTTACCACAGTTTAAATGATGGCCTCTGGTGACCTAAATAAGTTCCTGCAACACTGATTTATAATTTGTCACCACACAGGGTAAGCTGTGACGGTTTAACAACGTGACAATGCATTCTGCATTACAGTACTACGAATACTACAGAACATATTATTTTAATAATGTACTTTACTTTGCTTGGCAGACGCTTTTATTCAAAGCGACTTACAGGGAGCTCGTGCTGGGTGTCTGGCTCAAGGACACACCTGGTAGGAAATGGACTAGGAGTCAGACAGGGTTTCGTGCCTGCGACCTTCTGCATCCCAGTCTGACACTTAACCCATAAAGCTACCAGGCCACAACATGTGTACACTGAAATGTATGCCACTGAGCAGACACTCAACCAAACACAGCAGGCACAAACCTGCAATAACACTGCTTTTTTATTTTTCCTAGTAATAACACTGCTTTTTTAATTTTTCCTAGTATTAACACTGCTTTTTTAATTTTCCTAGTAATAACACTGCTTTTTTAATTTTCCTAGTAATAACACTGCTTTTTTAATTGTCCTAGTAATAACACTGCTTTTTTAATTTTCCTAGTATTAACACTGCTTTTTTAATTTTCCTAGTAATAACACTGCTTTTTTTTCCCCAACAAGTGTTCAATTTAACCTAATGGTTTGCTGATCTCTGTAGAGAAACACAAAAGTCAGAACAAAGAGTTTTCCCATCGTTTGTGGTTATTGGCTTCACACGGCGGCATGTTAATAAACGTTTTTTTTACATTTTAACAGATTTCTATAAAAAAAAAAACCTTACAACGAATGACAAAAGGTGAGCACGTGGAGCTCGCACGCTATTGCTACCTGAACAAAGAGACAACAGCAGGAGAAGGACGAAGGAGTAACTTATTTGTGCGAGAGGTCCAACATGTTGGCGCACACGTCACTGGTTTGCACGGTGGGCTGATCTGCCGCTGCTCTTCCGGTGGAGACGTGGCTCTGCGCTGCTGCCATATTGACGCTAGCTAACAATCACACAACTTCAAGCCAACTGCACATTCGCAACTTGCCACTCCAGAGTGCCTAGAAAGCCCCAAGTAAGACACACGAGAGGCTGTACATCACCGTACCACACAGAGAGAGACCAAAATGGTGAGTGACCGTCGAAAGTGAAGATATCTTCCTGACTGCTATCGGGCCTAGCATTATCATAACATTGGCTAACATGGCAAGTCCCTAAAGCTAGGTATCAGTTAGCTAGTTTATCCATTAAGCGCTTGACATAGTGAGAGATTCGGGCGTTTCTTCGCTTTGTGTCGACAGCTTCGACGTTATATTCAGATCATAAAAGGAACCAAATGAGCTGTCGTTCAATTATACAGAGCCTCGTTACAGACGGATAGGCGGTACTGAGTGTGCAGACAGTGCTGACGTTAACTAGCTTCGCAAGCTAGCGCTAGGGTTAGCTCCTGTCATTAGCCGGATCCTAGCTAACGTTACCTGCTGTCAGGTTGTCCTCGGACAGACTACACTACACTGTGTAATAAACTACGACAGTGATAAATCACCTGCGAACTTGTATTTGGGACCATCAGCGCTAACAACAGTCGTTGCTTGTCAATGTCATATTAGCTCTAGTGCTGTCGTGGTCTATCAGTCTGAGCTGCAGCCATTGTGGGAGGAAGACAGTTGTTTCATTGATGCACCAGAGATCACTCGCTTAAATCAAGCTGGATGTCGTTTGTCTCATTAAATCTGTTGTGTCTATTGTTATGGACTCGTATCCCGTCATTGTGGATGCCGTTCTCTACGGCGTGGTGTTTAACCAAACGCCATTCAAAATGTTGGTGATTTGAAGTTTAAATATTGTTGAATAGATAGACACGTAATAAAGACGTCTCAAGAGCTGCCACGTATTATAATAAGGTTCATCATAGGTGTTTTTCACTGACGGCTACTCTCATACCCCTCATCAGTCCCAATAAGTTTAGTAGGTGGCATTACAATATGAATGTTATACAGCTAATGCTCGGTGTGTTGTGCATGTACTGAACTTGCAGCAAGACGTCCAAGATTTAGTTAATATTTAAGTTGTCAAGACTTGCTCTCCCGGGGTAGAACTAACTATTATTGAGATATATGCAAATCTAAAAGTAAGGTAAAAGTTGTTGTAGTTGTGTTTAAAACGTATTATCTTTACGCTTTCAGGTGCTGTTGGCAGCGGCGGTGTGCACCAAGGCCGGCAAGGCCATTGTATCGCGTCAGTTTGTGGAAATGACACGGACACGCATCGAAGGTCTCCTGGCTGCTTTCCCAAAACTGATGAACACAGGCAAGCAGCATACCTTTGTGGAAACAGACAGTGTTCGCTATGTGTACCAGCCACTGGAGAAACTCTACATGGTCCTCATCACCACCAAGAACAGCAACATCCTGGAGGACCTAGAGACGCTCAGACTTTTCTCCCGTGTGGTAAGAAATCTCGCTGCTGACTTTCTGCTTCTGTTTATGCCAGAGGCCTGTGTTACGTTGCGTCCTTCAGTGTGATGCAAGTTATCCATGTGACAATAACAACCTTACAGTGTGTGTGTGCAGTGCTAACACAATGAAGAAATAACAAATGTTTTAGTCATGTATCTGTTTTGGAGAGTAAATTCAGTTGGAAATGAGCCCGAATAACATTACTGCTTTTATCAACGATATCTCAGGGGATCTTTGTTTAAGTAGCTAAAACTAAAGTTATCTATTACAACAAGTCCCCCATTCACAATGGTGACAATGGTGAAACTTTGGGACCACAAAATAATAGAAATCCTGTCAGTGCAATCTAATACAGTTCAACAGCAGCACAAACTATGTCTTTGACAGTGATCATAGTTCATGGTTGCTTTATTTAACTGGATGAGTTTCAGTTAGATGCATGTAATACACTGCCAACTGAGTTCTTAGATGCAACCGTTTATCAAAAATATTACCCTCCTTAATATGCTAAAAGATTTAGATAATTAGAAAATTAAGATCTAAAAATTAATCCCAGAGGGAAATTGTTTTGCCTGTTACAGCCGCTCTCAGTTCAGAAAAGAGAAGAACGAACCACCACCACAAGTAACATCAACACAACACAAACAGTCCAGCTCTACACCAAGAACAGAACCAGCCCTCCTGGTTCATATGTCCAGTTAGCGTCAGCCACCTTCAAGATATATTAAAGTCAGTATTACCTTCTTGAGGCAAGATACCTGCCTCAAGAAAATAGAAAAAAGGGGAATTGAAAAGTCTTTCCAGCATTCTGTATTTCTTTTGTATTTGGTTAGAGACGTTGAGACTGTGATTATTTAGGAGCTGGTTGCATGACTACACCCCTATAAGATAATTTAATACTCCAATGAATTCAGCACAGTTGATGATACTTTGGTTAGACTGTCACTGCGGTTTATAACGATTGCTCAGATCCTAATATCAGTATAAATAGAAAGCGCTATTAATACTTGGAGCAGCTGCCATTTCTTTTCTCTTACAGTCACAAGAAAGTGAGAACGCAGCATTAACAATAGACAACGATCTTCTAAAGAATAAATGTTGATTTAGTTGAGTTAAATAGAGTCGGTGTTTATTCAGAATCAAATCTAGGTCAGAATTGCAGTGAAAATATTGTTAATATATATAAATTTTCTTCCATATATCTGCAGATCCCAGAATACTGCCGTGTGCTGGAGGAGAGCGAAATATCGGAGCACTGCTTTGACTTGATCTTCGCCTTTGATGAAATTGTGGCATTAGGCTACAGAGAGAACGTCAACCTGGCTCAGATCCGCACCTTCACAGAGATGGATTCCCACGAGGAAAAGGTTTTCCGTGCTGTCAGGGAGGTAAGATCACATGTTACTGTCTTGTTTACTGCCCAGAAATTGGACGATTAAAGCCACATTCAATTCAGTTTTTATCATAACACCAGTAAAAATGAATGAATACTGTTTATTATTAGTTATGTTTTGTTTTAATATTCCACAGACCCAGGAAAGAGAGGCTAAGGCAGAGATGAGGAGGAAGGCCAAGGAGTTGCAGCAGGCTAGGAGAGACGCTGAGCGCTCTGGAAAGAAGGTGCCACCTTTTGGTGGCTTTGGCAACACTGGCATGACCAGTGTCTCCTCAGGGTCCATCATCACAGACACTATTGTTGAGCCTGAGAAGCCCAAGATCACACCTGCACCAGCCAGGTACACACATCCGCTGCTGTTTCATGTGTTTGCATTATAGCACACAGGGAGCTGGACCTTTGTGAAACTGATCAAGTGTTTATGTGTTTCTCCAGATCAAGTGGACTCAGTAAGGCTCTGAAACTGGGGGCTAAAGGTAAAGAGGTGGACAACTTCGTAGACAAGCTCAAGTCTGAGGGTGAAACCATCATGCCCTCCGCAGGGAAGAGAGGCTCAGACGTGTCAAAGGCTCTGCCACCACCAGTCAATATGGAGAGGTACTTCCTGGTTTCCATGTTTCACTTCTGTCCTGTAGCCAATAAAAAAATAATGTAATATTTGAGAATAATGCAGCTGAGCTCAGATTAAGAAATGTTTAGGGGGGAATCGTAGAGTTGATTGAAAAGCCATCTCTATTGTGGCGATTCAACCGTTTGCATTTGCCAGCAATTGTCCCTCTTGCTGCACTGATGGGCTCAAAGCATCAAGCCCGGCAGACTTTTAAAAATGTTTGTAAACAAGCCTGTGATTGTTTTAAAATAACAGTCTCGTGTAAAAATGCAAATAAAACAATAATTTTATTTCTCTGCGGCAAAAAAATTAAAAACATGCCGCCTCGCGATTTAGTCTTCTATGATATCGCACGTGGAACAGGTGGAGCTACATCGAGTATATTGGATGTACAGCCCACCCCTGACTCCAGTTTTACAGTACTGCCTAATGACGTCTTCTGTAATTGCTGTTATTCCTTTCGTTCATACTCGAGATGTTTTGCTAAATGAGTGAACCTCCTCGTCTTATATGAAGGATCATTGAAGGAAGCCTCAGTCACATAAAGCTGCTTTGGTTGTGTTTCCTCTCAGCGTGCATCTGCGCGTGGAGGAGAAGATCTCGCTGACTTGCGGTCGCGACGGTGGTCTACAGAACATGGAGGTGCTGGGCATGTTGACACTCCGGGTCGCGGATGAGAAGAACGGGCGCATTCGCCTCATTATCAACAATAACGACAACAAAGGGCTGCAGCTTCAAGTACGTCAACAAAGCTTAGCGACAGTTATTTAACGTTTGAAAAAAGAGGCGCGACGTCATGTCTCCGTTTGTCTTTTCCACCCAGACACATCCCAATGTGGACAAGAAGTTGTTCACATCAGACTCAGTGATTGGCCTGAAGAATCCAGAAAAGTCGTTCCCTATCAACAATGATGTTGGCGTGCTGAAGTGGAGACTACAGACCACAGACGAGTCTCTCATACCTTTAACCAGTAAGTGCAGAAGCTTGTCCTACGTGTACAGAACAGAAGTCCCTCATTCACAGTGACAGTCCTGCTCGAGTCTCACCTCCCCGTCCTCACGTGTCTCACAGTAAACTGCTGGCCCTCAGAGAGTGGTACCGGCTGCGATGTCAACATTGAGTACGAGTTGCAGGAGGAGAGCCTCGAGCTCAACGATGTGGTCATCAGCATCCCTGTACCGTAAGTACGCAGACAGCCGCACCTTTAATGCAATCAGTGTTGTGTTTCACACTCGTAGTGTCACAGGTCGCTCTCGTCTCTTATGCACAGAGACTCGTGCAACACGTCGATAGAGCTTTTGCAATTTTCTGTTGAAGAACATCACTTGACGATTCATAGACGCAGCTTTTCTCAGAGACTAGGACTCTCGAGGATGCTCTCTTTATACCATTCATATGTGTATTGGGGCTAGTACATAGCTGCTGTTTTCTTTACTGCGCCCTGAAGGTCAGACATAATAAATCCTGCTTATGACAGAAGTAAGTGGTTGATTCAGAGACGTGTCTGCTAATTGATTTTCTGTGTCGACATGTTTGCTCAGGTCTGGTGTGGGAGCCCCTGTGATTGGTGACTTGGATGGTGAGTACAAACACGACAGCAGGCGAAATGTCCTGGAGTGGTGCCTACCTGTCATCGATGCCAACAACAAGACTGGCAGCCTGGAGTTCAGCATCAACGGACAGCCCAATGACTTCTTCCCCGTCAGCGTATCCTTTGTGTCCAAGCGCAACTACTGCGACATCCAGGTGGGTTCCTCGCCATCGCACCGTGAACTCGATTCAGCTCGTCCAAAGATGATTAGCAACACTCACCGTCCAGGAGGCCAAATTATTCTCCTGTTCTACTTGGACTGTAGGCGTTTGCGCCCTCTAGTGGGCAGTGTAAAGCATAAACGCTACCTAGCGTTAGCCTGGTGTGAGCAGGTGACTACAGGAGAACAAGCTATTCTCAGAACTCCACCTAGAGAGATAATGATTAGCGTGATGGACATCAGTGAGCTGTTAGTTACCATTTGGCATTTATTTTGTGGAAGTAAACTAGGCTGGCACATCCCCATGTTTACGCGTGAGGTTGTGTTCTGTATGTTCAAACATTGTGCTCAGAAATGTTCCTTATAATAAACCACTTACATGCAATTTCCCCCCCCCAGGTTTTGAAGGTGACTCCAGTAGACGGCGACAGCACCGTTAGATACTCTTCAGAAACTTCCTTCATGGTTGACAAATATGAAATCCTGTAAAAGGAAATACCCGAACGACAAAATCAAAAGAAAAAATCACCGACAAAAAAAGTCCAAATCTATGCTACAGAGAAAGGTTGAAGATTTCTTGCCTGCCCACCCTGTATACTATTTCAGAGACTGTACATCGACAGGACTTCTCCCTCTGGCAAAGCCTCTTCCGGTGGTGGAGCAGAGCAGCAGTGGTGTATTTATGTTTGTATGAGAGAGGATCATCTATATATAGAGTTAATTGAAACGCAAAAACCAACAAACACCCCAAAAAAAACCTACACTGATGCTGTTGTGTTCGCCGAGCTGAACTGTAAAGAGACTAAGTAGAGGATGACTGCAGGGTGCAGAAGAGGCCGGTGGCTGGTCATCGTCGGTCTGTCTGTGAGAGGGGGGAGGAACACGGACCCGAGGCCACTGGCGTCAGTCTCCAGTAGAACAAGCGCTGGTAGTTTAGCATCCTCCTCAACCTGTCGTCTTCACACTCACGCCACTTCCTGAACGGGTTCTTCTTGCTTTCTTTTTCTTCTCTCTAATAAGGGCAGAACTGTAGCTGCCTCAATCATTAGAAACCTGTCTATTGTGATTTGCTTTATTGATATTTCCCTTCAGATGATTGTTGTTTATTGTGGAAGGACTGGGATTTCTTCAGCTGTTGTGGGGAAGTAACACAATGGTTCTTTACTGAAAAACAAAATGTGGCTCTGTGCTGATCATGTTGTCTCTACTACCTGCTGTTCTCTTTGGAAAAATGGTGTCTTTTCATTTTTAACTTGGATATCTTTTACAGTTTGCTGTATAATTTGTCATTGTTTACCACTAACGTGGATTTCGAGTGGACAGCGAAGAGCAGGTTCTTTATGAGGGATCTTTGCTGCTGGGTAAAGTGACCTGCCAGTAAATGTTTGGCCGTTGCATCTGTTTATTATTCATATGATCCTTTGCTTCTGGAGCACCATTGCAGCCTCCATTTACGTCCAGAGATAAGTGGGTGAAAAGTGCTTTGACGGTGAGCCAGAAACAACACCCCAGCCCCCAATCTGAAATCCCCCCCAAGCCAGTTTAGATCGGAGATACGAGATGGTCTGCGTTGGCGTCATAGACATTCTCACATACACGCTCTCACGAGAGGCGTCCGACCTGATCCAAAGCGAGCAGAGCAGGTTCATCCACCCAGTCGTCCTTTACTTACATTCTCACTACATCAGCATCATTTAAAATACAGCATTCGTCTTTCAT
>JAUMHF010000005.1:19012600-19022600 GCA_032359275.1 Microctenopoma steveboyesi
TTTGTGTGTTACAAATGATATTTCTCACATTATGTTATGTTACTACAACCTTCATCACAAATCACTCAACCGCTCACGATCTCCTTCCTTCTCTCGTGGTCTCGTCCTTGGTTTATCAGCAGCACAGAGTCTGCAGGTGGAGTCTGCTCTCAGGCCTCGGACTGGTTCCAGCTGCTCTAGTCCATATTTGCACAGACTAAATGAAGCTGCTATCATCAGGAGAACCCCTCAGTGTCACCGTCCTTTTGTCCTCAGCCTCCAACAAAGGTTGCCTCACGTAAAGATTAAAGTCAAAGGCCAACTAGCACGCAGGTCCTGCACCTGCCAGGAGAAGGCGGTGACACCAAACACACACACTCGCACAGTACCTGGAGGAGCAGAAGCTGAAGCGGAGCGTGTGAGAGGCAGCGCTCCCACTGCCACGTTAGGTTCTCGGAGGCCTTCCCACCCTCCTGGAACACAGGCTGCTTTGACAGAGAGAGACCTACACAGGCCTGCTCGTTCTTTGAACTAACCAAACCAGAGCTGGACGCCTGGCAGAGGGAAAAAACGCCTGTGCACCGTTCCCAGACTGCAGCAGCTCTGTGGCTGGTGATAATAAGTCCTTTGTTTTGTGAGCTCATTCTGCTGAGAGAACAATCAGGGCAGCACAGAGGCACTCTGTGTACACCCCTCAACCCCTGCCCCCAGCATCCACCCAGCATCCACCCAGCCCCACACCGGGGGCTCCACCTCCGCTGTTAGCAGTAGCGGTGACCTTAAAGGCGATCAGGCATTCCCATATTTAGCTGGAGAGCGTCAGCCTTGTTGGATATTCACCATGAGAGGATTTATTAAGCTTATAATTTGAATGTATCACGGCTGCTTAGTGTAAGACCCGTGGGAAAGGAACGAATCTACTGAGGATGAATTAGCAAATGCTGCCAGTTGTTGGTTGAAGGTCATCAGCAGCCACTCATTTACGAGGCCAGTTTGAGCAGTGGTTGATCTCTGCAGAGACCGGAGTGGGTCCGTGGTGTGCGCTGGTTCAAGTGTCCCGATAAAACCTCATTTAAACAGAGTTTCACAGAAGTGGAGGATCAGACAGCGTCTTTCATTTCTAATAGTAAAACAATGAATGGCTGTAATGTCTGTGAAGAGTGGGAAGGACCAAACAAACATGAACTAGGTGCCTTCTGGACTGGTGCTGGTTCCTGCACACCTTGGAGGAACCTGTTTGCGTCTCTACAGAGTGAATGTGAACTGTTAATGTTGATGTCACTGTTGTCAGCAGTCAGTTTGGTTCTAGCCCAGCAGAGAGACTGGACGTTTTACGGACAACAGGTCTCTGGTTTGGTCTCACCGTTCATAGAGGGCCGTTTACAGTTCCATTAACTGAAGCTGTGTGAAACAGAGTTCTTCTCAGGCGTTGGATCATTTGAGTTTCAGAAGAAGAGCAGAGGTTAGCGCAGGTCAGCGCCCAGGAACACTGTTGTAATCCACACTAACAGCTGTACAGTCCACCGTCTGCTGGCCCTCGCTAACAGCTGCAGCCCGTGCAGGACATGTCATCTGCACACTGGGATGTGACCTCTGCAGATTTTGCTCCCTTCTTTTTTTTCTTTTTCCCTCCCCCATCCTTTCCTCCCTTTATTGTCTTTGTGTTTTATCTGCAGCATGCCTTCAGGCCAGCGATTCATCCCGAAACAAAGACACAATCATTCTCAGACTTTTCGCCACCTCGCCTCGCTTTATCGCGCCCTCTGAAACATTTTCCTCTCTCGCGCTCTGATACTGGTGCGCTCGCACATGGAAAGACGACCCGAGAGATTGTTGCCAAATTTCAAACATCTAGCCAATTGTCGTACACACAGAGTTTCCCCTCAAGGGGTTGCCATGGTAACAAAGGACTTGGCAGAGGAGCTGTCTGGTAAAAGGATGATCTCATGGTGTTTGGCTGCTGTTTCTGATCTTCACCTGGCCTACACACGCACACACACACACGCACACACACGCACGCACACACACGCACGCACACACACACACACACACACACACACACACGCACACAGTGGCTCTCTCTGTTTCTGGCTACTCGGCTGGAGATCCTCTGAGCATCTTGAAGCGCTGCAGTGTCTCTGGGTGTGTCTCTTCTGACCTTCTGCACCGTTAATGTGCTGAAGACAGAGAACGTGTGTTCAGAGCTACATTATGCACGTTTTCCACAGTGGCCATGAGGAAGTGTTTCCAGTGGCTGTTGTGTGTCCTCACGGTGTAATGAGGCCTAATGACAGGACAGTACAAAGGGACACACAGGACGTTTTGGCTGTCTTTGAGCACGTCTGCTCTTTGGATCCGTTTCCATGACTCAAAGGGCTATCCCACGCTGCCTCCACCCCCCCCCTCCGCTTCCCTCCCCACTCCCACTCCCTCTCCCGTCACTCCCTTCTTTCATAGTTTGCCACCAACAGCGTCCACTCCTGCGTTCAGGAGTCATTGAATCATTGAAATATGGAGAGCTTATAAGTGAATGAGCGGAAAGTTGTGCAGCTGAGAGGAGCCAGCGGAGGGTGAGTGGCGTTGCGAGCGTGTGTGTTGAAGTTAGAGCGTCACCAGGCTGGAGGCAGGAGGGATGCGATGTGGACAGACAGACACGCTGTGCTGTTTACATCCCTGCCTCTTGATCGTGTGTGAACAGACGCGTTTCCTTTTACTCAGTCCACTCATAAGGAACATGTAAATGTGTGGACCCTCCTGGGTGACCTCTGTACTGGGTTTTTACAGTCAGTGTTTCACATCTAATATCTACTAAATATGTGAGTTTGGGTTATGATGGCTGCTTCCTGCCTGGTGCTCGTGGTGACAGTTATCAAAAGAGCCTCTCAGTGTGAGAAGTGTCAGTAGCGAACTTTCCCCTCAGACGTGAAGCCGTACTGAGTGTAGATAAGGAAACCAGCAGCTTGAGACCTTGCATGCTTGTGTTGTGGAACTGGGTTTATCTCAGGACTGTTACAGCCCCACAGATCATAAGGACACACACTCATCAGCCACAACATTATAACCAGGTGGTGGATTTTGTGTTGGTGTACAAGGGTCATCAGGCACAGACAACACGACATTAACTCCACCTGGTGGTGGCTGCATACCTAACCTGTTCCCCTGCTGCGCTGCGGTCACTCAGTGTGTGTCTGTATGTGTGTGTGTGTGTGTGTGAACCTTCGTATGGGTTCTGCAGTCCTGTGTGCAGCAGCAGGCCAGCAGAACTCCCTCTCCTCCTCCAGAGGATTACTGTTGTTGAAAGAGCCTCTTTGTCCCTGAAAGTCTGGAATGCCTGTCCAGCTCCATGCATTTGGAAAACACTGAGCCAAAAGTCAACGGAACCTCGGAGCGATGGAACACCACCAATCGCTCCTTCACCGTCCTTCAGCGCCCCCCCCCCCCTGCTCAGTAGATACCGTATTAGTGACGAATGAAAGTTACTCCTGGTAGTTCAGTCAAAGCGCATCGTAAACGTTTCTACGTTTGTCACAAACCACACTATGAAGACTTTTAATCTCGGATTTCCAGAGCTCGTGTGCAACAGGCAGCTGAGTGTCAGAGCCTGGTGCTGCATCACTCCTTCTAACACGTGACATGCACGCTGGGACTAACTGTGTTTTCTAGCTCACCCTGTTTCTCATCACCTTCGTTCCTATCACTAGGTTTGTGGTTACTTGCTGGTGCAGCAGTTGTCTCGCCATCACTAACATTATGTCGCAGTCGTCCTTAACACAGTGAAATCAAGGGACTGAAAATGACTGAAAAACAATCTGTGTTTAGTGTGGAGAAAAACTTCTACTGCTGCAGGAGAGCCAGTGGAAACACTTACCTAATGGAAGAGAGTTCAACCTGGCAAACGATCAACTCTTTACTAATTTAATGTTAACACGAGTGATATTTTACATCTCTCGCACAACCAAACAGCCAGAGAAACACTGAGTCACTTCTGCCAGACGATCCAGCCTCAGTTACCACTTTGGTTTGGATGATGGCAACACGTCTTCTTTCCTGGAGGCTTTGAGGTGTAATGTCTACTGGAGGCAATGATCTGGTAATAACAGTCCCTCTGATCCTCAGAGCTGCTGAACTGCGCATTCGCTGCTTACAGTACAGTGATTTCATAGCTTTAATGACAAGCACTCGCTACAGTAGACAGAGTGTGTGTGTGTGTGTGTGTGTGTGTGTGTTGTGCTACTTGCTCTAATACCTGCATTGTGTTTCCTACCGTAACCTGTATTTATCTTTGGAAAGTCATCTGAGCATCATGCTGTATTTCAGACCTGTGCAGCCACACACTACTATGTGTCTCGCTCATCTGAATATAGTCAGAGACGACGGTAAGAGATGCATTATTTTCATTCATTCGCTTATTTGTTCCCATTGAGTCCTGGATTTCTGTGACCTCTCCTGCCACCTCAGTGTGAGCAGTGTGTGTGTTTATACTCGAGACGGGGCAGCTGGTGTGTTTAGCCGCCTGCTAATAATGGCGTCTCTCCAACACAGCGTTTCATGCCAGAATAATGAATCTGTGTTTACTCACGCTATCGGGTCATGAGGGATACGCTGGTTTCTCACTGTGCATAGATTAGCATTTTAATGTGTAGTCCTCAGGTTTGGGCTTATCTGTGGGAAAAATACTGCTTAGTTGTGATAGTTCAGGAGAGACTGTGATTCATTGTTCAAACCCTTAAAAATGAGAGTGACGTCACCGTCGTGAAAAGTTCGGAGCCTGGATTCATAAAGTCTGTGCTTTTATTTTGAAGCCTGGAGTATTTCCCTGTTTTATTCAGTTTGATGTTATCACCTATTTCATCCTTTGGAACAAGACTTTGCTGGTTTTTGTCAGTGCACCTCCAAACCAAATTTAAAAGCTGAGAAAATCTTCTTAAGACAACCTGAACTTAAAAAAGGGAACATCTTAATCCATTCGTCAAAGTACTGGACGTGGTAACCTGCTTCAAACCGGAATAAACCAATTTGAATTAGTAGGTAGTAAAAGTAGTTTATTTGAGGGTAGAGCAGACCTGCATGGTCATATAGCATCGTCATATAGCATCAGCATATAGCATCGTCATATAGCATCAGCATATAGCATCAGCATATAGCATCGTCATATAGCATCAGCATATAGCATCGTCATATAGCATCGTCATATAGCATCAGCATATAGCATCGTCATATAGCATCAGCATATAGCATCAGCATATAGCATCAGCATATAGCATCGTCATATAGCATCGTCATATAGCATCGTCATATAGCATCAGCATATAGCATCAGCATATAGCATCAGCATATAGCTGTTGGGCATGCTCTGTGACAGACTGAAAATGATTCTCGTCCTTTGAACGCAGTTAATGACGGTGGACCTGTGGAATGAAAGCCAAAACACCTGTTAGCTTAGCTTAGCATAGCACCTTCAAAGAGAGCCTAACTCTCTAATAAACCCGTCTAAGACTAACGCCTTAGAGGTATTTAGAACACTAACATCACGTTCCTGTAATTAATCAGATCAAATGGGCGATCATTAAAAGTTTTTGACAAAATTAAAATACCAATGTGGACACATCCATATGGAAAAGTATATACACTAAACTGATAGAAAAGCCTGTTTTAGGAAGATAGGAGGAAATATCATCACCCACTGGAGACTTTCTGTGCGTTTTAGTGCCAGTTCCACCACTTCCTCTACACACAACTAAAATAGTAAAACCAAGACACATGTGATGTGAGCAGATGTGATAATAATGTCATAGTTGAGGTCAGTCCTGTCCCACAGCATACGCCACGACTTTGACGGCAGCTACAGGAAATGGTGCCTGGCTCACACTACAACACAGGAAGTCTAGATATAGTGACGGAGAGACTCTTTTTCTGTCCTGCTCTGAGCCTGAGAATGTGAAAGATGAGCTGTCGTTGTAATGACATTACTGCAAACATGTTCTGTACAGCATGTCAGAAATAATCTTAGAAAGAATGAAGCATGCAGGAATAATGTCCTCAGCGTGGACATCGGTATCTGAAGGTGGCAGATATCAGTTGTTTGGAAAAACCTTTACTGACTCTAAAGGAAATGTTGCCTCATTTTTCTTGTCTTGTTATGTGGTATTTACATATATGAAAAATAACAATTGCTCGGGCGGGTGAGGTTTTAGGTCTTTTACTAGATGAGAGCAGACTGTGGGTTCATGGATGTTTTTTTTTTGGTGCTGTCCTGCCACCTCCTCCTTGCTGCCACCCTGCGCTGAACGTCAGTCTGTGCGCCATGAAACAGGAATGCTGTTGTATTTAGATGTTACATGAAACTGTCATTTTTTTGTTGCATCCCATTAGTTCACAACGCTCTGCTGAGCCATGTTAATACAGCTGAAACCATGCGTGCTGAGTGCTGAGTTGCACTGTGAACAGACAGTGGATCCAGCCATCGTCACTCACTGGCAACTGTTTACTACATTTCTGTGGTTTCTGTCTAAAAACAGAATGCGTCGTTTGGTTCAGCCGCACCCAGCTGAGGAAAAATGCTGCAGAGTAAAGACTGCATGGACTTATCTCAGGGACTGTCAGTTTACTGAGCATCTCCGCAGGCTCTCACTGATACCAGACATTTGTCTCTGAGCGACCGCCTAAAGTCTTCAAAACAGCTCCTGCAGAATACAGTTAAACTCTCCCAACATATTCCTACATTTGTCTGAGCTGTTAAAGGTCTGCAGCTTTGTCATGATCTGGACCAAACAAGCGCTGACAGATGTTGTTGTGTTAGTTTATTTCAAGGACACATGAACAGGCACGACAGTGAAGGGACGCTAATGAAGAGACGCACAAACCAAGTAAGACGACCACACAAACGGAAGTGTTGGTGGATGAGGCTTCATTATCAGAGCTCGGGAGACCAGAGCAGAGCTGTGTGGTGGCAGCTGACAGGACGAGATGCAAGATTGTTCTGACGGGTCCCTCTGCAAGACGTTCCCAGCAGCCCTCTTTATACCATCAGACCGTCACCTGCCGTCCCATCCAATGCTCTGCCCTCTCTTCACCAAGTCCAAAACATAGGGTAACATGATCTGATGACACAACTACAAAGTCAATCACCGAACTGCAACCCCGGAAGTCCTGGTTCCAAGTGGACTTATGGATGTTCCTTTTGTTTATTATGGACAATCCGTGACCAGCACAGGAGTCCAACAACTGAACACCAGTCGGGTTCAGATCAGGGAGGCCGTTCCTCCCACTCACGCCTCTCCAGGTTTCACTGTCCCTGCCAAAGTGAGTGTTGAAATCTGCCAGCAGGACAATGAATCCAGCATCTCTGGGTGTAATGGACAGAGATTAGTCCAACTATACGTAGTTGGTACCTCCCGACCTCCCACACCAGTCCAGGCTCCTTTGCCATCATAGGGGTGACATTCCCTGTCCCAGGAGCCAGTTTCAGCAGGGCTCATGCGTTCGTCTGCCACCCGTATCACTATGGCACTGAGCCCTAGGAGCACTCTGTCAGGTGGTGGGTCCCCAAGAGAGTGGAGCCCCTTCATTTTCACTGCAGAGGCTGGTGAGAAACAGCACTTCCTTTCAGTTTTGTGTGTTTCTATAAAAACATGCAAAATGCCAATAAACCTTCCTAAATCTTGAATCTAGTAGCGTGTAGCACTGTTATTATCACTAATTCTACATCCTGTTGTTTTATGTTGTTGTATTAGAACTCTATTACTTCTGTAATGGCATGACTGCCAGTAATTCCTGTTCCGAGTCTTTTTTTCTTGTGAGTAAAACAAAAGAGTAATTTTTTGTTTCAAACATCACTGTGTTTGCACACAGACCCTCGTCTGGCAGACCTCCATAAAGCAGCCAGGTGTGTTTTGAGGACACACCTGCACAGCCTTAATGCCTCCTTCCCTTCTATTCACTTCTATGTTTCCAGCACTTGTGCATTTTTGTGCCGTGATCATAAGGCGTCTCTCTAGCACACTGTCTTGCCTGTGGGTACAAAACTGCATCCATTCCTGGGCCAAATCATTTCAATACACGATCAAACCTGTGAGACTTCATGAACCTGGCAGATGGGAGACAGGAAAATGGGAGAGGAATCTCCACCTCGTGAATTCAGAAAGGTGTTGGCCCAAGGACAATGTCCTGTGTGTGTAACACGTCTCAGGACAAATCTCAGGAGTTGGTGCATCATCCCTTTGTTGCAAAAATTATCATTTAGTTAAAAAATAGGCAAACACACGTTTGGTCCCATCACTGTAAAATTAGCTTGCTTAAAAATAAAATTAAAGCATTTTATACGCAGCAGTGTCCAATCAACATGTCCGAGACAAACAGAAGACGTGGTGGACGCCTCCACTCCAAAGATGAGATTCATCCTCTGGACATTCCTGATTTTCTCCACATTCTTGGAGATGACCTCCAGACTGTTTAAACAGTAAGTAGACAGTTTATTTGTCCCAGAGGAGTGACGGCTGCTGCTGCTGCTGCTGGAGAGATAAATTTCCCTTACATGAACCCAGATACACACCGCCCCGGCCTCGTACGGATTCTTGGATCCTGCTCCCCACAGGATAGACCCACTTATTGTCTGTCCAGCTTCCCTCCCTGCGTTCCAACCAGACCAAATGGTGCTTCTCCCTCCTCAGCTGCCATCCATGCCCGTTCTCCAGAAAACAATGCTAGTCTTTCCATTATGGCATGAGAGGAAAGAGGGCGAGGGAGAGAAAGAAATGAAAGAAAGAGAGAGATAAAAGTCCGTTAGGTGTCCAGTCTGTGCACCCCATTCACAATCTGACAGAAATGGACTCGATGTGGTGGGAACGGACACATCAACACAAGGCAGAAGTCTCGTGGCAGTTAGTAGAGTCTCCAAATGCTACGTTACAGATTTCTTCTTGGTTGTTTTGGGATTCATATGTACATATTAAACAGTTTGGAACCAGAACATTAGGAACCTGTGGGTGTGGGACTGTGCGCCAGATGTTGGGTTTACACAGCAGGAAACCCCTGGGTTCGAATTCTCCTTGAACTGCCTAAGTCTGTTTTAGGGAACAGTTTGGGGAACTAAATTTCCACACCCTTCAAAAGGGGGAAAATTCCATGATCTCGGTGGGGGAGGGGGGGGGGGGGGGGAGGTGTGTGTCAGGCTGTCGCTTGTGATTGATTTCATCATCACTCACTTCAGGTTAAGTGGTGGAAAAACAGACTCAGTTGTCAGTCAGGGATTATTAGGCCCCTCATCGCTGACGTCACACACAAAGTAAAAAATCAAATGTTCCAATCATTTCATTTTAATATAAAATTAAATGACATGGCAACACGTTGCATTTCCGCCTTCATCAGTCAGTCTGCCTCAGTCTGTATCACTTCACTTCACTCACCGCTCTTCCTCCTTCCCCTTGCTCTTTTCTTCTCCTCTCTTTTGATCCCTGCTTACACACACACACACACACACACACACTACTCTGTGTTATGTAGGACTCTAGTGCTGCCAGTCAGGAATGTAGGTCTTAGTTTAGTGGAGCAAGCAGCAACAGGTCCTAAATGAGAGCGAGTGGAGGATGCAGCAGCCGTAGTTTGAGACAAAAGAAAAGAAGTTGCACTGAAGACATTGTGCGCTGTGTTGGAGGTGTGCTGTTCAACCAGGTCCACGCTCACAGGACTGAGCCCGTAGGCAGGAGCTGCTCTGTGCCATGGAGGCGATGCGTTCGCTGGACACCTGGGGAAAGGTAATTTGGACTCTTAGACACGCAGCTCGGTTTGAAAGGAGCAGAGACTGCACAAAGCCTGAGAGGAAAGCACTCTGTTTCTGTACTATTCAGTGAAAGAGCCGTGCAGATCGTTAACGCGTATTTTGATTTTCGTGACTTATTGTTTGAGGCTTGCTTGAGGCTGGCTCGGATGAATGTTTTTCCCCAGGTCTGTCAGAAGAGCAAATGAGATGATATCGCTGCAGCTCTGTTTTGTTATCCTGAGGGCAGAGAACATCAGAACCAAA
>JAUMHF010000005.1:19031345-19051721 GCA_032359275.1 Microctenopoma steveboyesi
TCCTCCTCCTCCTCCTCCTCCTCTTAAACCAGCCCCATATCTTTCACTGGTATGTGCATCTGTGTTTGATGGCCCCTGGCTCAGCGAAAGCCAGTCATTGATTAACTGGTGGGTTTGACTCTCTGGCCTTTTTCAGGGTTGTAAAACCATCAGCTTTCCATAGCAACCGTCAGCCATAGTTGAGGGCATCTCGTTGTCTGCAGCTCCTCCGCCACTTCAGTGACGTCTCAGGCTGGTGGTTTAGTGGCAACTAGGAGTTTGTTCGTTATGTGCAACAATAAAATCACAAAATGTTTAATGTTGATGCTAACATGCTAAACTTGACAGTCAGCAGGTCAGGGCTGGTTGGATGACAAACCAGTGTCTGAACATATAACGCGCCAGCAGTCTTAAGCTGGTGAGCTAGGGCCACCAGTTCTTATAAACACAGTCTAGTGTGACTCTAGATAATAAAGGACATAAGCATAACTAGCACACATGAACTCATTCTGGTAGAATGTGAAGCGCTCTCTCTCCGACCACCTCTGGTTCCTCTGACTGAACCTTCTGGGAATATGTACTTGCGGCTAAGCTGACGCACTGGAAAGATTTAAAGTGGTCGTGCCCCCCCAAAAAACAGAGATGTTATTAGAGATGATGGAATATTTGGTCCACAGATTGTGCAAGTCTTTGTAATGCCACGGTGAGCCTGGGGCATGATGTGGCATTAACGCTGCTTGTCCTGAACAGTCCCAGGGTCTAACATGATTATGGCCGTCAGCTCTGATATTAAGTCAGTACCTGTTGTTCTGATGTTCCCAGATTTCTTATCACATGTTTATTTTAAAGCCTTTTTGGTGACAAACGTCTAAAGAATATTATTGTGTTTGATCATTTTTAAATTCTTAGTTCACTCTCAGTGTGTTGCAGCCTGATGACCCAGCAGCATCGGTTCTTTAACGAAGAAGCCAGAGAACCTACAGATTCAATTTGTTGATTTGTTTTAATTAGACACACAATAAAAAAGCAAGTCAAAATGATTAACTGATTCTCAGAATAGTGGCAGAAGGTTTTTTCTGTTGATAAAACCGTGAATCGAATCTGAAATATGAAAGGGAATAGTCATGATACATAGTCGTGGTTAATAGTGCACTTTGAAGGAGAAATGCTGATGTCAGAGGCTGCCTTTTTGATTCTTTTATGTTGCTGACTGAAATGTATTGTGTCACCTTGACTCGGTCCTAGTTTGCAAAGTCCACCCTGCAGTTTTATTGAAGACTGTGGTTGTTGTGTTGTTGCAAGAAGCTGCTGTTTCTGTTTCTGTGCAGTGTGTGTGCCCAGTCCTGACAAGACTTGCATTCAGATGGCATGTTACAACACTGGTATTAATACTGACCATCACTTGGATACGGCATATTTCTGGTTGGTATCTGGTTGTTTCTTGGTGAAAGTGGAGCCGCTCTGAGCTCAGAGCAGAGCGGGAACTGCTGCGCTTGCAGTAATACTCAGAGTGCACTCTCCGTGATGAAGACCATTTGCTCCTGGAGTGTTCACACACGCCGCTTGTTAAATCAATTTAACTGATTAACTGAGGGGATTGCATGGTACCCCCCACCCCCACCAGTGTTGCCTGTCCTTTCCTATAGGACGTCATTCTGTGTAGTTATGAAAATGGAAATGTGTCATACTTTCCTGTTGGAACAACTTTGACGCGCAGCCGCTGATGAAGCCGATCTCAGTTTGCACCGCAGCCTGTTTTGCTGAGCTCAGCCTCTTAGAAAACAAACCCTGACTGGTTTGTGAACGGCTGGTTCTTGAAGGGATCCGTGCTCGTCTTGGGTCAGAGAGTGCTTATGAAGGAGAAGAAGAGATAAAACTAAAACCCACTGATACTTTACTGCTACACGTGAAGCCCTAACAGACGTGATGCAGATGATTGGTAAAGTAAAGTAATGCACTGTTGCTGATAAGTTGACAGGTCTGTCTGAGATGTTAGTAGAACACTGTCCATGTTTCAACATCAGGGATGAGCTGCGTCCTTTAACATAACAGTCTAACAACAGGATTTTTGGTGAAGATCATAGGAATTATTTAAAGTCAGCAGGGTGGTACTTTCCTCACCTATAAAGTCATCGGTCTGACATTGTTAATACGAGTCAGTGGACGTGACGTTTAACACGAACTGACCTCACTCTGCAGTGGTTTCATGTGCAGCAGGACGGGTGTGTGCTCGGCTGGTGTTTCGTTGGTGTTGGGGGTGGTGGTGGTGGGTTTAAAGGAGCTCCCTGACCTGTTTATTTGGGAGATCTTTGGTCTACGTGGAAGAGAATGCGCGGACCATAAGCTGCCACACTGGACTATAAACCACGGATCCTGGGAATCTTTAGGCAGCTAAAGATTCGATTACGATTCAGAGGGCTGCGATGCGACTGTAAAACGATTATTGATGCATCTTGCACTGGACTTTGGAATTCGGCTCTCGCCTTCTCCGGGTTCGGTGGAAACATTGGCATCGCTTGCTCGTTGGTCCTCTGCCTAGCGGCGGCGGCAGCGGCAGCTACCAGATGTTTTTCTTGTGTCTCCGGGTGAAAACGTTCAAGGTTCCACTCCTAATCCATCCCCAGGTGTGTCCCTGACACACCCAGCGCTAGCTCCCTGTAGGTCGCTTTGGATAAAAGCGTCTGCCAAGCAAAGCAAAGTAATTATCTCTCCACTCAGTTTCTTTGATATTTAACAGTTTATTTCGGCTTCTTGTTTGGTTTTTAGGTTTCTTTTTCTTTTTTAGGTTTTGGATTTGCACAAACCCTTTAGTGCTAGACCTTTGTCTAACTCCGAGGCTACTTTTCAGGATTTGCCTGTGTAACCATTCCTCACTGGATCAAAACGTTCCAGCTACAGTTAATGACTTAATGTGAAAGAGACGAGGACGTGACGCTTTAAGACCCTCGAGGCCCGGTGATTTCCACAGCAAGTCAGCGTGGAATCTGGTTACAGGGCTCTGATGAAGATTAAGTCGTAAATGTGTCGAGCACCAGAAACGTACACTCATCCCGAGCATGGCGCACTGGAAGCCTCTCTAGTCTAAACAGAAGACTTAGCGCTTTGAGGTGTGGTTAACTTCTCCGCATGGGTAGGGGTTCGGCACGTCTCCCGTCTCATTAACAACCCCGCCTAGAGTCTGTTTAATATGAGAATGGCTCAGTGTTGAAGATAAGGTAGGAAAACCCCCGTTGTTTGGGTGGAGGCAGGAACAGATGCCTTTTCCACGGAGCTTCAGTTAAGATAAGCTGTTGACGCGCTCTTGTCTGCTCCCTCTGGAAGACTTCAGGTTGGAGATGTCCCAGCAGGCCTCTCTTTGTACATCTATCATGCCTGGTTTATTGACTTTACACCAAGTGCTTCTATTAAATTAGCTTTCATTCCTGTAATTGCAAAATGAAGCAGTGTCGTTTTTCAGTGTCGACAAGGTGTGGGCTGCATGATTTATGAGGCAGCCCTCTCCAACCGTCTCCACGCTGAGTATGACACACGGCCCGTTTACAGCCTCTCCAACTCTTCCAGAGACCTGGATAAACACTGCACGTCTCGCAGGACCATAGATCTGCGGTTATTCCGTCACGACCTGTTGTGTGAAGGTCCCTCAAGTGTGCGTTTTCGCTGTGGGGGGGCGGGGCGTTATGATAGGTAGCTGCGCTGTGATGTAATGGCTGAATTGATGAGCGGTAATTAGCATCGGTGACCTTCACAGCACTGGTCTCCACGGGCAGCGTGTCGTGTAAAGCACATTCTGCGGCTCCGGGGTTGATTGATTTACTGGTTCTAACAATACTGATTTTAATGACACTGAATTTTTCTCTCTGTCCTCTTTGAGACGGTGTCAGTTTCAGGCTGGTTTAAGAGCGGTTACGCTCGTAGTAAGTAAAACGTGCATAAGCTGACATTTTAACATGATGAATAAACACCCTGGTTTAGACAGAATATTATTTTCATAGGAATGAATATGTCCCATGGACACGTTATGTCATAATATCAAGTTATTTCCCTGGTACGTAAGAAACAAAAATATTTTCTGGCCTCCATGTTTACTCCTGTGTTTGGTCCACTGTGCATGTGCTTTACTGTTTGTAGCTGGTTTGTACTGTACAGTACTACACATTTAAAATGTGTAGTACTGTACAGTACTACACATTTTAAATGCAGTAACGCATATGGCCTCTAAGAAAAGTTGGCTGAAGGAAGTGTTGAATCAGCTCTCTCCATACATCGTGTGCTTGATTCACAGTAAGACACTGTGCTGTAGACCGTGGGATCCTAATAAAACAGCCTCACTCACAGAAAGCTCAGACCATAAGAACAAAACATCGAGGGAGCAGGTGAACACCTTAGTCAACTTCGTTCTCCAAAAATGACACGGTGTCCCCCTCCAGCTCTCACAGTGAGCGATGAGTAATGTAATGTAATCTTCTAACCTGCCTTTCCTTTGGAAGAGCCTGAACTTTAACGGAGAAGTCATGTCAGCGGTTGGAGTGTGTGCTGTGAGTCCGGGAGGCTAAAGCCAGCGCGGGCGGCACCATCCAGAGGAAACGGGAGCTCGGCCTGAGAGTCGGTGGAGAGCATGGCGGCGCGGCTGAGCTGACGTGGCTCTACAGACCGCAGTATCATCATCCCAACGACTTCTTTTCAAATGTCTTTTAGTTTTCCCCCTTCATGAGCGAACGGGTGGTGTGCTCATTTTCCTGCTGATGAGACTTCCAAATATCAACAGAAACCTCTTCAGCTGCGGAAAATAGCAACCAAAGTTATGCTGAGGCTGGTGTTGTAACCACTGAGCGGAGCGCTGACGGAAACTTGCTCCGTACCGTTTTCTGCCAGGAACTGATGGTGAAAAATAAATACTAATGCAAATAAGCAAAAGTCCGTTCCTGGACAGTTCATGCATATTGTGGGATTTAGTTTAACCATGTGAAATATCTTTAAGTGGTGTTTAGCACCGCTGCTGTTCCAGTCAGCAGTTCTTTCTAAACGCCTTGTGTGCAGATAGAGAAGAATGTATACAGGGTAACCTTAATGTACAGGTTGTGGAGTTGAATAATACTGTATCTTCTTATCTATTCTCGCCCGTGTGATGTGAAATCGTGTCTATGCTATATGTCATTGTGACGCCATATCAGTGTATCAGTATATATAACGTACGATAACAATGTAGTGTTCATAGCCGTAATACTGCAAAATGACACTGCCTGGATTTACCTGAGCAAATAGGTACGAGCCTCCTGTCAGATAATGAATTATCTTTCAGAACTTTTGCATTTTTCTTTTGCAGGCTCACAGTTCCACAGATATATTTCTGTTGCAATTTAGCATTTTTATTTTTTTACAGCACATAGTGTTTCTGCGTGCTGATTGGCTGTAGACCACTGTCAGTCAATCTCCTCCGTCTCCTGTACAGTACAGAATGCGAGCAGCTTCCTAAATTGACATTAATCTTCGCTCGCTAGCAGTGTTTCTACGGATGTGTGAACTTTGAGAGTTTAAACGAGGGAAAAGTGTGAAAACGTTGATGCCTGTCTGAGGAGAGTGTATAAAGTGTGTAGTGAGGAGTTTTACAGCCTATTTTCAGAACGTGAGTCCTGTGATTAACAAAGGAGCACTGTACTGAAACACTGAAAATATGAATGAGTGCAGCTGTAGGAGTTCGGTGGGATAACGAGCGTCGGACTAATTGAACACAGTTTGTATAATTATTTTCTGTTAAAAAGCAGATTCAGTCTTAGCGTGGGTGTAACTGATTACCGCAGCATCTTCTGTAGCGAATCTCATCTTCGTAATCGTTTCCTGTGGAAAGAGAGTTTGGGGGAAAACCTTAACAGATTCAATGATGTTTAACTATTTGATGTTCAAGGATGACCTACTCATTTATTTACACTCCTCAGCTTCCTGCTTTCCAGAAAAGGGGGGGGGGGGTTACAAAATACTTTTCCTTTTGCTGCAACGTCCAGACATCTGAGATAATAAAAGATGATTTCATTAGTGCCAACCGTGTTCCCTCAGGTACACGTGTCATTAACACAGACATGTTGTTGTTGTTGTCGTCATCTGAGTCCGTTCTAAATAATACAAATGTTGTACATGTGTTTTCCAGGCTGCATGCTGTGTTTTGGACAGTCGGCCTTCTTCCGCTTCAACCACCCTGAAGAAGCCTTCAGGATGAAGAACATGATGCCCCAGGGAGGAAGTGTCTCCGCCGGGGACTACAGACTGTGTGCAGGTACTGCGTGGTCTCGTATTACACACGCCGTTCCTGCAGAAACACAGGCTCCCTGTGAATAAACACGCCCTAAATGACCTTTTACCGTGCGAGTAACAAAGCTGAAGGAGTTTTTCTCTCCTGAGGTTCCGGTTTGCAGATTAGTCTGAATGGATGAATGGGCCAGATTGATGTGGATTATACAGGTGCTCCTGTTTACACAGCAAAAGCAGACATGTTTCCTTCTTTATTGCCTGGGTAGGGTGGAGGAAGTGTAGCCCGAATGGTATAACAGCTTTTGTTGACATGCAGGACTCACTCAAGAATCCTTCTGTGGAAAAGAAAGTCTCTCCCAGTCGCCTGTAGCTCTGGTGCATGATTGTCGTTGTTAGCATGAGCCTTTAAAATGCAGCACCCGTTGAACCCTGCAGCCTGAATGGTGCCCAGCTGGGACCTGGTGCTGGAGTTCACACCATGCATGTTTTATGGGCATCTCATTCCCCGTGTCTCCAGGCAGAGTTCCTAGCTTGTGTGTGTGTGTGTGTGTGTGCTGCCAGGCTCACAGGCGTAAGTGTGCCTCTTCTTGGCCAGCTCTGCTATCCAGGGTCTGTCATTGCATCTTGTTGTTCTCCTCCTTTTGCTGTTGATGCTGCCTGTCACTGGGGGGTTAAGTATAGCACGCAGCCGTGCCGGCTGCTGCGGACTTCCTGATCCAGTAATGAAAGCCTTCCGTTGTTTAGAAACACACTATTTGCCTCCACTGTGCATTCCTGAGATGCATCCAGATGAAGACTGCTCATACCACTCTGTGATAAAGTCGGCATATCTGTCATATCTGCTCAGAGGCTAAATGACACAGTTACCTGTGTTCGGACTTTTACACTCAGACATTACATTAATGCTCACATCTCTATGGACAGGCTGACAGCCTTTGAGCTGCCTTTGGATGTATCCAAACTATCAGCGATTTACCTGATTACATCCAAACAAATTCTGACATTTTCATGACGTGTAATATTATTTAAAGGTGGAACATGGAGTGTATTTATTGATTAAAACCAGCTGCACATCATGGCGTTGGGAGAGGAAGAGACAAACGGTACAATGGGGAAGAATTACATGGTGACATGTTAGGACAGAACTCCGCAGGCCCGGGCTGAGCTCAGTTTGTTAATTCAGTGATGATGCATTGATAATCCGACTGGACTCACGTACCCAAGAGAGTCTGTCTGCAGCCACTTTAAGGTTTGTATTGACCAGCTGGACGTGGAGGACGACAGATTGTCTTATAACCACTCCCCAGCGCTGCTGTATCTTTGTGATGGATCTCTGAGATACAGTCACCTGTCTTTTGTTTGGATGCTGACCAGCTGTCTTTATTAGCCAGCCGTCTTTCAGCTACCACCTATTCAGTGATTGGACATTTCCTGTGCCTCTCCCTCCCCGGCCATCAGACTGCTTTGTGGGCCCGAGCTGCTTGCTTACAGTGGCAGACGACTGGGGTTACAGAAACTATTAATAAACCTCCAGCTTCTCTCTACGCTCTGCCATCTCTCCACCACCCTTTGCAGGTTCCCCTCCTGCTCCTCTCTGCACCCAACCAGCCACTTCCCATGTGTTAGCCTTGCTTTTCAATAAACAGCCTTTATCTTCCTGCGATGGGCTTCATCTTTCACTGGCTGCATGAGAGTGTGTGTAAGACAGAGCTGGATGTTTGTGTCACTGCTGATTGTTATCATGTGTGCAGAACGGCACCACCACCTGTTGAATCGATTATGATCAAATGTTGTTTTTGTTAGTGCTCGTCAGAAAAATAGGATTCATAGGATGGCCTATAATTTTCCAAAGCAAATCTCCATCCATATATAATAACCGCACTTCTTGACCAAAAGTGTATAATTATTTATTTTATATAGTTTCATTTGGTATATAATGTATAAATCTGAAATATATCTTCTATTAATCTAGAAATCTAGTGAGTAAACTGGTAATATGTAGCTTTGAAGTATTAAGTATATAATTGATCCACTCTGGTTCATCCAGCTTTTCCGGTATTTTTCCTCTGACATTAAGAAAGACGGAAAACTAAAAGAACTAGTACTAGAAAACGATCTAGTTGCACATACATTATTGGTCTTCTCTGACTGGTTAGACAGGTGAGCCTCAAACTTTTTCTTGAAAATGAAAATCTTTGCACAGCTGTCAGGTTGTTCTGTGAGACTCAATCAAAGGAAGGATCTGAGTTGTAGGTCTTAGTGCAAAAGCTCGTTTACTCGCTCACATTTAATAAAATAAGCTATTTAAGCATTTTACTTTTTCTAATTAAATAGACTGACATTTTATTCCATCTAGTATTAATAGTATTTGTACTTCAGCAAGTTTGCTCATTTGTTGAAGTCATACGGACCTCTTCACTGGACAGTGAGAAACCACAAAGTCAGACTGTGCCGTAAATCTCGCAGTAGTTTACACCACCCTGCATGAGCGAGCCATGGCGCCGGAAGTATGTGTGCTTACCTTCACAATAAAATACAAGACGTAACGGTTTGATGGAAATGTGTTTCTGCGCGACTTAACAGTTAATATTCCTTTTATTATATATTACATTTGTTGACACCATCTGCATTTGACATACTCGGTCAAAGCTCACTGAGATGGACAAAGTCCCGTTCGCAGTCGATGTGACTTGAACCGAGTTGAGTTTTATTCTGACACGCGTGACTGGACCGGAAAAGCAGTGTTATGTTTTGTCTAACTTGACGCCTGTGAGACGTATGCAGTGGCTCAGCCTAGTAGCACCCCAACCCCCGGCTGAAACATCACCTCTCCCTCGGTGTGTGTGTGTGGATGTGTGTGTGGAGCCCGGTGAAGGCAGGCACGACAGGGCTCCGTCACCCGGTGTGTTACCGGTGCTCGGAGGATGTGGGCCCGAGTGTGTGTCACAGCACTGACACTGACCGGGTCGCAGTTGTGTTCCTTCATGTGAGTAACCCTATCGCTTAATGCCTGGGAGAAGTAAGGCGAACCGCTCATACGCCAAACTCCATTCAGAATCTGTCAGGTTTAATGGTCAGTCGCTAATCTGAGAAGGCACAGAGCGCCGGGCATCACTAACGCAACGCGATTCGTTGCAACTCCGAGCTTTATTTAGCAAACAAGTGGTCAATAAATGTGCCCTCAGTTAACAGGGAGGTTTTCACAATAGCATCGTCTGTTCACATGAGGTGAAGCGTGGGGAATGGCAGATGATTTTTACCGCAGGGAGCGCTGATTGAAGATGACACTGGCGCCGAATCGTAGACGTTACCGAAATGTGGTGGGTCACGTTGTGTCAGTCGCGCAGTCTTACTGATAACTGAGCTAGCATAAAATGCAAACATTTTGAAATGACGTTTGGCTCGGAGAGCGCAGGAGGCGATAGTCCGAGTATGTATCGCATGACATCATTGCATGGGCTTTCCCTCAGCTAGCGATTGGCATTTATTTTTGTCACCCCAGCCCCCCGTTTGTATATTAGAACCAAACGTTTGGTATATGTGAGAAACGGTTGTTGTGCATGGAGCTCAGCCGATGCACTGTGCGAGTCCTACTGTGCCATTTCCATGGACATGCATTCAGATTTCATTGTAGTCATGTCATCGGGGCAGAGCTTGGTTGTGTGTCAGAGTCATTGTGGGGGAGCCGGCAGGAAGCTGCCCCTGTCTATGTTGAACAAGCTCAGCTAATGCATTATTTGCAAAGCTTCTATATTTTAAAGCTAATGGGAAATATTACATCACATTTCACTTTTCATAACACCTATATCATCCGTGTTTGTGTTTTCGTTTTGTATGATTTCTACATTATCACATTATTGTGATTATCTGTTGTCATCTTTTACCTCTCACTGCTGATTGCTCCTGCAGTTAGACCAGTCAGTTGAAACAGATTTCCCTTTCACAGCGTTAATAAAGCCTGATCTGGGTTCTGACTCCTGCCTCAGGAGCCACGTGGCCGTGCATTTATGTTGTCCTACTACTATGCTGACATTAAAGAGAGACCGTTAAGATTAGATTACCTGGCCTGTCTCCTACATTGCTTTCGGCCACACGGTAATTGGGTTACGCAGACACGTTTTCTCCTGATCTTTCCTCAGTGCCCAGGCCTTTCTGTCTGTTCATCACTACCTCTTTTTACTTCATGTTTTACATGCTAAAAAAAACACTTTTAGACATTTTTATAGGAAAAGTGTTAACCTCTGTGGGCAGAGGATCCCTCACACAAAAGAACAATATAGCCAAGCCAGGAAGTGAAGGATATATTGCAGCCATCAAGGCAGCTCAGATTAGTTATTGAAAGGCATGGAAAGTCATCCAGTCCACACGGGCATCCTGTAAGGAAACATACAGTTAGCTCGGAGGCACTGTATCACCTCTTTCTGTCTGTAGATAATAGAGGATTACACTTTCAAAGTAAGAGCTGTTGATAGAGCTGATCAGAATGAAAACTGTGGACAAAAAGATGTTAAACATTAAAGCTTTTTATTCTGTGTTCTCTCTTTTTTCTAAACCAAAGCCTGATATTTGTTTTTTGTCATCTCCTCCATCAGATACTGAGAGTTTGGTCAATGGGAATCACCGGGCCAATCCAGCTGAGTCTGGAGAGCGAGTCCAGTCTGAGCACAGTGCAATTGTCAGCTCTATTGAGAAGGACCTGCAGGACATCATGGACTCCCTAGCCATGGATGATCCCCAGCCTTCTTCCTCTGAGGCCAAAAAACCCCCTGGAGGACAATCCATTCCCCACTCCCCTCTGTCACCCATGGTCAATGGAGGGGGGCGCTACCTGTTGTCCCCTCCTACTAGCCCAGGGGCCATGTCCGTAGGTTCCAGCTATGAAAATACGTCCCCTCCCTTCTCCCCCCTCTCTTCACCCTCAGCAGCCAGCAGTGGAAGCTTTACCAGCCCATCTTCTAGTGGAGGACCCCAGGACCAGAGTTCTTCTCTGCCGCCAGTGCCTGTACGCTCCTCTAGCTACAACTTCACCTCCCAGCCTCCACCTGTACCCCAACCTCGTACCATACTGCCTAACTTCAGCAGCAGTGGGGCAGGCCAGAAGGTTCAGGAAAGCCCACGGCTACAGAGGAAGTTTTTATCAGAGACACCTCCAAGCCCCAAGCCGAGTCGCAGAGGACTAGGCCAAGATGGGTCTGAGAGCCCTAGACAGACTCTTCTGTCCTCTACTGAGTCTCTCACTAGTAGAAACATTTTGCCAAGTAGCCCGTGGCTAACTCCAAAATTTCCTACTTGTTCATCCCCTTCGCCTTCCAGTCCAAGGACCAAGACAGCCACAGTGCTCCAGGACAGACCTGCCAGCCCCTTCAGAGAGCAAGCCAATCTTTCTGATCACTCACTTACCTCTAGTCCCTCCAGACAGCCCACCAGAGCCTTTCAACCTCCCTTAGACCCCATAGTCCACATCATCCAAGGGTCGCCACTACAACAGCATCCACGCTTGCTGCAGCCCCCAGAAAGCCCTCGCTTGGCCAGGAGAAACCTGGAGCTGAACGGAGGCGGTGGAGCAAGCAGCAGCATGAGAGAGCTGCCCCCTCTTAGCCCCTCCCTGGCCCGGAGAGGGGTCCCGGTACTCCCAGGGGCACTACCAGGGACAGTCCCTAGCTTGAGGACTCCAGATAGCCCCTCTGGTCTCAGCAAACTTGTTCCAGAGAGTCCCAGACTTCGACGCAAGAGCGGATCCACATCTGAGGATTCAGTGTGCAGCAGGGGAATCAGGGCCCGCAGTCCGTCTCCTACCTCTATGATGATGGAGGGCGGCTGTGGTGGTAGTACTGGGGTACGCAAGGCAAGCTTTGGGAATTCCCTTTCTCCTGCTTACAGTCTAGGCTCTCTGCCTGGCTCGTCACCTGTAGCCAGCCCCAGGACCCACAGGAAGATGTCTGCAGGGAGGCCCCATCCCAGAATGAGGGAGAGGAAGAACAGCATCACAGAGATCAGCGACAATGAAGACGAGCTACTGGAGTACCACAGGCGACAGAGAGAGGAGAGGCTTCGAGAGCAGGAAATGGAGAGACTGGTGAGTCAGCAAGACACATCATCAGTGATTTAACCATAAGGTTGTTCCAGGTCAGACACAGTATTGCAGTGTTGGTGTACTTGTTTTACAGATGGCAGAAGTATTCTACCTATGCACAGTTTCCAAATTAGTCCTGGGTTTAGGGCTGCAACCATGTAATAATTTAACCTGTCATAAACATCAGTCCTGTCAGGTACTCCAGCTGTGCAAATGGAAGGTGACTGGTATTTCCAATTTCAGTCATCAACCTCCTTCTACTCATATGCTTCTAGTTTGCAATGAGGTGTTGCAAATGTTCTTGCAGAGGTTTAGTCCCAAGTTTAATCTCTGTGTCCTCCTGAAGAAAGGAGTGTAAAGATTGCAGTATCTCAGTGTTTGTTTGGAAAAGGAGGCGTAACCAGGCCCATAAAGCATGTCAGTGAACTGTCTGTAACTTGACTGTCTGCCTAAACTGCTGCTGCCATGCGGTCTCAGGGCCGCCAGATGAGCCCATAGCAACCGCATTGTTTGTTGTTTCCTAACCTGAACTGGGGGGGGGGGGGAGGGGGCAGCAGTGGCAGCATACATCTTGAGCAGTCTGTCGGTCTGAATGAAACTGCCAGGACCTAAGTCCTAAAAAAACATTACATATGTTCATGCCTGTGTAAAAAACATTTGTCTACCCTCTAGAATAACTTGAAATTGGCACACCCCAGTTTCTGCTCAACAGCATAGACACAGTGGTTTAGTAGGTTTTTTTCCAAAATAAAAGCACTGACAGTAGCCCTTAATGAGGGATTGAACTCAGTCGTAGTAGCTGGTAGAACAGTGGCTAGCCTCTGACGTCGGGACTACAGTTCTGTAAAGTCTAAAAGCTTGTTTGTTTGTTTTTTGCAAAGTTTATGAATTCTGTTGTTTTTGGTAAATACTTCTTCAACACATTAACATATTTCATAGAGTTCGGTCAGGATGTGTTCAGAAAACCGTTTTTGTCTCTCACAGTGGTCTAAATGCCTTTTATCGCCTCCGGTGATAAGATTGGCAGGGGATGATGTAATGTCATGAATCATATACAGTTTAATACAGGTCATTAGCATCCCTACATATTAGTGTTCACGTACCACAGTCAGTTAAACCCTAAACCTTAAATCTGTTGTTCTAGTCCAAAGGTCATAAACCTTTGGACTAGAACTGCCGCTGCCATGTAAGGAATAATATTTGAAGTAGATATGTGCAAATAGCTCATGTCATGCAAAGTCAGGCACACAGTTCTACTGAGCAAGTAATGCATCGAGTGCTGCCTGAGACTCAGACAGTGCTCGGCTGAATACGTTGTGTTATCATATTTTTCTGGTCTAGAAAATCGCAGCTCTTTGAAGAGGCAGGGTGTGGAGCTGCAGGGCCTGTAATTAGTCACAGTTTACTCGATGTCATGACAGATCTTCTTGCCCCAGAGCATCTGCGTTGAAAGCATTTCACACACAGCCTGCTACTCATTCACACAACTGATTACCAAAAAGCAAAGTTATATGAACAGCAAGTCTGGGAGAAGTTTATTCAGGAAAAAGACTGTTATTGTGAAGTCAACAGGGGTATACAGCTCAGAGGCAGCGGGAGGCTACAGCTACAGCTACACTGCTTTTTCTTTACCTGCAACAAACTGAAATTATAGAAAAATAACAAACACTGACATTGATATTAGCAACAATTTGTTAACTTAAAATCCATATCTGTGAAGGTTCTCAGTCATCCAGGTCATGGTTATCTCAAAAAAGGTTTATCCAATAGCAACTAGACTTGTAGGTTTCTTGACGACGTTTCGCCCTTCTATCCAGAGGGCTTTCTCAAGTCTGACTGACTCGTGTGGGGAGCAGGTTTATAAATTGATTTATAAATTGTTTATAAAACAATTGGTGATTGGAGGTCATTTCCTAGCAGCAATAATTAGGCTTCTTTGTCACATTGGTCATATGAGAATTGGTGGTTATACTAGGAAGACCCCATGTCCACTGAACTTTTATCTATTTCTTGGGTGGTCTTTACTGTTTGGGCAGAATGAGATTCCGCTTTATACGCGAAGTATGCTGCACATACAAGGAATTTGTAGGACAGTACAGACAATACACGAAAAATTAAATAATGTCCATGTCCATGTAGCAGCAGCAGTCAGTTGTTCATTAGTGATATTGCCTGAGGACACAAACTGTTCTTGCGTCTGGTAGTTTTAACAAACGTAGCTCTGTAGCGTTTGCCAGAGGGAAGCTGGAAGAGATTGTGTCCAGGGTGGGAGGGGTCTGTGCTGATTTTCTGACCCTTGAGGTGTATAGGTCCTAAATAAGCTTCTCTGCAGTTCTGAGTGTGCGCTGCATGGAAGCAGGAAGTACGTCCTCTGCTGAGCCTTTTTGAGGAGGGAGCTGATGTTGGTTTCCCACCTTAGGTCTTGGGAGATGGTGGAACCCAAGAACATAAAGGTGTCATGTTCTGACACAGGGGAGCAGAGTGTGGTGAGGGGGGGTGGAACAGAGGGGTGTCGTCTGACGTCGACTATCATCTCCACTGTTTTCAGCGTGTTCGTCTCCAGGTTGTTGTGACTGCACCAGAGCGTCAGTCGTTCAACCTCCCGTCGATACGCAGATTCATCACCATCTCGGATGAGACCGATGACAATGTTGTCGTCTGATAGAGAAAGCTACTTGGACAGCACGACCTCATCAAATACTAAAGCTTAGGGCGGCTATGGATCAGCTGACAGAGCACTCATTAATCTAAACCAGAGTCAGTAGTCCGATTCCCATTTTCCTCTGACCACGCATGGAATACTGGAGCAGGGAGATCATCTTATGCTAATGCTAGCTGGAGTCCCAAAAGTTGTGTGAAATGTGGACAGTAGTTACCGATGTGGTAAAGGATAGAGAATAGTCCTTAATATGGCTAAATTATGTTTTCCCTCAGTGGCAGAGGTGAACTGTCACTACTGCCAGGGAAGACCGTTACCCAGCGTCCGCCTGATTCAAGCTGTCCGACCTGGCACTGCTAGCCTCCACATGGCCATCCGACTGACACGCCGCCTTGCCAAACACACTTGGCACGTAAACCGCGTCTCAGCACGCCTCATCTGTGAGCATGTTGCTGTCCACTATATGTGACCTCATGGTTCCTGTGATATTAAGATGATCCTTGACCCCTTATATGTCTTGTTATGTTATGTTTTCCTCGGATAGAGGGGAGGAGGCTGTCTGAACCAAAGTCCTGTTGCTGCCGTCTCTGCTGGTCGCTTCTCAATGCTTCTTTAATAAAGGCCCACGTCAGGGTTTTTCTCAGAAGTGTCTAGATTCATTTTTGTGGAACTGCACTTGAAACATTGGGCATGGAGCTCCAGCTCTGTGCATCTATCCTCAGGCAGAGATTTCATTTATTAGCATTTACAAGGAACATTCAGCTCTGCCTTTTATTTCCACCTAATCCAGCCCCCCCTCTAGCTTTTGTTTTGCCTAGAACGATGTCCCAAACGGAGTCATGTAGGGACAGGCAGAGAAGTGTTTCCTGCATGGTTGGCATCTTTGCTACTGTCCATTAGGATTAGCAGAGCAAATATACTCCTTGTTGAACAGCATCTTGTAGAACACGACCAAATATATCCAGCTACTGTGTGACACCAAACATGCCCACCCAGGCTGCCAAATATATCCCGCACCTACACTGATCTGAAGAGCTGGACAAACCCACAAACCAGCGAATGCAGCTCTACAGCCTTCTGTAATACAAGGTAGAAACGGCATTAAAAGTTTAGGCTTCAACAACAACATGTCATTTTTTAGTCACTGGTCATGAGGCAGGTAACAAAGGTGTATGAAAACTCTAGCAGGGCCAGACAGGATGGAAAAGACAGGCGCAGACAGATAAGACTGTGGAGTAAACTCTGTGGCTCTTTATCTGGGACAGCGGTAAATCTCTTCCTCCGCCCGTCCGAGGGAGCGCTGCACTAATCCAGTCTTGAGGCGGCAGCAGCAAACATGCCACGTGTGGATTTTCTCCACAGAACTCAGTGTTGTTTGAATTATTTCTGTACAGTTGCTGCTTGATTAATCATTAGTGTCTAGAATCTAGAGGATGACGGTGATTTGATGACTTTTCTCTGAGCTGTTGGAGGCTAATGTGAGATGTAAATGTTCTCTTCTGTTAGTGCTTCATGCTGTTTTGTGACCTCTCCACTAGAGGGGGTCATGTAATTGCTAGTAGGGAAATGTAACCCTCTCAGCATAAAGCATGACAACCTATATGTAACTCCTCACAGTCAATATTAACAGTTTCATTCATAATATTCAATTCAGTCAAATTATTAGGATTATTTATTTCATATGGTCATATCTGAGACATCATATGAAAATGAATTTACAGAACCACTGTAAAACACTGTGGGCTTGTTGAAACTTCACATTCACGGATTACACAGTGCAAAAACACCCATTTCTTTTTTTGGCGGCGCCTTGTAGGGTTTACCAAAGTGGATCGTCCTACTCAGTCTCATCCACTAACTCTTTTCACTAACGGCACCGTCCTCCATCCTCTGCATTCTTCCCGCCTCTAAGATACTAATTTGTTCTGGAAAAAAGTCAGATTAGTCCAGTCAGCTATTTAATATAATATAAGTTAATATTAATATGAGGTTTCTAAATGAGTCCTTATCAGTGGCAGGATGTAGAATTCTCCAAATACACAGTTCAGTTCAGACCCTGTTTTCTTTTTTAAAACACAGACGATTTCCTTTTTCTCATGAGGCCACGCAGGTTTGGACAGGTCATTTAGTAGCTGTTGGGACGCTTGGTACAGCTAAATGCAGATAAGCACCTCCCTCCTGTTATGTAACACCTTGGTCTCTTACTAACCCCTGGAAGCTCCTTTACATCCTGAGATTGAATATACAATTCAAATCATAAACTACCTCAAAGGGTTACAAGTATTTATACATTATTCAATAGTCAGAAGAGGAGTAATTTTAACAAGTTAGACTGAGCAAATGTGCTGCCTGTGATCTCTCACTGCCTGGAATCAATTAATCAGTCTGTTTCAAGCAAAGTGCAGACAGCGTATAAAGTTCTGCTTGGTATAGAAAGCCCATTGGCTTTTTTATAGAAGCTACCAGCAATAACTTGTCACTTGAGGAAGTCTCTTCACGTGTTCATGTCTAACTCCACCCCTGTTCCGCTTCACCGCCTCCTCCCCCACCGTGTGGGGGCACTCTCCATCATTCCCAAAGTAGCAGAGCCACTTGTGAACTCACCTTACAGCACAGGAGCAGCTCTGTGGCCCGGGACTCGGCGCAGCAACATGTCGGAGCTGTGTGGGGCTCTGTTCGTGTGTCGTAGAGCGGTGGGGTCAGGGTCAGAGCAGAGCGCAGGCTCTGGTGCGTCTGTTCGCTCTGGCTAAAGAGAAGCCGGTCTTTCTCCGCATGAAGGTATGCTCTGCCAGTTCGTTTGGATAATGCTTGTACTGTTCGGGGCCTGTGGACTGCATGTGATGCCATGTGGTCATTACCTCGGGGCTTTGTGGCATTTCAATTTGAGAATATTGAACCTCACTATTCCAGTATCTCTGTTTTCTCTTTCTGGGAAAAGTTAGAAACATTCTCACAGCTACAGTAGACCACTGAGGTTAATGTGTTGCTCAAGGGCTGCTCTTTCACTTGAGCCTCCCAGATTTAAACTTGAGGAGGCGCTGAACCGGTGACCTCTAACCCGTTGCCACCCACACCCACTGGTTAGGGTTAGGTGGTTTTTTGTCCAGTCGGAGGGCCGGATTGATCAGTTTAAAGCTTATTAGGCACCTGCTGCATGATGCATCGTCCAGCAGGGCAGCCGTTTGCTTTGGCTCACTATAAATCTCCTCCAGCTGAACACGCTCACTCATTCAGTACAGTGTGCTCCTGAACACGGCACCTGATATTGTTTGATACTGTGCGGAGGGTATTGATATTTAATCTCATCATATCTTGGGTTCAGCGGTTGATTTATCGTAACACAGCTTGGTTCTATCTTTGTCTCGTAACAATAATCAAACTATAAGCTACTAATTATCTCCAGCAGTGTTTAAAAAGGAGGGTTTAAAAATGGGTCCAGCCTTCGATGTTCTGGTCTTTAAGGTGGCAGCGTTTGACATCTCCTGTCTTCACTTCGATGGATGCCTCCAGCTCTTGGATCCCATTAGAATAGGAGGCTTCAGTGCTTTAAATGCCAGCCACCCCCACCGCGGACCAACAACTATACAACCATCTTATTACCCAGAGAGGTTGGCTGCTGCAGGAGAGCCTGCTTTTCTTTTTCCCATTGCCCAGCTTTGATGCCTTTGTGTTTCACAAGAGAGAATAAAGCAGCGGCATAAAATAAAATATTGTACTTCTTGTTAGCCTCATCTGTTTGTTCCTCCTCTGGGACCACGCTGAGCTCTCCAAGGATCAGTGTGATCATGAATGGGGTTTGTTTTGCAGACTGTTACACCCGCCTGCAGATATATGTGGAGAATAAGGCTTTGTTGAACTTTCCCAGATGACTCTAGAAATGCTACGCGCGAGATTTCTGTTTACGCCCGTGACGTCGGTGAACATGGTAAAGACGTGTGCGGCTGTACAGTAACTGCTCTGATCAAAGGTACACAGATGAAGCATGGCCCCGGGGTTCTCGGGGAAGAGGCGAGACATGCTGAGTCCTGGGAGGCTGAAAATAAGTGAAGTGAGGAGAGTATGCTGACTCTGAGACGCAGGATGTCGCGTTAGAAAATGGTCTGAAGGGGATTAGTTGTAATTACTAAACTTTTAGAGCAGATGACGCTGTTTGTGTTGATCAAACGAGCACTGCATTAATTGCATTAAGTAAGATACTTTATCTTACTGCTTTAAGAGCAGACGACATTTGACTTACTAATACTCAGTAACGATCTTAAAGCCAAGCTCTAAAACATGCTGCAGCATATATGTAGGGTATCTTTAGATGTCCACGTATCCTCATAGTGACGCTGCATGCTACCTGACTTTGCCAGGGTGTTGCACATCTGCCATTTGTTAACACTGAGAAAACCTCCCGGAGGACGCGTGGGACGGGATGGCGGGTTGTCATGGTCGTGTTGGTAAGCGCGGGTTGTTGCTAGCTACCCAACTGTCTTTAAGCCAAACTGGCTTGGTTTGAATGTGTGCCTCGTTTCAGGGTTGGAACTGTCTGTTCACACGAACTCCGCCACAAGCGCGAGTAAACCAGATTTTCCGTTCCGACAGTGAATTCTGGGGTTAGGGGTTAGGAATGCGCTTTTAGATGTCGGTGTGCTCTCTCAGTCATTGGCAGTTGCACAGAATGTTGGTCAAAGCAGTGTTTCCAACAGAGTCATGGGAGCTTGGCACCTGGTAAGAAAAGACTTGGATTAACACACTGACCTGTTGTACCATCTTATTCCCTCCCAGCTAGTTCTGTGAAAGCGTAAGGGACCTGCTAACGGTATCTGCTGTGAGTGTTCTCAGAGCCTGTGGCAGCAGCCACCTCTGAACACGGAAATTCCTCTGGGATTTAAAAAGACCCACATGAGCCACAAAACACAGTAAATAAGGGATTTGTGCAGCAAGCGTTGATTAGAAACATAATTTGAGCTCAGTTTGCAAATCAGGCGTCAAATTTGATGCTGTGTCAAGTTGATTTATGCTCAGGCCAAAAACATCTCATATTCTAAAGTCTGACGAAGAGCCTGCTGCTCATCCATCACACAGGTTTGGTAGCCTGAAGGCTGTCTGGCAATCCAACGAGACAAACATAGTGCTGGCTTTCAATCAGCTTTCTTGACAAAAACGAGACAGTCATGACAACACTGGGCGTTCTAATCTATGTGAATGTTGAAGCAGATGTTGAGGGGGAGGACACATGAGTAGCTGTAGGTTTGCCAGTGAGCGTTTGAAGTTTGACTTGTTTTTGGTGAATACACAGTACAGAGCTGTTCAACAGCCTGAAGTGGTCTTTTACTCCCACCCACTCAGTTAAAAGCTAACCGGGCCCAGATTACAGGTTGAAGCCAGTGGTGGGGCTGCACTGTCAAATCATGCAGATGCTCCCTCGCTGAGAAAG
>JAUMHF010000005.1:19066115-19084846 GCA_032359275.1 Microctenopoma steveboyesi
GTCTGTATTAGCTTGAGGCGGGATGTAAACGGCACTTACTATGACCGATGAGAATTCCCGAGGAAGGTAAAAAGGGCGACACATGATGGACAGTAGTTCCAGGTTGGGTGCAGGAGCGCGTGAGGGGAACAACGCTCGCGCTGTTGCACCAGCTGTTGCACCAGCTGTTGTACCAGCTGTTGCACCAGCTGTTGCACCAGCTGTTGCACCAGCTGTTGCACCAGCTGTTGTTCACCATTGGACACACACCACCTCCCCTCGTTTCCCCGAATCCTTTGTCCTGTCCATGCAGTGGACCGATCTCACCGGCGCCATCTTCGCATACCAGTTACAGCTCAGTGTCGTGTTGGCAAAAAAATGTCCAGGCCATGTTTTAAAAAAAAAGGATTAAATTAAACATCAGAATTTAATGTTGAGTACTTTACTATATTTGATATTATTGGCACTGGCGGCTGGTGAATTTTTCTTTTTTGAATCTTTGTTAATTTCCAGTTTTATTTTTTAAAAGAAATTTGTCTCATATTTAGCAGATTATTAAATTGAAATTGTGTCACTGGTTTCTGACGGCAGTTACACTAATCATTGTAAGAAACATAGCAGTTAGCATTTATCATGTCGCTGCTAGTCTGTTCGTGTTAAATGAGTATCAAATCCTTTTCACCGGTCTGAATCCAGACTCGTTTTTTTCCTCACAGCTGACAGAGGAGGCGGGAGAAACTAGCTGGTCTACGGAAGAGGATCAGGGCCGACGTGAAAATAATTATAACTTTAAGAATGAATTCAATTTTTTTTTTTTTTGTCAGAACTCGAATAATATTTTCATCAGTGGCACTAATCCTCCTCCGTACGGGACAGACCGTTAGCCTGGAGTTCTCCTCAGATCAGTTTCTGGAGAAAGACAGAGTGTAATTTGGCACATGCTCCAGTTAAAGCGTAGGTAATACATCACACGAGAGAGAGAACATTAAATGCAGATTATATAGAGTACTGTGTGTCTTTATAATGTATAGGTCGTCATTTCACTTCATGTGATTTGTCTCTTCTTCTTCTTGTGAGACGAGTGGGGCGGCGCCCCGGCGCCCTCTGTTGACGGACCGCCGCTGACTGTGTGCAGCATTCTACTGTTGCAGCTCACACACGCTGAACCCGTCTCACATGTTAAGTAGCAGAAGTGTTCCTGCTCTGGATGAGTGACGGAGAGAAACCGCGTCCTCCGCACCTTGAGCAGCGGCGCGTGTGTGCAGCGTGCAGAGTCGTGTAATTTGATCTTTGCCGCCATGAGCTCTGGGACACTTGTTTGCCCACCGGGGGCCTTTGAAGTCCTCAGAAGGTTCCGCTTAAAGCTGCTTAACCCGCACCTTGTTGAAAGCGAGCCAGGGTGAGGAGGTGTACCGAGATTACTTTGGCTGTAGTTAAAATGCACGTGCTGTAGCACCGCGCTCTCTGCGGGGGCCCAATCAAGCTTTGCCGCTCGCCCTTGTCTCCTGACCTTGAGCAGTGCGTGAGGAGAGGTGACGAGTAACGCTTGTTCTCGTGAATTAACCTCGGCCACATGGAGAGCGCTGATAATCTGCAGATGCCGTGTAAATGAGATGCAAATGCAGGGCTATTTGAATGCTAAAGAGGTCATTAGCAGATAATAGCTGCGCGCTAAAAGGAAAGTGTTATTCCTCGAAATGAAGCGCTGCCTTTCTACCTACTACTCTTAAGTTGGCTGGTGGAGTGTTTGTGCCTGGAGGTAGAGAGGGGTGTCGAGTTCCCCACCGGTTCCTTACTGCAGTTCTGCAGTGGCTGATGAAACAAACTGCAATTATGTACCAGAGAAGCGCAAGAATGCAGTCGAGTCTGAAAATACAATGAGAGCACCATCGGTTTCAAAAAAACAAGGAAAAAAGTGCTGTGCTTGTCATTTTTCATCTGGAATCAGAAACCATAACCTGGTGGAGATAAATGTGTGTTTTTTAATAACCGCGTCATGTGTCAGGCTCTGACCATACCGGCGCTGTTCTCCTTCCCACAGACAAACACGAGACCAAGCTGAAGGGTGTGATCTACTTCCAGGCGATAGAGGAGGTGTACTACGATCACCTCCGCAGCGCCACCAAGGTAAAAGGCTTTCACTCGACTCCCAGCGTCACGGTTTTCCTCATATATGTGTCCACGCCTTGTTCTTCACGTTTCCGCTCGCTCTGTGTCTTTTGTTTTCTCTGCTTTGGCCCGCTGCTGTCTCAGAAGGGATTTTTCCGCCTCAGTGTGACCAGTGTATGTATACGTCCTGAGTCCTGTGTGTGTTTAATGAAAACTAACTGTGCACGGACACAGGACGCGTTTCTGTGACCTGAAATGAGCAGTAGGTTGGTTTGACTCATGTCCGTTTGTAACTCGAGATGTTGATCCCCGTGTCTATCCCAGTGTTCGCCGGTGGTGCAGTCAAAAGACAAAAACAGCCTTACTAATTCTACTTTAGTCGATTTCTGTATAAAAGAAATTAAGAAATGACTTTATGTTGCAGTTTTTAGTCACACCCTGTTTTTATTCCTCCTGTAGTTCGTAGCTGTGTTGTTGGCATCGTACAGCTTGACTTAAGCCTCACACTTACACCGCTGCTGCCTTCTCATCTTCTTCTTTGTGTGTGTTTGATGGCCCGCCACGTCGCGCAACCGTCCAACTCTTCTGCTCTGATCATTGATGATTTTACTGTCATTTCTAATGTCACATAGCAGAAGAGGAAAATCTTGAGTCTTGTGCACTTGAACGTAGCACAGACAGAAATCTGAGACGCAGATGAGTGGATCGTGTGTAAATGAAATGTGCAGTTGCTCCGACTGGCTGTTCTTTCACAGAGAAACTCAGCGTGTTCACGTTTCCTTCCTCAGAGCCCGAATCCCTCCCTGACCTTCTGCGTGAAGACGCACGACCGCCTCTACTACATGGTGGCCCCGGCAGCAGAGGCCATGAGGATCTGGATGGACGTCATCGTCACAGGAGCGGAGGGATACACACAATTCATGAACTAAGAGCATGGAGTGCTGAGAGCGCAGGCGACGAGCTGACACGGCAAGGGGCTCCTCCATCACACTCGACAGGCCCCTCCCTGTTTCCAGTCCGCAACGGACACGACGCCTTGTTTGTTACTTTAACTTTTTTAAACTCAGTTAGATTTTACTTTACAGACGTTTTCACCTGCACATGTTCTGTTAGGATTGAAAAAGGGAGCCCTTGGAGGACACACATTTCTGTATATAAACCAAAATGGCAGAGAGACCCTTCCTATATTGCCAAATGGAGATACTGTAGTTACTGTTTTTCTATCGTTTCCTTCTCCTCTTTGTGTTTTCTTCCTTTTTTTTTACAGAGAAAATTGCCAAATGACTCGATGCCAATGTTTTGTTCGACTGTTCCATCGCGACTGTGCTCAGTTTAGACGGAGAGAGTTTAAAAGAATGTTCAACTATCTTAGAAAAATCTATTTAAAAGAATCATATTCAACATGTTGTACAATCGGTGAGAAGTAATATGGAAACGTGTGACAGATCCGGCACACGTGAAACACTGTAAAGCACTACAGCCTCCACTTCACCTCAGCGGTGCTCTCACGTGAGAACACTACACCGAGGGTGTCCACAGTTTCATTCTGCTCGTTGTTTTACCTACGTTTACCAAAGTTATTACCCACCACAGCTCAGGAGTTCACGCTGCAGTTCTCACTATGGTTCCACCTGTACGCGGTTTGGAAAGCTGGTGCTAACTGTGTTGTAGCTGCAAATAGACAAAAAGATAAAAATATCTTTTACATTAGCAGTTAAAGTTTCAGTTTTAAATCAGATTCCCCCCAACTTAGGCCAGATATATGAAAGAAATGCTGATTTGTGTACACTGAAGGAATGTTTTTGGGACTTTGGGAAAATAAATTCGGTTAGTTAGGACAATTAGCTTAACTCAGCAAGAAGTCTGAAAAAGAAGCGGAGACAGGACTTGACGCAGGGAAATGTGATTCAGTGGAGATATTTATTGGCTTTGCTAGTGGTGTGCGCTGTGTCTTTATGCTAAGCTAACTGTCAGTGCGCTAGCTGCTTTCTTGCTACCACGCCCATGGAGAACCTACGGCCTTAGCTTAGCATAGCATAAAGCCTGAAAGCGAGCACAAACGGGCTGCTGCTGATATATATTGGTATAAGTTTTGACCAAAGCAGGATTTTCATTGCTAGGCTAATGCTAACGCCTTGCCAACATCATATTTCACGCACAGACTGTTATCAATGCTCCTAAAGTCAGACTGTTTTTACCAACTTGCAGTGTAACAGAAAGGGGTGAACTGCACGTCCTGCATATCAGTGTGCGCGCAAACACACACGAAGCGCATCTAGTTGCCAAGTCGCCTTTAGCTAAGTTAATGATGCAACAACCCAGCTGGGAAGCAGCCATCAAGCAGCCTGAAGCCACAACTATTACTACTACTACTGGGGGGGGCGCTACAGTGACCACACCAACACAGCATCAACCATACGGACTGATGCAACTCAGAACTGTGCCTTCAATATGTGTTGTTATTGATGCTGTGTTGTGAGTCCAGTTCTATCGGCGCGTCTTCATTTGCGTTTCTGAGCTGGGATGTAGTATGCAGACGGATTAGCATTTGCCTTTGAAGATACCAGAGGCCCCGGTCCCTCTGGGGAATCGATTAAATACCCGTCGTTACGCTGTGATGCACAGAATAATAACTGACAACATCCCCAGTTTAATGTGATGACCACACCAACGGGGGGGCCCATTCAAACAGTCCGCTGCAGGTCTGGAGGAAAAAAAAACACGTTGCCATCGTGAGGTCATTGGCATGATCTTAGTTTGAGGTTTGGTCACGATGGTTTTTATTTGGCTTTAACAGCTGCTGGCAGAACAACCAACCAAGTCAAAAACACCACCTTTCTGTTTTGAATCTCCACTGTGAGCCGAGGCCTGTGTGCACAGGAAAACTGTAGGTTCAGTGAGCGGGACCCAGACGGCGGGTCCACGGGGTCGCTGTCACGCCGTGACGTATGGAGCATGCTGTTTTAGTCTGGTGCGTTGGTACGGTAACGATGACTCATGTGGTGCCTGCGATAGTGACGTATTTAAGTGGAATAGAAGACTAGTAAAAAGACCTTAATATATTCTGTCCCTCCCCTCTTGCCTTTCAACACATGCAAACCAAACTCGACGCTGGCTCGGCCGTGTGGTCGTGTTTGTTGATTGTAGGTGGTGCCGTGTAGACGTGTTGAGAAGAAAGGAAACTTAATGTACTGCAGAGAAGATGCCTGAATGAAATACTCTTACTGTTGAAATGAAACTATTACAAACTAGTACAATTTTTACTTGTGTCATTTTAGAAATTTTATTGTCGGTTACATTTCAAATTATATGGTAGTGATGTATCAATCTACCTTTTTTTTTTTTCTTTTTCTTTTAACTGGTACAGCAGAACATACAAATATGCACACACACACACGATAACTCAGCTTATTCATTCATAGCTCACCAGACTTTTTTCTAGAAAGTAGTTCCTGTTTCTCTCACTCACACACACACACACACACAGAATCAATACTCAGACCATACTGTGTTATTGATACCCTGTACGTCACTTTCATGTATGAATAATATGGATTTTGTCCAATGTATTAAAAACACAACTGTTACTGAGTATTTTTTCTTGAGTTCACCGGGTTATAACGCGAAGGCTCCAGTGCTGATGAGCGAGACTCAGAGGTTCTTTACTAAAGACGAACCCAACACGTAACAGAAAGGGGGGAGGGGGGGTAACAGGAAGTGGGGTTCCCTTACAGTAACGCAGCGCTAAAAAAATAAACGTCTATAAGAAGTTAAAAAAAAAGAAACAACCAGAAACAGTTCCTTCACACAGTTATTCCTGTAACTGAAACATCGGGACTTTTTTTTTACAGCTCGTTGACGCTGTCACCTAGAGAAGAAAAAAGGTTTGTTGTTAATGTGCAGTGAGTTCAAAGGTCAAACAAGTGGACAGTGTTTAATTATCTTTAACGGTAAATGGGAGGAAATTTTCTGTGTCTGAGCAGAATTAAAAGAAGCTGTTTTTTATAATTTAATAAATTATATACATGTATATCTATGTGGTCATAATAGCGCTGTGAAAATAACAAATCTAACGGTGGCCTAAGACTTGCACAGTACTGCAGGTCAGGTCGGTTTAACACTATGAATACGCACGTATTCTCCTACATTCAACTATAGAAACATGTTGAATCAAGTTAATGATTAGCTCCATACTGTCCACTGATCAACCACAACATTAACACCACCAGGTGGTGGCGGTACACAGGGGATGAAAGTGGTTTGTACCAGCTGTGGTGCATGTGAAGGATTTGAGGAAAGGTTACCTACTCTCTGCACAGGAGGAGGTGTAGTCGGTCACGGCCTCGTCGCCTGCGAATACGAGCAAAACAGAGTCGAGTCAGTGACAAAGACGCGCTCGAGTCGCTGGCAAAACTCACGTGTGATGACGTGCTCACTCGTCTGGTAGTAATCGTAGACTTTGACCACAGCGGGTTTCAGGTTCCGGACGGGCACGTCTTCCTCCAGCGTCACGCTGTACATCTTTGTCTCATCCTTCTTCAGCTGCAAACACATGTCAACGCGTTAACCTGCATGTTTGGTTCGTCCTGAACATGAAGCCAGTCAGACAGCTGGGTCCTACCCCGTCTAAGTAGATATTGATGAACCCTTCCTCCAGGTCCACGCGCTTCACCGTGTTGTAGCTCTGCAGCTGTGACGGGACAAACACACATCACTTACACGTGATCAGAGGACAAACAGGCCCGGGCTGCTTAGGTGCTGCGGAGCAACTGACCAGGTGCAGCGAGTTCTTCTCCAGGATGTAGCCCGACAGCAGCTTGATGTTGACGATCACCATGTTGGTCTCCTCTCTCTTGCCCTGGTACCTGCACGACACACACGTGTGTTTCAAGTCAGCGGGACGCGACCAGCCAACGTGAGCTCAGGCAGCAAATCACGTCTCACACACACACACGCGCCTGACGTAGTGAGTACCTGACGTGCACGAAGACGATGAGTTGAGGCCTGGACACGTTGCACTTGGCCATGGTGTGTGTGGAGATGTTAAAGGAAGTGAAGTCGGGGGGAGGGGGGACGTTGTAGTGCATGGAGATCTGTGGAGGGACAGAGCAGCATGAGCCCGTTTCTCACACACACGTCTTCTGAATGTCACGTGATGCCTGCGTCCCCAGTGAGCTGCTACAAACACTCGTGGGTCAGGTGCTAACTGAAATGCACATCGTTATGTAATATGTTCCACACTTCCTGTTCATCCAGTGACTGCACCTGTGCCAGCACACAGCCCCGCCCCTGCGCTTTGACGGAGTACTCTCCAGGGACCTCCGTCAGCTTGTCCTCCTGGTACAGCAGCCTGTTGGTCTGATCCACCACGAACTCTCTGTTCAGGCCTCCTAACGACGTCACTGTGACTGTAGTGCTGCCCTCCTCGCTGTAGGTGGCAGCTCCGTACTTGGCCAGCGCCTGGAGGGCCACCACCGTGTCCTGGGGAGCAGAGAGGTTAAACGCGGCAGGGTTCAGCGTCTCGTGTCCGCAGCGTCCACACGTGTGTGCTCTGTCCTACCTGCGTAGAGGAGAAGCCGCCGTACGGGTTCTGCTGCTGAGTGAGCCAGCGGACGATGCCGGAGGCGTAGTCCAAACCAAAGTGTGGCAGGGCCGGACCGGAGAGCAGAGCCAGGAGCACGTAGGACGTCATCTCCACCTCCAGAGCGTCCAGGCTGTTCTTAGAGGCCCCGGCTCTGCTCCAGTGACGGGTGCCGCCTGCCAGTCACAACAAGGAGGAAATTAGAGTCTCAGCCATTCACTGTGAGTTTCACGGTAGCTGCAGTGAAGTCTGACAACTTCCAGGCGCTCACCCTCTGTGCTGGACGCCTGGTGCAGGTGTGTGAGGAGCTTGCTCGTCATTTCCTTGTCCCCAGCCAGTGCGAAGGTGTAGGACAAAAGGGCCGTGGTGTACAGGTTGTCCAGTTGGCCGGACGCCGCCTCCCTCAGACAGCTCAGACACTTCTGTATCGTCCAATTCTGTCACAAACAAAGCAAAGCTGCCGGTTAGATTCGTCCCGGCAGGAAGTCAGGGGGCTGAAAAGAGGAGAGCGACAGACTCACCGATGTGGCGCTGTCCAGCTCGAGCAGGGCAGCGGTTATGTATGCTGTGAGGGACACGTCGTCACTCACTCCACCCTGGTGGAGGTCAACAGAGAAGCAGCACAATGTTGTAACACTCGCAACGACTGTAACACTCAACAACCGGCGTGTCTGTGTCTTCACCTTCATGCCGTTGTGGAAGAGTTTCCCCACGGATCGGATGCAGCCGTCAGGTCGCTGGTGCCCCAGCAGCCACCTCTTCGCTTGCCTAATGTGATCGCGATCCACAAAGATGTACGGTCTCGCTCCACCGAACGACTTCATCACAAAAGAAGTCAGCCTGAGGAGTCACATCCACAAGTTTGTCTTTATTTGTCAGAGTCGGTCAGAAGGGGAGGAAAAAGAGGAGAGAGAGGGAGGCAGTTTGTGCCGGGGACCCCACATGAACCCAGCTTCAGGACAAATACACAACAGCCTCACGTTTAACACAGTGTTCGGTCTGAGCACGTTCCTCCGAGTCGAGAGTCAAGACAGCGGGAGCAGACTCATGTCAGATCAGGATGTCTGCTTTATGTAGTAACGTCAACTCCTTCTGCGTTTCCTACACTGTGATCAGTATTTTCAACTCCGCGTGTGACAGAAGACACGAAGACGCTGCGAGAGACATCCACGCGGTGGAGGTTCTCCATCAGCGCGGTGTGTGAAGTGATTTAAACAATTCCCTCCAACATCCTGACGGAGTTCTAATTAAACACTCGAGAGGCCTAGTTTCTCCGGCGCAACAGAAAAACACGCCCACACACGCGCGCCAGCTGCCAAACTGCCCAGCACCCTTTCAGAACAGCAGTGGGTTTGTTAAATCCCCTGAGGCTCTGTTCTTTGAGCCCATTAAATGAAAATATTAATATTTTCTGGCAGGTTCCCGATAAAGTCAATTATTAGGACGCCTGCTGGCGCCAGAGCAGCAGCGAGGACACACTGTGTGTCTACCTCCCACTGTGTCTGCCTGTCAACCCCCTTTTCTCCTGACGGGAGATCGGAGCTGAAAATATTCCGTTTATCAGCAAAGTGTTCTGCGACTACTGACGCAACCGCAGCGCTGTCATGGATTATAGAACAATGGGCTTATTATTCAGACGTTTCCGTCTCCATGAATCAAGTTGTTGACAGGTAGTCCTCGCACTTCGCTGTCCTGCATGGACCTGGGTATCGCTTCACCTGACGGCGCCCTGCCCGTCTCTAGCCTGTGTGTGTGTGTGTTTACTGACCAGGTGTTACCAGACTCATCCCTCATCCCAAAGGCGCTGTAGGAGCCGTCCATGTGCTTGTAGGTGAGCTCTCTCTGATACCCTGCAACACACGGGAACAAAACGCGCTCACACAACAGTCATTGTGACGGAGGAGCGGGCGGGTTGCCACACGTTGAAACATCTCACCGCTCTCCAAGAAGTGCGTCGCCCTGTCCCGGATCTCCTGGGTCAGCTGACCGGTGCTATTCAGGTAGTTGAGGATGAAGATGTTGGGAGCAAACAGCAGCATGTTCTGCTCGCCACAGCCGTACGGCATGGCCAGCAGCTTGTGCAGGTTCTTCATGGCCCGACCCATCAGGTCACCTGCAGACGGAGGTACTGTTAGGATTCTAAGCAGCAAACCGGTACTAGGTCTTCATCAGCGCCGCCACTAACCGAGAACAGAGACGGTGGCTCTGGCTGATCCGGCCACAAACATCTCAGGCATCAGGAGGGAGATGTTCTTCTCCACTGGTCCCTCTGGAAGCAGATTGTGATCAGTGAAGAGACATGACAGCTGTTACTGTGTTATGACCTGACACGATGCACCACAAGCTTACTGCGCTCTCCTCACCTGCAGGACAGAGGAGGGCGTTGTGGCTGACCATCTGCGGCGTCCCTTCGGCCTGGTGCAGAGAAACAGAGCGTTTCACTTTAAAGAGTGTTTTGTCCTCTTGAGATTAAAAACCTGAAGTTCAATGGTGATATAAACGAGCTGAGATGTGAACGAGGTCTCCAGCTTGATCATCTTCACTGACCTCCACCAGCAGGGTGCGGATCACCGTGTCTATCTGGCCCACGTCAGGGACGGAGGCCACCTCGTTCCCACACAGTCTGTCCGTCTTCAGGGCCTCTGCGCTGACCTTCAGATTCACGTCGCCTGCACGCACACAAACACGTGCAGGGATTATTATTTCACGTTTTGCACACGGAGGCAAAACAGCCTCAGCTCGTTATCCTGCCCGTTCCTCCTCCCCCTCCCCCCCGTGTTTTCCGTCCTCCCCCCATGTTTCCTCTCTTATTTGCCCTCATTAATCCCCATTTGTTGCCTCATTATACTGCCTCTCCCCCGTACGGCTCAATCTCCCGCCCCCTCCCTTCTTTCGTTCGCAGCCCACAATCCTTCACACGGAGGACAAGTACAGATCACCCCCCGAGGGAGAGTTTCTGAGTGTTTCGTCAGAGACACTACCTGACTTGTTAGTACAAGTGATTGTCAGCATTCCTCTAAGGGGGTGTTAGAGGAGTTCAATTTGACATTCATCAGAGCCTCATCTCCAAACCCCGCTGATGGAGGCTGATAGAAATCCTGAGCTATGGCAACAGCCGCCACTCTTTCTTCCAGCAGCGCAGGGCCCCTTAATAAGGCTTAATTAGCTCGCTCTGTCTTATCTTTAATCGCTGGAAGTGTAGGGATGAGATGGGGCGGAACAACAACATCAGTATGACATTTCAAAGACGGGATCGTTTGCAGACAATAGGAACCAGTCAGCTGTTTGACACAGTCACTTTGCAGAGGAAGGCTGTTACGGTGGGAACAGGTAACATATATATATAGACAATACTACCTGAACAATGACTCTGTGTCTGATGCGTGCTTGAACCATGTCCTACTGTCTTTGATGATGTAGCAGTGTTTTTGCATCCTCCAGGTGACGTCTCATTACTGTGTCACCCAGAGCCGTGACACCAAAATCACAACAATCAATCCTAAGAAATCTTTTATGTTTGAGAAGTTGCAGCATCTTTGGCAGATTTAAACAATAATGTTGAAATATGACGACTAATGATCAACTATTACTAAGTATGATGTTATGTCTTCCAGCTTCATAGTGCGTGTCTAAAACGTACCAGTATGAAACAATAAAGTATAAAGTCAAACAAGATCCACTAAACTGTAGGAAATGTAAGTTGAAAAGTACCGAGAGCGGTTGCCGTGACAATCCACGAGAAGGTTCTGCTCTCCTCCCCACACAGACACACACTATACTGGCAGCCGTCGCAGTTTCTGAAGACATACTGCTCTGAGTGAGCCAGCGTCACATTCACCTGCAGGCGGGAAGAAGACACGACATTCTCAGTCTCACACATCAAATATTCCAAATGTGCATGTAACTCTCCCACGTCTCCAAATATTACCGCGTGCTATGTGATCTCAGCTGAGCTCAGGTCAAATTGATCCTCCACACACACACACACACACACACCCACACACACAAACAGACAAACACACACAGGCACACACACACACACACACTTCGTATCCGTCAGGATCCTATAAATATTTACCACAATGCATTTGGAGAGATAGTTGAAGACGGTGGCTTTGAGCGTGAAGACCTCCCCTCGGACGACGGAGTAGGGCAGAGTGAGGCTGACAAAGAACGGCTGGAAGACGGTGAGCCCAGTGTTGGGCGACACGCCGAAGCCCACAGAGGACACGCAGAAAGCTCCGGCTGCCCACTTAGTGATGGTGTCGGGGACCATCTTCTCCACATCCACCGACCCACTGTCCCTGTACCAACACATGAGAAAGACTCCTCTTAAATACAGCTTCATGAAAAACAAACTACGCATTATGTGATATGAATGGAAGGACACAAAGAAAAGCTGAGACGCTGCGTAAAATGTCAATGAATGTACTAAGAGTGTCCACAGCTCATCGTGTCGTTAACGACTCAGAGAATCTACAGACATCTGTGTGCGGGCGGTGATCTTCTGGGCCCTCAGACAGGAACACCTCTGACAACCATTGTCAGTGAAACCGGATCAGCACAGCACAATCCAGCATGCACAGAAAAAGACGATCCAGAAAACCCAGCCCCCCTCTCCTTTAAGATGGGCAGAGAGGACGGGGACACTGTCCGGTGCATCTGTGAAGGCCAGTGAGCATCTGGAGGTTTTTTATTACTTGTTAGACGCTTTCATCTAAAGCGAGCTACAGGAAGAAGACACCAGTTCTACAGCAACACTTGCTGCCACCGGGCTTTTATTCCAGCACCAAACCACAGCATGTCTCAGTGGTAGAAGAGTCCTGGTGCTGAACTGTCACCGAATAGAAACATCCGCAAATCACAATATTCAGTTTTTATTGACATTGTTACAGCAGCGCCACAACTTCTTCTGGAACCAGGATGGATTTAAAAAATCAAACAACTGGCTACATATGCATCACCTGCATATATATATGTATATGTACATGTATATATATATATATGTATATATATATATAAATGTATATAAATGTGTGAAATGTCCTTTATTGGTGGTTACATTGCAGAAAACGCAGTTGTAAATAAGAAAAAAAAACACCTTTACAACAGGTAGCGACAGTTATGTCTTTAATACTCAGCTCACATTAGTCGCATTCAGAGTAACGTCTGTTCACTGCCGCCGGCTGAGAGGAAAAGCAGCATGAAGCGGTTTCTACCACGCCACTCTGAAGTTGATATGAGACTGAAACCGTTGCTGATTATGTCATGGTGGCATCAGAGGAAAGCTCAGACTCTTTAGGTGTCATCTGCTGACATGACGTAAATATCTCTGGTGGCGGATCTAGGGTTTTTCTGGGTAAGGGGCCATCAAGGGGCCACAAAGGCAGAGGGCTGGGAAGCAGGAGCCCTGGGATCGATTCCCAGCTGAGACACCCAGCCCATCCCCCATACCAGGTGTGTCCCTGAGCAAGACACCCAGCTCCCCGAGCGCCTCCTGTGGCTGCTCACTGCCCCCCCCCCAAGGGGGGATGGGTCAAATGCAGAGAACCAATTTCATTGTTACATGTGAAAATGTATCAATGACAATAAATGGATTCTTTTTCTTCTTCTTCACTATTGATAAGGTATTTGTCCAACAACATAGAAAACCTTACATGGTAAAATGTCTGTTCTATGCATTGTTGTGGTACATAGACAATATACTCTTCTTCTTTAAGCTTTATTGACGCTTGACATTTCTATTCGTCTCATTAGCACCACTAGTGTTTGGGCTTGGAATTGCATCCATCTAACGACACAAAGACAAAAAAAACGAGTGAAAAGACAGGGGCACCTCAGGGGGCCAATGAGATTTAAGCCGGGGCTAATGCCCCTGTGGCCCCGCCCCTAGAACCGCCACTGAATATGTTTGTACAGAATGTGTACATTTTAAAACTAGGGCCAATGGTGTTTCCTTTGTCAGGACCATCGAGCTAATCTGACCGATGTGTGAGCCGGACTGATGCTGCCACGCTGCTACCATGGCTACAGGCAGAGCACCTCGTGCTCAACTGGCTTCTGACAGTGAGCGAAGGAGTCCTACATGAACACTGAACTCTCTGTCAGCACAGGGATTACATATCCGATCATATCGTATTATAATATCATCATTACCCCACAGCAACTAGGTCCCAGATCCAGGTCTCAGGAAAGAATGTTCTGACGGTTTCCTTCTTCTCGTCCTCTTTACCTTTCAGCACACCTGAACTCAGTGGCATCATGTTGGCCATGGGAACAGGAGAGTCTAGGACATCTACAAACATATGAATGGGAAAAAGCATTAATCACACCACTAGACTTACCCAAGAGAAACCAGCTCCCAGATCCAGGTCTCAGGGAAGTATGTTCTAACGGTCTCTTTTGTCTTTCCAGCTTCAGCAGGACCTTGAACGTCATACGCCATGTCCATGTCCTCTAAACGTCCACAGTACAACCGTAGTTTGTAAGGTTAATATCAAAGAAAACTGAAGGCAACAGACAACATTTAGTAGAATAAAACATAGTATAACCATATGCATAATCCACTCTCCCGCAGTTCTGTGGTTTCTTCACATCCGAGTTGGTCACAATTTTGATTCCAATTTCCTGGAATAGAGAAACGATAAATCCAAATGAGACACCGTGAAGTCATGAGCTGTATATGCTTTTACTGCGATGGAAGAAAAAGATTAACATTAAGAATAAAAATCAGGGTTAGGACCAGAGATAGAAATACTAAAATGAATCTATATTAATAATTAACAACAACAGCCAATCGAAATGACCCATTTTCTACTTTAAAGATGCTGTAGACATCATTCCTCGAGTTGTGCATTCTAAAGTAGGAGGAGCGCGTTGCTCGACGCAGCGCTGTTGCGTTGGCAATCTCAGGCGTCGGTGCTGGATCTGGCTGTGGTTGCGGCACTGGTTCAGGCAAACAGGGATATGGCTCATAGTCTTCAACGTCATGCGTGTATCCTGACAGCTTCTGAACAGGCAGCCTGCTGTACACCTGCACACAGGGACATGCCGTCACAACCGAGTTATTACAATATTCACCAGGACATCATGTTCAGGTTCAGGTTAACAAGGCTCAAAACATGGCCGAGAGGATTTTTACATAGTCAACAGTGAGCTCCTGCTCGGGCTTCAGCAGGAGGACGCTATGGTCGATGGCGCGCACAGAGCATACGGAGCCAGGCTGAGCTTGCAGACTCAGGGTGATCTTCTCTGCTGGAAGCTTCTGGAGAGAGGAGAACTTCAGAGACACCTGCGTGGAGGACGAAGCACAGAGAGAGTCACTGAGGCTGCATCCTGAAGACCTACACGAATGTACCGTGATTTTGAGCTACCTTGTTCTTGAGGCAGAGCTGAATAGGGAAGTCGCGGCTGTCGGCCACAGCCTCTCCGCTGGGCATCAGGGTGTAAACCACCACTTGGGCAAACGGCGCCAGGTTTGTCGTCTGACGGAGGGGCACGGAGACCTCTCCCTTGTTGACTGAGGCATGACACACAGTAAGAAAAACATATTTGTGATGTGCTGTGCTAGCCTAGCCTAGCCTAGCCCTACTCCATGTTGAGTAGGGCTAGGCACAGTAGCTTTAAGTTTCTATTGATTCAGTCTTTGCCAGCTTCAACCATGTGTGTGGTGTTAGAATCCATATAAAAAGCCATAGTAGGGTCCCTAAACACAGACGTTCGTATAACGATAGTTTTTACCAGTTTCTGCTTTGACCTCCACTGTGACCTTTCCATGCTGCTCAATTCTACCTCTGGACATCACCTACGAAGAAAGACAAGAGATATTATCTATACCAACGATACCAACAGGGTGGTAAATCTATGAGAGCAGCTCCTGACGCAGACCAGATAAAAGAAGTCCAGGACTTGCTGGTTCTTCTTTAGCTCCTGGCCCTGAATGATGTACTGCACACGAACGGTCACATCTTGGTCACAGGGGATCTGCTCGTTGACCTGCATGAGCTTCAAAAAGCTACTGCTCATGGAGTAAAATGGACTGACGTGGAGATATGTGGAGCTGTCCGCTGGTCGATGGACATGGGACACCTGGGGTTGATTGTCTGTTGTCTGTTTAGAAGTGGCCTGTTGACACAACGGTGACAGGTCAAACATCAAGTTCTCCAACTCCAATTCTAATCCATGAGCCAACATTAAACAAACTCATTTAAAATCAGCGTGAGGGATGTGGTACTGTATCAGAGAGAGGCTGAGTCGTGTAAGCTGGAAATGCTGAACTGGGTCTGCTAAAGTAAAGAGGTCCACGGGGAACCACGAAAAAGGAGGAGCAGTAACTCGCCTGCAAAGCCACAGTATCCTTCCAGAGGGTGGTGTCCAGAGAAAACGAAGCCATGCCCTTCATGTCTGTGGTGAGGACTACGTTTTGGGAGTTACCAACGGACAGGTACACTGGCTCGCCGGCGATAGGATTGTTTTGTGGACCGACCACTTTGACCTGCAACAAATCAGAAAGCAGAAGCTACTGTAACACACAGAAGACCTGCGTCAACATACTCACGGTTCTACCACCAGCATTTACAGAACAAATAAAAGACGAGCGAATGCTTAGAGGTTTACTGTCGCTATGATATGAAGTATTAAAAATCCTCCACTTATAGTACAAGACATCTGAAAAAGACCTGAAGGTTGGCACAAGCGGAACGTTCCCTCTAAATTTAGATGAGTTTAACTACAAACAAGGAAATGGGTTTGTCCCCTGGGGAGTGTGAATGTGATCAATATAGCTTTGCATATTCACATACAGATATTTCACGTGCACCTCATTACGGTTCTTGACAGCAACGTTTCCATTCATTCATTCATTTTTATTCTTTGGTGCCAATCATGCTGAGGATGAGTCATTCAAGTGTCTAGATAACCACTGGTCAATCATCCAGTGAGTGATGATGCCTTATAGCATCACAGCTCCTCAGTCAGTTTACGTTCAGACTCTGGGTCATTCTGGGTGAATCCAGCAATTATTGCTTCACCTCTTCTCTCTAAATGCACTGACAGAGCTTTCCAAATTTCAGATTTTTTTGATCAGGAGTCATTAGGATGTATTATGTGGAAGTCAATAGTCCCTCGTCCTATGTCACTGGAAAAATGTGAATGTCAGAAGGTTTATGACCTTTCCTTCGAACGGGATCCCCTTCTTGTAGGTTTCAGGTACGTCTTCAAAGGTGACAGTTCGGATGGTAGCGGTGAATCTGGTCTGCCCCGAGCCTTTAAGAATGACCCCTAAACGGTGGTAAACATACGGATTACAACTCTCCACTCACCAGGAAATGCTGTTTCCACAAAAGAACAGGCTCTGGTTCTTTGTCAACCTACCTGTGCCAAACTCCACCAGTTCAGCATTCACCTCAAAACTGTCACGGTACATGCCTTTGTCGAGGGAAAACTCAGTCAGGTTCACAGTTTGTGTGGCGCAGCCGCTTTTATCCGTCTACAGACAACAACAAGCGTGAATTACAAAATACAGGAAATGAATAGAAAAGAGAAAAAAGGTTTTCATGCTGAACACTCACAGTCAGCGCATAGGACTTGCAGATGTCCTTATCTTGATTACGGACGTACCAGTTGAACCACCAGGCTTTTCTACAAAGCACTGCCTGGACTGAACCAGAAACTGGTTTCCCATAGGTGTATCTGCAGGAAACAGCACAAGGTACGGACGCGTCTTCAGTTACAAGGCGACGTCATTCACACGACACAGGTCAACCAACATGCTGAAGCTTTAATGAATGTCTCTATCTGTATCTGTCCAATCGTCCACACAACCTGCGCTGATCCAGTCAATCACTGACCAACACTGATCCTGAGACCATGCTGAAGAGTAAAATAATAAAGCTGCATGATGTAAGTTTTTTATTATATAATGGAAATATGCTCTGAGTTTATCAACAAAGACTTCTTCCCTTCTTTTAACCCATGAGAAAATGTCAGTGCCAATGACATGCACTAATGTGAGGGGACGTCCTCAGCGAGACATTTGCCAGTAGGACACTTACTTTCCACAAATCTTCAGCGTTGCCTCTTGATCCAGGATGGTGATCACATTGGGCAGATGAACCTTTACCTCATACTTTGGCAAAACTGAATCGAGGAGCAGTAAAGGAAGGAAACATCAAAGACACGAAGTGTGAAACTGATTATTTCAGTCATTTTCTTCAGATGTAACTGCAGCAAACCATATTCCTTGATTTCAAAGCTGTGGAAGATTTGCTCTTCCTTGTCTGTCGTGGCGCTGATCATGTAGTTTCCCTGTGCAGCCTCGGGTATTACGTGGTGGGAAAGATCGAGGATCCCGTCAACTGTGGACTTGTCCAACCACTGGGCAATGCGATTAGACATGGGATCCTACACACCGTATAGAAAGAGGCACATTACCTGAAGGCTACGTCATTCTACATCACATTCAAACACCTGACTAGGGAATTGTCTTTAGACCCCCCCCCCACTCACAAAGACTTCTAGCTGTCAACAGTCCGAACAAAACAATCACATGTATATGCTAGCTGTCATGAGTCAAACCCACCTCTACATGACCATTTCATGCATATGCACATACTTTTTACTTGTTATCATTATCACAGATTTTTAGCTGCTGACTAAACCAAACATCACATATCTACAAAATCCCTGGTTTACAAAACTAAATGAGCCAACCATATCACAAAAGGTTACCAGTCGCTGGGCCCGAATTCATTCCTAATGCAAGGAATTCTACGTTTGTCTCACCTGCAGCTCCACCAGCTTGTACTGAAAAGAAAAGACACAAATACTTGTGTTTAGTTGCATATGGAATTTTCATAATGGACTAAAAATACATTACACATTAGACTACACATAACATATTTTAATCCAGGGTTCAACTTAGAAGCTTATTCTCCCAGCAGAGCACTTCGCTCTCAGAGTGCTGGTCTACTTGTGGTTCCTAGAGATGGATCAGGTAACTGAACCATCTCTTAGTTATGCTGCTTTAGGTTTAGTCTGCTGGGGGACTCTATATCACACTGAG
>JAUMHF010000005.1:19085450-19110397 GCA_032359275.1 Microctenopoma steveboyesi
TTCTGCTGGAGGTTTCTTCCTCCTAAAGGGAGTTTTTCCTCTCCACTGTTGCTCAAGTGGGACTGTTGGGTTTTCTGTATATATTTATATAACGTGTAAGGTCTTAAACCTCACACTGTAAAGACATAAAATGACTTACACTTGGCACTATATCAATGAAGCTGAATTGAATTGAACTAGACACTGATGTGTAATTCAGCCGTACAGGATGGACTGATATTTAGATTTTATAGATTACACCTTTAATGTTGAGGCCATTTTCAAAAGCTGCCCTCCCGGTGCGATGCATTAATGTTTTCAGGCTCTCGTCACAAATGGAAAAGGCCCCGAGTCCATATTGATTCAGATGTTTGGGTCAATAGCAGTGTGTGCCAAATGAACTCTGACAGCATGTTTATCACACTACTCCACACAGCGCTTCACACCCACGCTGTCTTCAAAATCAACAAACAAGCCTTCCTTTCACCTCCCACTCTCCTGAACCAAAATAGACCCTGCGCTTCAGATTTACCCACTGCTTAGTAGAAACCACAGCAGACGACAGAGTTCGCTGGTTGGAATAATCACACACACACATGCGATTCTGAAGAACGTAAATAAAACGTACCACTCGATTTTCAGGAATGAAATTTGGATCCATGCTGACAATTCTGAACTTGACTGAAAGAGAAGATGGAAATAAACAGTTAAACTCTGCAGCCTCCTTCGAGTTCCTTTTGTTCCTTTAAGGGAGTAAGTAATGAAATAAAGATCAACGTTTTTTTACTGAGAGAGAGAGAGAGCCTCCGTGATTTATTATTTTATTTTGATCATTATTTTTTAATGAATGACTGAAGGTCACATGTAGCAAAACCTTAAAAACGGTCTCCACTCATATAGTGCTTTTCTATGAAGCTCTCGAACAATGTTGACAAAGGTTTGCATCATAGGATGTTTAGGTTTTGGTGCTGCACAAATACGGACTAGACGGCTCCACTAGTCTCAGTGTACAATATTACAACAACTGTTATGTTAATGTCGTAGTATCAAACAATGTGTACCAAGAACTCCTGAGGAATACTACCGCTATGGGCCACGCAGTAGAAAACGATATTTAGATGAAAGAAGGGCTAGAAAAGAAAATGCGGAAAGGAAAACACGTTAGGCTGGAGAATGTGACCATGGACCATGGAACTGGTTTATTTGGTAGCAACACTGTGACACGAGGTGGATACCCTGACCAGCCCACAAAGTAATCCAACAGGGTTAATTAGGAAGGAAAGGAAGCCACCACCTTCGGAATGTTATTGTGAGGACGGACAATGTGGACAATGTGAAGTAGAGCCAAGCCAAGCTACTCACCAGTTTGTCCAGGTTTGTAGATCGGTTTATCAGTCTGTATGATATGGATGTAAGAAAGAGGGTCTATGGCAACGCGTGTCATCTTGCTTATCGAGGTACTCTCACCTTTAATAGTGACAGTAATGGTTACCACTACTCTTTTGGGCACTGCAGGTACCTGCAATTACAGAAAACAAGGAGAAAATGTATTACGCAGGAATTACAGCCATTTCCATCCACACACTATTTTTGGGAGGCTATGGTCAGGTTTGGCCTATTCCCTCAATTCTGCACGACTAAATAAGCAGTGTTACATTTGGTGGCTGAACTCTCAACATTCAGGTCCAAAGCCTCAAGTGCAAGTGAAGGAGGCAAACTGAGATATAGCAAAAACACTGGGAATGATGCAATGGCTCCTAACACGCTCAACAACCGCAAAAGGCCCAGAAGACCTCTGAAGACACTTAAAGAGAATGATCACAGGTAGGCACAACACCTAACAAAGCCTACTCAGTTAAACAATAAGATTCTACAAACAGATCCAACCAAGATTAACCAAGAATCCCATGATCTAAACCATACTCTGGAGGAAGTGTTACGATGTGAGCCTGCCCCTTGAATTGCAGCTGAAAGAATTGGATTTCTCATTTAATGTGCTGGTGTACAGATGCAAGAAGAACATCATTAAATGTTCTATTTAATGTATTGTGAAACATCAGACCACTTCCACTACACAACGCCACCACACTTGTAAAGCGTATGTTTTTACTTGCTGCCATTACATAACAGAGACCTAACTTTGTTCGGGTTTGTCTGGAAGAGTTGTGAGACTGAGTGTGGGACAGAGGACGTTTCCCAGAGGAATGCAGATACATAGCTCACCCCCCGGCATAAAGCAGCCTTTGTTAGCTTGCTGACAGAACAATGTCAGACCAGTCCTGCAGCACGACCCTCCTCTGAGGAATGAAGTGAGACTACACGCTAGTGTCGCGGTGACCAATTGCGGTGGGTGGGTCATTTTGCATCAATACTGAGCAGGGGCTGAGAGTTGCGTAACACTGAACAGAGGTGTAGCACAAACCAGAGCAGCCATTTCCAGAGAGCCGCTGGCATCGTCAGGCTTAGTTAGGCGCCAGCAGGATAATTAGGTACAGAATGAAACCATTAGTTTAGAGGGTTAGAGGACGAAGGGAGGAATGCACTCTACACTCAGCCTGGAGTCTTTAGGTATGGATTTAAACATTAAACAGTGAGAAAGTTGCTTTCAAGACAAACAGAACAGTATTTGTTGTCTTCACTTAATGTCATATTCCATTCTGAAAGTGGAAAGTTGCATGCGCTGAATCAGACCTGGTAGCTCAAGCAGTGGTAGAAGTCCTCCTTGACAGCCTCCTCTAGGATGACTACCCTACTAGAATCCGCTTCGTAGAAGACGGTCAGAAGCACGGGCTCCGTCGGGTCGAGGACCTGAGCGCACAGGCTGTGCTGTTGACCTCCTGTCATGCGGGAGCTCAGTGTGACTGCAAAAAACCTAGAGGCAGATAAATAGGACAAAAAAACATGCTGATTAGGTTAAGCAGCAGTTAGGGTGGGGTTAGCGTTAGGAGTGGAAGTAACTACTCAACTAGTGACTAGTAGGTTTTTGAGCTAATGAAGGTAATTCAGAGGCACATCATCTCTCCGATGAATACGGACGATGTATATTCATCATATCCTTTTATATTTGGATCTTTTTTGACATTATTAGATGTTAAGACTCGAGCAGTCAGTAATCAGAGGAAACAGATGGTCAATAATGGAAACATTCCACACACCAATTATGCAAATGTTCCTGATCGGTGTCTGGTGGCTCAATACTTCTAACGTGGATTCGCCAGGCTGCCTGTTAGGTGTTAAGTTGGGTGAAGCTAGGTAACGTTGTTGAACCGTCATTGACTGAATCACTGTCACAAGCTAACGCCGGACACAGGACTCGTTCAGGACTCAAGTCATGTGTCAGCTAACTAATGCAGTGGGGGGGCAGTCTGGGATCCTGAATGTTGGCAGCCCGACCTCCACGACATTATTAAGTCAAGGTTATTATGACACATCAGGTGAGCATGGAATTTCCTGTGACTCGTTTTATGTTCTGTAATAACTTTATTATTTATTTTGGCTCAGTCTCGTAGCGTTGATGACTTTTCTTTTTCAGGCTAAGAGCTCAGACACCACAGAGCACCACCTGCAGACATTTTCACAGATAACGACAGGCGGGCGTAGCAGAGCTTTTTCTGTAGGAGCTTAGGACCCACGGATTTCTCCGGAGCTGATAAAAGGGTTAGGGTTACTGAATGATTTCAGGAGATTCAAATCAATGGGAAAACTTTTTCGTATGTCAGCGTTCAGTGTGTTTTCAAGTGTGTTTCTGCTGCCCCCAAGTGGCCACGAAATCTTCTGTCGCAGGCTAAATGTGCGAAAAGCTAAGTCTGTGTTGGAACTTTACGTTTATTGTTTAAATCCAAAGAATTCTTTCACCACTGCTGAAGAGGAATATGCAAACCCTTATTTTTTAATGTGATGTTATGGAAATTCTGTGGATCCTCTAGTTTCTGCTGGACTGTTTGCGCCTTGCTGGCACCCAGGGGCCTGCTGCTGACAATGAGAAACAAAGGACAAACTTCATTGAGTTTTATGGTGGCGCTGCTGAGAATATTGATGTGGGGTGGCTGCATGATTCCCACTGCACACAGAACACGCAGGGCTGCAAACACAGCCTGAGTTTCACCTTCTGGTGGTGGTAAGTGCTCCCAGATGGAGGCAGAAAGCTGATTGCGCAACAGGATCCGGAGGCCAGCCCCTGGACTGAGGCTCCGCTAGAGACGAGGCTGGATGTGGGCCCTCGTCTACAAAACTGCACCGTGAATCCACCGAAACAGCGCAAACAGCGCGACTTCTTTTCCGCGACGCCACCGAACCGAAGTGTTCGCGCACGCACAGCGGACCGAATAAAGTTCTGTTACTTACGTGTCGTTGAGCTGAAGCGATGTCGCAGCGTGCAGCAGCGCTGCCGCGAGCAGGACGGCGCATACGTGGAGGACAGGTGCCATGTCTGCGGAGGAGACTCTGTGCAGGGACGACACGAACCGAACGGACCGAACCGGACCGGACGCACTCCCAGGCTGCTATTCCAGGGGCCGGGGTTTGCTGTTTATACCTCCAAACCAACACCCCCTCCCCCTGTAGTCACTCCCCCCACGTTCGTTGGACCTTTCCAGCCTCCTCCCTATTCCCAGGAGTTTGACTTCCCAAAAGTGGAATCCCACAGTCCTGCCTGCTGCAGCTAGTCCTGGTCCAAACACTCAGAGAGGTGCAAGTACAGCAGCCATTCACTGACAACAGCAGGAACCAAAGAGCCCATCTCCTCCACTCAGAGAAGACATTTACCTAGTGATGTGGAGCTGGTGGTTTCTGTTTTCCAGCAGATGAATGACCTAAGAAACAACCAAGCTCCACTTTAAGCAGCAGCTGTCTTTGTCTGTTCTTTTTCATTTCCATCATCTTGGAACATCTGGAAACATGTGTGAAAATATGTAATAAATATGTTGCATCTTTTTCTGGTTTCTTGATCGAAACGTGTGTTTTTTAGAGAAATAAAGAACAAAGTGAATGCTCATTTGTTTTCAGATGTTTCCAGCTCAGACATGTGCAGCTACAAATAAGAGGCTGTTTAAAGACACGCGTTTGAGTAAAGATTTTGTTTGATTCTATAAAAATCCCAAATTCCAAAACTTAAATGTTGTCATTTAGAGCATTTATTAGCAGAAAATGAAAAATAGTCTACATACCAGAAAAGATCCAATGTTTTAAATGAATAAATAATGAAAAGGTTATATTCATTTTAAACACTACTAATGTTTTCACTTGGTAAGTGTTCACAAATCAATATCTGGTGAAATAACGCGGATTAGTAATCACAGCTTTCATGCAGTGGTCTCTTGATTTATTCCAGAGCTTTATTAAAACGCCTGGTGTGTCTTGAGGTCATTCGCTACCCAGCAGCTGTATGGGGTTGAGAGTTTGCTGCCTCTGGACCTGGAGGGTTACTACAGTCCCAAACTTCTTTTTGCCACTGTGGAGGATCGAGTCAACAGGACAGAGGCTTTACCCCAGAACAGCAGTGTTTTAATCACCATAACGTCATGAACATGAGGCAGACATTTAAGGTCAAACCAGAACACATTCAATAAACCCAACCGTCTTCATTTTGTGCTTTGTGGTACGTAACCAAACCACCATGTTTGCACAGGGGCATTTTTCCAGCAAGCAAAAACCTTTCAGACAATATTTTTATCCCCTAGAATTTGTCTTCAACAAATGTTTGTATTGAACGTAACAGAGAGTTAAATTTCAAAGATCACAGATAAACAAAATACTGATAGAAAAGATGCAGTGTCAGCAATTATATAGTTATATATATTATATATATAAGTATATAGAAAAATGGCTTTAGATATAAATAAAACAATAAATGAACCTTGGGTTCCTCCTTTTTGTGGCAAGACAGGGTTTTTCAAACATCAGTTACTTTTCTCAGACTTTGGACAAAGCCCATTGACGGTTCGCAGGCTGAGTGGAATTTCATGAGACACGTAAACTGATGTGCTGGTGATTTATGAAATTAAAGGGAAAACTTGCTTAAAAGAGCTGAAACAGCTCTGCTGTAACATTATTACTGACACCCTTCTTCTAATTCATTAGATGGATGGAGCAGAGTAGAAACTATTTTCTGGCAACAACAAGATTCAATCAACAGCCAGAGGTATGTGAGTAGTTTCTACACACAGCTTAAAGGATCTGTGCACCACAGGCGACTCAAATTAAGCCTGTCATGCTGTGAGTCACAGAAGAGGGTAAACAAGAGGTGAATTCCTCTCAGGACATTAAAAGCCTGATAGAGTTCACACAGTGGAGACATTCATTTTCAAAATACAAGCTGCGGTGCAGGTTTTCCACGTTGCAAATATGCCTCAATTATCCAGTTCCAGTAAGAGACACAGCAGCTTTGGAGTATTTTCATTTCAGAATTCAGTTTAAAATGTCCACTGTTGCTGGATCAGTCTAGATGCAATTACTTACAGTATAATGACGGCGCAGGCACAAACTGATTAAAGACCAGACGCCCCAAATTCCCAGCAGTATTTCCGCCCCCCACTCTGCGGGTGCATTCTAGTTCTTTCTTGAGATGAGTCTAGATTTTGACCAGAGTCTGAAATTAGAGGAAGAAATATACAAAGCCTTCAGGACAAAGTTCTGACTGTGCTGGAGTGGTCCAACCAAAAACCCATATCTGTGAAGAGCCCTGAAGGTGACAGGTCACAGACGTATCCCGACCATCTGTCAGGACGAATGTGAGACTACGCGCAGCCAAAGATTAACTCAGAAAGACTGCATCAAATTACACCTACACTGCAGTACAGTGTGTTTAAAGTGAATACTCTCTTTTCATATTCATATTACAATACAGAGGGCGGGATCTTCTTCATCTCAGGTCTATTGGGGAACCTGTTTGCCGCTATACTGGAGGTGACACGCTGACAGGTTGGAGGACGTCTTCTCTGCAGCTGTTCTTTTATCTTCTTTTATCTTTTGTATCCTCCTGTCTTTGATCTCTGCTGCTCAGAAAATCAATCAAATGTAGGGATGAGCGTAAATGAAACGGTGGAAATGCTCACCGCTTCAGTCTGAGTGCGTGCAACCCTTTTTCTTATTGGGCCATCAGACGTATCCACAGTGCTGCACCAAGAGGTTTCCTTCCTTCTCCATAGTGGAGTGGAGTCTTTAACCTATTACAGATATCAAGCTGACCAGTGGAGACTCTCACAGGCTAATTGTGTTGCTTCTAATGTGGCTTTTAGACTTAAACCAGTGATTGTTTTAATGAGCTGCTTTGCAGAATCATCAAGGTTTAAGTTCAGCACTTTTAGCAGAGCAGCTCCGCAATGAAAAATACACACAAAGATTCTGTTCTTGTTTATCAAGCATCCATACATCCCCACAATGCACTGCACACACACACACACACACACACATAAATAAGGGTGTGTGTGTGTGTGTTTTTAATACTTTGTGCATATTTTCTTTCCAATGCCAGGTACTGACTTTTACGAGCTCTATCGCCGTCGTACAGGGTGTCATATAAGTGACATAACAGCAAACCTGGCTCAGGTTCTGCTTTTGTGTGGTTCTGGGTGCTAAAGCCCAACACTCTTCATCAGGCAGAACCAAAGGAAAAGGGGGTGGGTGCTTGTGGGACTGATTACTGCAAGACAAGAGTTGTCTCCTCTCATGCATTAGCATTAAAACGCACACATGCACGGCTGTACGTGAACCTGAGGGCAGAACCATAGATTACTCTGAATTCTTGTGACTACTATTATCTGAGTATTTGAAATTATTTATACTAAAAAGAAATCGTACTATTCGACCCTATAATATTTTCATTGCACTAGTTTCAGAAGGTTACTCAGCTGCTGTGTGAGACATTCCTGTGTGTGTGTGTGTGTGTGTGTATTCACAGCATCAGGCGGGAGAGGGCAGCAGACATTCGGGCTGAAAGCAGACTGTTTGTTTCATGTCTTTCGTCTCCAACCCAGGGAGGAGCTCATTAAATCCCACTCCCTCGCTCTGGCTGATGAATTCTTTATTAAAACAATATGTTCACCCTGTGCTCCTACAAAGATATCGTATAACAGCTAAATTAACTGGGCCTTGATGATCTCAATAAGATAATCTTTTTGAGCTGAAATCTCCCTCTTTGCTATAGCGCACAGAAAAACAGTGGAGCATCCACCAGTGAATAACAAAGGGAAGTCAGATGCTACATTGGGGATTTAGATGTTCAAAGGAGCAGCTTACGCCTCTGGGCCATGCAGGGCCCTCTTGAGTCGGAGAATGAAATCTGTTGTTTAACAAGCCTTTATTGGAATCCACACTTCTACCAAAGATACGGAGATCAGGGACAAACCCGAGCCCACAGCTGCAGCAGCTACACGAGCCCGGCGATGAGCACAATCCCAAAGCATTTGTGTCAGTGAGGCCATATCAGATGTGAGATTCCCACACTGGTATAACCAACTCTATCAGTGTGTGTGTACGTTGGTCTCGGTGCATGTCCACAGAGCTTGAGCAGGGATGTGTCAAGCTCCAGGTGGTGGACATAGCAGAGAGCAGGCTGCTTTTAGGTTTCTTAGTTCTGTCTCTTGTGGGAGGACCAGAGACTCTAACTTTAGCTTTAGTGTGCTTTGTATGACTTACAGCCTCTTTCACGTTAGATATCATTATTTTGTGACATCCACCACAGTCTAGCTGCTGAACATCTGCACTGCATACTCACGGACTCCTTTATCATTTAACGCTCTCTTTCTTTGGGCAGCACCATTTATTATTGTGTGTTTGAGCAAATGTTCAGTGCAACGTTATTTATGGTTAGATCCTGACTGATCTGTCGCAGTAAGATTTAAATCTTTAGTGACGTTGCTGCTGCTGCTGAATCAACAATGTGGAAAGTTAAGCAAAGGCCCATATAAAATTTCTTCTACTGTTTTTATGAGTGTGTGCGCGTGTGTGTGCAGGAATATGGAACGTGGAGAGGACAAAGGAAAGCTGTACAGAAAGCTGAACTCTGCCCTACAGCCTTGTGCCTGCAGGAAAAAAGGTCAAACAGTCCATGCTCTTCGCTATTTTTGGTTAACCTTAAATACTCAAGACAAGTCATCCTAAATCTTAAATGCTTTCTGACTAGCAGGGGTGCAGAGTAATCAGGTGGGTCAGGGTCAAACCCTGTGCACTACAACGTTTTCTTTCTAATTATTTGTTGGTTTACAGCCCATGAATAAAAGGTGATATTAATTCTAGCAGATTGCCTTAATGCCTAAGAAATTGAAGAGAAAATCCTCATAACATGCTTATTATGATTTTTTTCTCTTGCAGTTAAATCTAATTTCTAATTTTATTTTATTTATAAAGCATCAAATCACAACAAAATCATCTCATGGCACAAATAAAGTGAAAACCATATAGTTATACAGAAAGGAATCCAACAATCCCTCTTGGGCAATTATCAGGCAACAGTGGAGATAAAAAATGGAAATAACCATCAGCAGAACCAGGCTCGGGGCCATCTGAGTCGATCCGTTAGGGAGAGGGGACAGAGGGGCCAGCTCCTATGATAAGGACCTGGAATAGTGAGTGTTCAAGAGAGGGGAGAAAGAAAAAGGAGGGAGAGGCACACAGATTGTATGCTCCTGTGCTTCGGAGAGGAAAAACTATGCGTTAAAAGAATGTAGAGACTACTACAAGCTACACCGAAATACTGGTTATGAATTAACTGGGACTAAAACCATCCCACCAGTCACATATAAAGCCACATGTAGTTTTATTTTCATCCATACATTTCACACCACTCACATAAACTGATAAATGAAGCATATCAACACCTGTGTAATTGTGATTCATGTGATATACTCCTTTTTATTTGTCTTTCAGTACGTGTGTCTGCACACCTGTCTTCAAAAGCACATTCTTTTAATCATTTATTAATCACATAGACCCAAAACACGTATGTGGTAAGTGTCTGATTCAACTCAATCAGACCACACCCCATTCTGGGCTTTTCCAAAAGAACATTTCAGCATTTCAGCACCAAAACACAATAGTCTCTTCCTGTGCAGAGGACTTGGGCCCTACCTCAGTAGTTCCTGGACCTTTGGAAAGTACAACCCCTAAAGAGGGAGAAAAATGAATGTCCCCTGGTAGATTTCTCCCAGAGATCTCAGATTATTCTGCTGTGTATACAGGTTATCAATGGGTTAATGAAAGGGGCGATCATTACCAGTGGCGTAACACGGCTCGAGATTTATCACAGTTACAATACATGTACTGCAAAGACACAAATACAATATGTAATATCAACAATATACGGCTTTTATCCAGTATAACAGGATGCTAAACCAGTCATTTACCTGTGCTCAACAGGCAAACGAAAGTATTATAATTATAAATAACACTTTCAGGAATCAATCGAAACCAAGCAATAGCTCAAGCAAGCTAAAACATTTGATCAGACATGACACAGCCATCTGAATATCACTTAAACCAGCAGAAACGGTCTAAAACAGCAAAAATCAATATCTGGTAAAGTCAGATAAGCTTCCATTAAACTTACCAAAGCTGCTCATCGTCTGAAGACAAAGTCCATCCTATGTTGAGTTTAGGTAAAACTCTATTAACGTTAGTACTTAACCACAGCTAGCTTAACCACAGCTAGCTTAGCCACAGCTAGCTTAACCTCAGCTAGCTTAACGTCAGTTAGCGAACTGATCGCCCGTCACGGTAAAAACTCGTGACGTCAGCAAAGGGCAACGAGAAACGGGGGATCAAAGACCACGCCCAGTTCGGCAAACTCGAGATCTGATTGGTTAAAAAACATGACACTCCACAAAACTGTCCTCATTGACACTGAACTCAGAGCATTGAAGGCTCGAGCATATGACAGAACATAGGTGAAAATCTGAAGAAAGACGTAATGAAATGACGGATTGATGGGACGTTTGTCAAAATACATACAGCAATAATATAAATGTTTATTAAATTGTAAAGATATATTTTCTGATCATGACTATCTATAGGCTAGCAGAGAAGGCTTTGCTGACCCTTACTGTCTGTAGAGTTTTAAATAAAGTAACCCTAAAATCAGGCTAAAACTCAAACCAACACAGTTCCACATCAACGTTTAAATAAGTCACTTTTCACAGTGTACTTTGATTAAATTTAATTAAGACCACCTGTGTCCTAAAAAGGAGCGCTGTGACTGGGTGAGTCTCGCTCATGGCAGGAAGTGGCCTTTTCTGTCTCTATACAGTTAAAAGCTTTCATCCATGCTCCTACTATTTCTTTAGTTTATGTCAAGTTCTTCTAAGATTATACAAGAAACCTGGTTTCTCTGAGTAACCACGGCCTTTTACTCTTGGTTCCCCGGTGGGGCCACAGGTCTAGAAACTAAATTCCGTCTGAGGTTCCTGGTCCCTGGATAGAGGCTTTTTAATCGACTTTTACATGGCGGCGAATGTTTCGTCTGTACATGAACGATGAGTGCTCTGGTCACTCGTCCTGTATGGATCAGTATTTTAAACTGACTCGTACTGAGAGGTCGCTCTCCTTCTGACACCACTGTTGTTCACCTCAGTGGAGCGAATCTCCCTCCGCTCACCCTCAGTGTGATATACACACCGCCAACAACCCTACACCTGTGTTTCTGTCTCACCTGCATTCAGCTGAAAAACAAACCTACCCTCAAACTTGCGTTTCTCATCATCGGGCTGCGGTTCTTCGGCTTCCACGGTGCTGAGGGAGCAGGGGAAACATTGTTTGAACTACAGTAAAACACAGCTCCCTTCAGCTCCCAGATCAAAGGCAGCGGATTACCAACAGCCTGCTGTAATGAGACCACAATGACTTGAAATAGCTGGGGTGGCTCGGTACACTCTCGCTCAACCACATCGTTACGAGAGGCTGCGGTGGAACACCCTGAGAAAGACAACAGTAATCTAGTAATGTGGGTTTCTCTGGATGCAAACTCATTTGCTTGGCTTCGGTTCGCTGCGTGTGATCCTGTTAGAAAACAGAGGGAAAAATCTCACAACCAAGAAATGATTGTGTATTATATTGATCAGTATTTCTGCCATGAAAGAGCTGCTCGGCACTGAGTTTACAGACAGTGCTGGATGATCTGTCTCAATCAATAAACCTCATGTATCCTCGTGAGTTCATGGTAATTTAATACATAGCGTAAAGCAATGTGTGTGTGTGTATGTGTGTTTATTTCCCTATCATCCCTTCAAGTCTGTCTTTCCTTTTTTTAACACATGATTGCCTTTGACTGGCATTTTGCCTTTATTTTACCACTGACATCACAGACAGAAATTCAAGGAGAGAAGGACAAGCAGCACATGACTGTAAGCAGTACGCTGAAGCAGAATAATCTCATACCTACTACGCTTTGTCCTTATTTCTAAATGTTTTTAGAGAAAGAAATCCCAAATTCAGCTCTGCTGAAATTAATTCAGAAAGGTTAGAGTATAATTTTAGTTTACAATCATTTTTAAAATAAATATGTACTAAAACTAAGCCAGCGCGATACGAAACACACTGTGTTTGATACTGATAAACATGCATAATTTATCCAGCAGACCAGAGGCTCGCAAACATTTCTGCTGGTTGGTCGGTCGTCTGTTTCATCCTTATTTTCTTCCTTGTATGAATTGACGGAGAGATTGTAATGACTGTACTTGAAGGTAAAAGTGTGATCTGTATAAACAAACGAAACTTGACTGGCAGTGGCTGAGGTAACAATCGGGTCATTTCCCTAATTACAAGTTGCAATACCACAGTGAATAAGTAAAAGTCCTGTGTTCAAAATGTTACTGACGTACAAAAGCAGTAAAATTACTCATGTTTCGACAGTGTAATTGATAGTAAGTCAATATAATTACTGATCCACTGATATTTAATCATGAAGCTTGTTTCAATGACCTTGTATCTGTGTAACAATCTGCAGTAACAATAATAAATATTGAAAAGTAACTATAGTTCAAGCTAATGTAGTATTTGCTCAGGGAATGCAGTGAGGTTGAAATATAAAGTAGAAATATTTCATACAGTAATTCATATAAAAAAATAAATAAATGCACGTTTTACGCAACATTTCTTTGTGTGATTTTCTCTGTCTATTTCATCTCATCTCCATGTGTGTGTGTGTGTGTGTGTGTGTGTGTGTGTGTGTGTGTGTATGGGGGGGGGGTGTCAGGGCCTCTTCTTCCACTTATTTTGAATTAATATTTAAATCACTTCCAGCTGCTGTAATATCATGGTCAAACTGATTTTCACTGCAGCTGCGCGTAAGCAGAGAAATCCACGCTACATTATTGTGCTGCATAAAAAAGATGTGCTACTTCCCGTCTTTTGTCTATTTACATGTGTGTGTTTGTTACAGAGGAACTATATTGCGCGTGTTGCTGGAAAAGTCAAACTGTCACAATAAACAGATTAAACAAAACGTTTGTATCGAACATGAAGAGTTTTCACAGCCACAGCTGTGGTTTAATTCATTCATGTTCATTCATGGTGCTTCTGTAATTTGAATTAGTGAGTGTAACATTCATTAAAGTTCCTCAATTAGAGTGAACAAATATGGAAATGTACAGTGTGTTTGCTGTTGTGCTTTGTCTCCTAACAAGCATTTACAGTGAGTGAATCCAGCACAATGCAGCAGTGATGGAAGCAGACGTGTGTATCCCGGGGATTGAATTAAACTGTCTACATTTGATCGTCCTCCACGCTCCCCGTGCACCGCTATTATTCTCAGCATCTCAAATATGTTCATTTAGCCTCATGTTTAAAGCAAATTAATTAATATGCATTTGTGCAGCTTGTGTGTGTGTGTGTGTGTGTGTGTGTGTGAGACGCTGTGTGAGTGTGAGCCAGCAGCTCTGCAGCATTGTTGTATGAACGCTGTAATTACGGCAGGTTTTGACGCTCCTTCGGTGCCCGGCTCCCTGTTGCAGAGATGAGAGGAGAAAGTGACTTGCTGCTTCACATGTTCTCCTCAGGGAACACTTATCAAAACAATACACCAGCCGTCATTCAAACGCAGCCCTGCACACTTTGCCACTTTGAAGTCTACCCCCATCCTCTTGTTTTTTTAATCCCCCTCGCCTTTTCTCTGTGTGTAATCCCACAGTAACCGCAGGGATATTCCACAATTCAGACCATTTGTTCATACAAATACAACACTTCATCAACAAATAACAATATGTTGAGAACAACTATTGAATAGGGAGGATAAGTATAAATGGGTTCAAGTGCCGGCACTGCCATGCATCTGTGCCTCTGTGTTGCCAATCCCTGTAAAAAGTTAATGTAAGCAGGATTCACAGGGAGCTGCTGGTGATGAAATTATGGTGTAACTGATACCAATGTGCCATGCTAGAGAAGTGCATGGCCGCCTGCGTCTTTGAAGGAGGCTCTTCCCATCCCACGATGCACTGCTGGAGAGGGCTCCTGTATGGCTGTACAGTACAAACGGACAGATGGAGGGCAATACTGCACAAAAAGCAGGCAATCGTTTTGCCGCAATACAGAAAACGCCTGCAAGTTATAGAATTGATCGTGAATTCACTATTGCACGCAGCACTGAAATCTGTAGATTGTAAATACATACAGGAGAGCGCGAAGAAGAGTTTCTGTTATTTCTAAGGCAAACATCTATTTTTGATTTATTTAAATCTGCAGTAATAGTATAATGTTCAACATGTAGTTACAGTGGATTTGCTTATTTATATTTGGTTTACATTTGGAGTGAATTATTTCTCGAGTCTTTGGTTTGCAGGTGGCGAGAAACCCCGGGTTGTTTGTTGGAGGGTACAGTAACAGTCTTGCAGGGGCATTGCTCATATCAGCCCAACTTTCCCTGATCTCCACGACCCAAGATGATTACAAATTCATGCGCAACTAAAGAGGTGCATCATGCATAAGAAAAAACTGCCCCGTCTGCAAAAATAGGGAGACGCGCAGTATAAACAATGGGGGTGTAAGAATTCTGTGGGGGAGGCTGTAAAACCCACGGCTACAGGGATGCCAAAAACATGTTTTTGACTGGGGTGAGCCAGTGTTGCCTATTACTATAGCAACAGGAAGACCTGGCTGCTTCAATCAGCTCTTGGTTTGTTGGGGAGGCAGAGGGGTTGGCGGAGGAGCTCCAGCCAAGGAGCCGCGCAGAGGCCGTTCTGGTTTTACTAATGAGGGCAGTAGGATCCGCTGGGTGTCAGCCAGCCTGTCCGACCTCCACACGTCCCCGGCTGTCACACTGCCCGACATGCCACACAAGCAGCCTGGAGGTCACAAAGTGACAGGCTGTCAGGAAGGAGATAAGAAATACATCTGATTACACAAGAACAAAGACTCCCCACAGATTTTCCACTCCACTTAGATTACAGGTGGATTTCACGAGGCTTGTTTACATTTGGACAGTCGCACACATTCTACACATTTCAGTTTGTTTCAGTTTTTGTCACCAGCAGCTTTATTGCTTCTAACTGTCTGCAGACTCCCCCGCATCGTGGCAGTGTATAGTTATAACAATTTATAACGAAGGCCAGACCTCATCCCCTGAAGCAGTCATTTGTTTTAGGCCACGAGCCCCCCCACACTCAGGCCTGCATCCCTTTTTTTTTTTTTAATTTCACCTGCGCTGAGTGTGTGTGAGTGTGATGCTCTCCAAAGTCAGGGTGAAGGGAAACTGACTAAAATGTGTTTTTAAAATGATCTAGGGAGGAAACTTCAGTGCTTTTATGTCATGTTTTCTTTTATCATATCTTCTATTAATTTCTTTTTTAATGTACTATAGCAGGTGGGAGCGCCCACAATTGTATTGTAATCTCTGTGCAATGACAGTAAAGCCTGTGTAAATGTTTGGTGTGTTATTACATAAATATCTGAAATAATAATATGTGATGCAGAGTTATCTGGAAATGTATTTTACGTAAGAAATTAATAATCAAACGAACTTTAAGGCTGAATAGAATAGAGGTATACTTCAACACAGGTTGCTTTATTATTTAACATGTACATTATGAAGCCGTCTTCACTGATAAGGACATCGTGCAATATGAAAACATAACATGCAACATCCAAAACATTCAACATCAGTTCTTCTTACTATTTCAGAGCCTCCTTTCCTTCACTCAACCTACGAGTAGGTGACAAGAGCTGCCTTCAAATTTTACATCACGTCAAAAATGTTTCTTCTTCCAACACAATTAAATGTTCAATTAAATTCAGTTTCTCATGTTGTGTAAACGTTTAACTTATTGTAAAAGTGACGCAGCTGTTTCTATTTATAAATGTCAGCTCCGTTAGATTCTTATGTGTAAACCTCAGTCTTGTTTTATATATTTGAATGAATGTGCTTATTTAATAAATATGTTCTAGATTTGAGTTAAAAGATTTATATTTATACGTTCGGACAACAAAAACCAGAAACTTTAATGTGAATCATAAGCATGACACTATGAGCTGATTCCACGACATATGTTTGGGTGTCAGCTCACCTCTGTGCATGCAGGACAACAGTGCTTCACACCGTGATAGCTGAGCGTCGGGAGCGTGGGTGAGGAGAAGCCAGGTGTTCGACAACATCAAGATAATTTATTCATAAATATCCTGAAGGAAAAGAGCTTTAGAGAGAACCAGTGTGATCACTGAGCATTAATAGCTTCCAATGTAAAGTTAAATAAAATCAAGGTAATTACACTGAGTAGTGTTTATTAAATTATTCAGGTAACTATAATAATCACATTATATATGTTAGTATGTTCGCTTTAAAAAGCTATGCCCTGAATTTAGATGCTTACAAACTTCAGACTAACATCAACCTGCAGGCATAATATTGCCTCAGATAACCAAACACGGGTGGACCAACACAGATTGTCCAAAGGTCTTTTTGACGGTGTCCTGCAGAACAGCATGGCGTGTTCCAGTAGGTGCTGTTAGTGCACGCACGTGGTCGTTTCGCTGTGTTTATGAATGAGATGGAAAATTTAAAAATAAAATTACATTTCAGAACTACATTCACAAACACGTTGTTGGGTGGAACATAATTGCAACCAGATTACATTTTTACATAAACAGAATAAAAATATGTTCACTGTCAACGTTAACGACTAGTCACCAATATGCTGATAATTAATATGTGGCAACAACAGATACTCTCCTGACTAAATATCAGATCTATAACATGCTCTTTCTCTGACCGTAACGAGCGCTCCTGTTGCCTAAACCCAACCTCATCTTGCAGTTGCATTGCAGCATAATCATAATGTGACAAGGTTGACTATAAAACACATAATCATGTTTTAGGTTTCATTCTCTAAAATTCTTAGGACTCATTGTAAAATTAAAAGTTGCAAATGTTTACGTTTAAGCGATGTTCGAATGTCTTCTGTGTTGCACTAATGATGATCTATTTTTTCATTTCATTGAATTTCATTCAATCGTAGATTTAGAATTTTTGACGGAAAGAGTTGGTAAAAATGCTTATGAGGACTGTGCACTAACAACATTCAGAGACAAAGACATTTGATTTTAGAGAGTTGGATATATGGGTAAGTTGTTCCAGACATTTTAACTGTTCGTTGTGTTTACTCTGCATGAACATGAGGCTCTGGCGATGTGGCCAGGTCAGGGGTTGGTTCGTTATTTATTTATTTAACAGGTAAATCCAATTGGGGTTGGTGACCTACTTTTCGTGTTCTAGCTTTCAAGACCTGGTTAGGAATGGAAGTTTTTAAAGTCAAAGCTTAAACTTTCAGAAAAACAATTTTGCACAGAAGACCATTTTTGAAAATAAACTACAACAGTGTTTTAACTATATTCTCATTTGTTGTCTGTTCATCACTCTTACTGTTGTTATAAACTATTGTCTTATATTTGATGATACCTATAAAATAACTTAGACATTTTGTTGTGTTGTAACTCATTAGATACTTTTATTCTACATATATGCCACATAAACAGGGGGGGGGGGTCGTGCCGTCCTGGGCCCAGCCAGGACGTGTTTCCCATGAACAAATTATTAAATCATGTGCAGCATGACTGAATTGTTGATTGAATTGGTTCTGCTGTCAGAGACATGTCTCCAGCAGGGGCAGATCTACAGGGGGGCATAGGAGGGCAACTGCCCCCCTGCTGTAGAGCCTTGCCTCTCCAGCTGCCCCCCCAACTTTTTTGTCCCTAAAATCATATTTGTAAAAAAAAAAATTGCTTGTTTGTCCAAAAAGTCTCTTTAAAAAAACATAATTGTGAATATTATCTTAGTTGCCTCAACAAACCCAGTGAACAAATAAACTAAAAATACAGTAACTGAAGTTTCTGTATTTATTCTGGGGAACCTTTTTTGTCATTTATACCTAAAAATTGTCTTTGTTTTCTTAGAGTGTATTTGTGGAGATTTTGTTCACTTAATTTACATATAGGGGATTTTCACATAAGATTTTCTAGATCTGCCAGTTTAACATCTCTCACCTGTGACCTGTTTTGCAAACGATTGAGGTTCCTATCATAAAGATGATTATGTATTTTGTGTTCTAGTAGACAGAGAGAGCTATCTGCATCAGTGAGGAAGGGTGTGATGCCAGTGCATCGGACTGTGGCAGGAGTATATACATTTAAATAAATTCAATAGAGGCACAAAAAGGACTCAGTGGAAAACCAAACATTTAAACAGAAAAAAACTAAAGGTCATGACTGTAATCAGGTTTAGTCAGTATTTATGTTAAATGTGCTGAAATGAGAATTTAAATTACTTTCAAGTGGTCATTTGTGTTGTTATGATCCCAGCTGGAGGTCCTGGGTTGTTTTTGGTTTTTTTTGGTCACACCATCACTGCTCATAAGGAATTCACGGGTCCCAGGTTGGTGCTAAAGTGTAATGATGAGCAATCAGTGAGAGGATGATCGCAGGCCAATAGAAACGGGAAAGTTCCCCCGGTAAACCAATGGTGAGGCCACGCTGTTGCACCGCGCTCAGCGAATCCCCTGCGGATCTGATGCAACAGGGCTGCAACTAAAGTTACACCAGCGAACTGCAACACGGTGTCCTTCCGCTGCGGCGCACCGAAAACTAGTGCCGGCTGCACAGCCTGCCGAGCGCATCCCCACGGTGGATCCGCGTGGAGGCGTGTTTACGGTGTGTCCCGGTCATGTGCGTCCCCTGATGATTCGGTTACCGTATGACAGGGGGACACAAGTACTTTGTAGACTTCAGAGTGTTGTGTGTTTGGAGGGAGAGTTTTCTCTGTATCTGACCATATTTACAAGTGGGCACTCACTTTAGGTTGTAGTTTTAATACAGCAAAGTTATTTGAGCAACACAACTGACTCAACTGCAGTTAAATGGAAATAAAACTTATGACCCGCGGAGACGAGCGCGCGCGCACGCGCGCCGCGGGTCCCTGGATAACGGGAAAGTCCCCGCGCTCATGACGTAACGGCGAGGTGAACGGTGCAAACCGCGGAGGGATCCGGTGCGCCGTGCTCAGGTCCTGGCGTTAGGAGTTGCAGAAGTAGCGGATTTAAAAACTTTCTGTCTCGCTATTCTGTTGGTGGAAAAAGCACTTCGCGAAGAGTCCCCGTCCTCCTAAAGGAAGGGAAAACATGGCTTTTTAAACCGCGACTGTCTCTCTGTTGTCCGTAGAGCTTCGTGTGCTTTGCTTCCTGCGGCGCACTTTAAAAGACGACTCAGAAACTATGGGGTAAGTGCAAGTGTTTAGTAGCTTTAGGGCTGAAGCGAGCAAAGGCTCGATTCCTTCTTTTTAGCTAACGAGCCGTTTGACAAACGTTATCTTATTGGCAATTCACAGTCATTTGCACCGCTTTTCTGGCTCTTACTGCTTTTTTTTCAAAGTGACCAAAGTGGTTTGTTTTCCTGTGGTAAATTAGTGAGTTAATTTGATTTCTTCATAAAGTTTAGGTAAGTGCTCAACAAATGTGTCTGTAGCTGACAAGGTGTAAAATAACTGTATTCATCACATATGTAATGTAATCATGCTTTTCAGGTCATATTAAAGTCTTTATTATGCTTTAAAAATACTTTTTCATTATCTTCTAATAGTTAATTGTTTATTAAAGTGTGTCAAGTGATCTTTTTGCACATTATTGCTTGAAATGTAACTGCTGTGACAGAAATCTATGTCTTCAGTGAAAGAGGTGACAGGTTAATTTAGTTAATTTAGTAAAAAAGTTTACTTTAAAAAATCATGCTTTACTTGTTTTACATTACAGTGTCTATAATTGTAATAATAAAATACTTTTTGTAACTTGTTTACTTAATTAATTTTAGGGATTTTAAAGTAAAAAAATTTTTTTGTAAAATTTGTTTATTTTCTTCATCCCACCCCCCCCCCCACAGGTCTTCCACCGCTATTTCATCCACTTTCTGCACAATCTGTGCTTTTGAACAATTTGATCGAAGCAGACGACATAATGGCGGCATCGATCCTTCGCAAAAAATATCCTCCCATTTCCACAGGCGAGCTTGGCGCTCCCCTTCTCCGACAGGCTAGCAGCTACAGCCAATCACAGCCCGGGACAGGGGTGGAGCCAGTGGAGAGTCAGCACTTAATTGGTGAGTTTTGCCAAGACGCTTTTTTATTTTTCCACATCCCGAGGTCGGAGCCGCAGTGCAGCACGGGGCTAATGTCGTACAGTGAGTACAGCTAAGTGGATATTTATCGAATGCAGACGATGCTGTTCAATCATTTTCAGATGATCGGTTAGTTGCTCACTTGGATTCTTCGGATGTATTGCTTGATTTTAACTTAAGCTTTTTTACATTTATCCTCTACACCTTGCGTGATTTAAGATTTTTTTTTAGTCCTGAATTTGTAGTTTTTATTTCAGTTATTCTATACAAGCAGCTGAATGAAAAAAATGGATTGTTTTACTTATTATATGGTTATTATTTATAACTTTTATAGGTGATGGTCACTCAGATTGGATGACGGAAAAAGTTGATTTGTCTTCATTTGTGTCAACGACCGAGTCTTCTCCAAGCTCATCCCTTCCACCCTCACCGTTAGAACAGGATGTCAAGGTGCCCTCGGATCTGGAGGTCATGACCTCTCTACTGCAGGAGGAGCTCGCTCAGCTGGAGGACTACTTCCGTTCCGAGTCCACATCCACAACAAACAAGTTGGACAAATCCTCAAAATGTGACAAAGGCGCCCAAGCCATGGGCTCCCAGTCTTATTATCAATTACCCTATGGCTCATATGGGACCAGCCAATCAGAAACCAGCCCCGTGGTTGTTACCTTGGCAACAGGGGAACTGGACCTGGCCAGTTTCTGTGGCAGTCCAATCGGAAGAACCAAAATCGCGCGACCTGCTCCGTACAACTACCATCACCGCTACCACCACAACAATGGGCGAAGAATAATCAGCGAGGCTGTGAAAGACGGGGACGAAGTTGGACTTGATACATGGGGCTCCAGGGGAAGTTACTCAGGAAGCACAGAGTTGTCTGTGAACCACTACTCCACGCTGAAGACAGTGAGCAAGAACAGCCTCGGTGGCGTTAAGAAGGTGAGAGAATGTGCTTTATCGTTGAAGGAAGAGGACAGTTACTGTTTTTCAGAGGGAATGTTTTGTAGCGAAGAGATTGCTCGAGGTTTTTGTCTGGGTGGCTCGTACGACAGCCACCACAAGCGAGAGGGACAGTTGATGCACAACGTGAAGGTCAACGTAAGTTACGACAGCACAGGGCTTGATGTCTTGCACTGCAGCAAAGATGGAGGACTTTCTGGAAGTATTCCCCAAGAGACAATGGTGGCTGGTGATGGCTACTTTCACCAGTCCATGGCCAGCACAGAGCCTTACCATAGCTTTATAGGTGACCTAGATCAGCCGTCACAAGCACAGACTGTAGAGCCCCAACATGGCCACTACCTCTATCCAGAATGCCTTGCAGACCAAAGCTATGAATGTCTGTCCAGAGGTGAGGTCGAGGGGCAGCTGATGGGCACTCCCATCCACCGCCCCACCCACAGGCTAAAGGATGAGCCCTGCTCCATGAAGCCATCTCTGGTGATGGGTGGCGTTTCTCTGGATTCCGGTACTGGAGAGAGAAAGCAGAAGAAGAGGGACCAGAACAAAACTGCTGCTCATAGGTAAACCACCTACTCTTTCTTTATTACATGTCTGCTGCGGCTTGTTTTTCCTATTCTCTCCTAAAACCCTCATAAACATCTAAATATATATTTTTTTATTGTGTGAAATGTTTAGTAAGAAAAAGTAAAATATATTTGTAATCACAGCTAATTAGAGTTTAATTCTACAAATGTTGCTCCTCATATTCGTGTTGTTTTATTAGCTTATTCATCGTTTGATGATTGCTGTTTCGCTTTGCGCTGTAACATAGCTGAAGGGTTACATAAACCAACCACCCAAATGTCCTGCATAGTGTAAGAGAGGAATGGAAAGTCCCTCACTCCCACCCAAATCCAGCTCCACCTAACCACCTCTGTACAACGGCCGTGTCTGCGTGTGCGCATGTTTCATTGAGTAATATTTGAGATACACACAGATGTTGAGGCAAAGTTCAGTGTTTTAAATGGTAGAAATGTGTCAGTCATGATTCCCACAGTCTTGGTGGGGGGGGGGGGGGGGGTCGGTCTGAGCTGTGTGAGTAAGCCACAGACGTCGTGAGTGGCTCATATGACCGTTGACTCATTAATAAATATGCAAGGTAGCGAAAACCTGTGAACCCAATCAAAGAACCCTTTGTTCCCGTTGCAGGTACAGGCTCCGTAAGAGGGCGGAGCTGGACTCTCTGGAGGAGGAGCTTCATGGCCTCGAGGGGCAGAACCGGGAGCTTCGTGATAAGGCGGAGTCTGTGGAGCGAGAGATCCAGTATGTCAAAGATTTACTGATCGAGGTCTACAAAGCTCGCAGTCAGCGGCTCAAACAGGATGGCAGTGCCTAAAAATGCCCAGGCTGACCTCACCTCCCAACCAGCACCAGGAGAAAAGTCCACACAGTCCTCAGCACCAACTGGTTTTTTGTCCCACACAAATGAAATGGTAGTTGCATGACTTTGGTAGTTCTTTTCTAAAAAAACAAAAAAAGTCAAATTGTTCTGAGAGGCTGGCCAAACAAAAACACACCTTTCCTGAAAAAGAGGGAAAGAAGTTTCCAGATGGGTGACTAATCTTTAACAAGCCTTAGTGAGGTGGCTTCTGGAGGAGATGCTGAACTTGTCCGTTACCACTGTGATCCGAACTGCACTCACAGCCTTGTGATGACTGAGCTTTGCGCTTGCAACGACCGATCGTTTACAAAACGCTCTTTGAATTTGTAGTAGTGATTGAACTCCTTTGTGGTTTTTGTGACACACGTCGGCAGCATCAAGGCAGATCCATATTATTAAATATATATTTTATTTTCTGTTTTATTTTGACTTAATGTTCATTTATCATTTGCTTAAACAATCTACTGAATAAAGGGATTGCTGGAAAAATGTGTGTAACATGCTCTGCAAATATTCATTATAGAAACATTTAGAGATTTGTATTGAAATGTTGAGTATTTACACTTCTTTACCCCCATTGAATTACCCAATGCATGTTTGATTTTGGAACAGCATGTGCGAGTGTTATTTGAAGGCAATGTTCTGTTAACTGCATGGCTACAAGATCTCCACCGCGTCAGTTCATCTGAGTTGACTTTCTTCTCGTCATCAACTGGCGACTTTCCCGCCAGCGTGACTCATGCTCAGGTTTTGGTTTTCTGCTCGGAGAAACAGACGTTCGCTGGCTTCTTTTCCTTTTCCCCCTCCTGTCTGTCGGTCTCTCTCTCTCTCTCTCTCTCTCTCTCTCTCTCGGCTGTGTTTTGCGAACAAACAATCACCTATTGACACAACAATAAATCGTTGTTGGGTAATGGTACGACGTTGTGGGAATTTTGTTTTCAAAGTTGATCAATTTGATGTATCTGAAATTCAGGTCCTTTTTCCAGTCAAATGTCAATGTCAGGAAATTCTACATCAGGTCAATTACAGCCAAATAAAAAGAAGTTATGTAGAATCCTTCATCGCTGCCTGTGGACTGTTTTTCCCTGCCTGCTGCTCATCCTGCCGCCATGAATAAGAAGAAAGTGGGATTAAGAGCTAGAGGTAGAGAAAGAAGAGAGGTGGAGAACAAACCCACACCTCCCCCTCCCACTCCTCCTCTGCACTACCCCATAACCGCTGGTTCCAGCCCTCCTCATTTTGGCTGCAATGCAGAGCGAGCGAGTCATTTCCCAAGAGTCGCCGCTGGTCGGCAGCACATCAAGGCACGCTTTGATTGACACCTCGTCATCCCGCATCAAAACAAAGCTTCTCCTCCTTTAGGTCTACCAGCCACAGCTGGATTGAGACTTCTCCAAAGAAAAAAAGGAAATAAATAGAATGAGGAAAAATGTTTGGAGAAAAACAAAAAACTACTAATAATGCGATTTTAAAACAATATTTAAGCACTTTGTTCTGCAGTGAGATTGATCCCTTGGGCTGAGTGGAGTGATATGCTCCAGCAGTCAACAGACAACATAAGTTGCCTATCTAATCTCCCAGCTCGTGGAGGGCGTCTGTGTGTGTGTGTGTGTGTGAGTGAAATCTCTTGGTATCTCTCCTAGCAGTCGTAGGCCTTTCAAGTGCATGAGGCAATATCACACAATACTTGCAGCAGGGGGAGAGATGCAAGTGAAGTATCAGAATAAAAAGTAGTGGGTTGATAGAGAATGTCATTAAATCTGTTAATTCAGTTGTGTTTGATACAGTGTGAACTTAAACTGTAATGCAGATGTTATGTGATCTCAATTTGCACTGTGGTCCAGAAAATTCTGCGCGCTAACATTTTCAAATTTGGAGATGACATTATATATATATTTATATATATGCGTGGGCTTGTATATATATATACACACACACACACACTTATATTAGTGTGGGCTTGTATAAGTATATATGCATATATATATATATATATATATATATATATATA
>JAUMHF010000005.1:19111232-19158585 GCA_032359275.1 Microctenopoma steveboyesi
TATATAAGCGTGTCCTTATATAAGTATAGTTATATAAGTAACTATTTCTATATATATGGTCTAATTATATCTTAGCGTGGGTGAGTAAAAAGCACTTTGGGTAGGTAGAAAATCAGGATTTAGGTGCAATACATCTATATACATCAGGAGAAGGTTCATTTATATGAATAAATACAGCTGTATAGCAATCCATGTATACAACACCATAACAAATACAGTACTAGTGAAGATTTATTAAGTAGTGATAGTAGTGAAAATATTTTGATCCCACTAACATCAGTTCTATAAGCACAAACAATTGTAAAAAATGAAAATTATTTGACAAAGATTTAGAGAAAATGTGGATAACTGTGTTGTGATATACAGTGTGCAGTACAGTGGGTACATTTCTTTATGAAGTTCTACAGAGGGGCCCAAAAATACAATGAATGTCATTCATGTCTCCTGAGCATGTTGTAGAAAAACAATGTACAGAGGTCCATCTTCACCACCAGGTGTCCCCCTAAGCTCAGTAAAGACAAACTGCACCGACGCTCTACACCAACCCTGCAGCATATTATGTGTGAGTCACCTGTACAGTGAGATGTGCATAACGCGCAGCATTTCTAAAGAAGAGTCTGAGATGAACGGTATTGATCCTACTGTGGGACATTATGTTGGCCTCTAGGTGTTGCTCTCTCTCCACGGGCTACAGACCAGAGTCTGTATTGGTATCGGTGGCACAAGATCCACTTGGATCTGCTGGACAGCATGCTTATAAGCCAGAGCAACAGCTGGTCTTCCGTGCTGGTTCTGTGCTGTTTGTGTTCATGTGCATGTTTGAGCGAGGAACTCTTCAGATGTTGTCGCCGTCCTCCACCTCATACAGGTATGAAGTGAATCAGCCCAAGGCACGTCTTCATTCCAGAAAATTCACACGAGTGAGCAAGGAGGTTATTAACAGGTAAATGTCATTACCCAAACAAAATCAGGTCATTCTGCAAGAACTGGCAAAGTTTTAGATTCAGAAAGTTAGATTCTATTGATACTTCTCCTCTGGACAAAAAACTCCACCAAATATCCACAAATACAATTTAAAACATTTTTGTATATTATCTTGTTTAAGAAAAGAAAGATTTTTAGGTATAAATGACAAAAAACAGTTCCCCAGGGTAAATACATAAATAAATAAATGCAAAACGTATGTATATAAATGTACTAGTTTGCTTGCTTGAGTTTATTTAACAATTGATATTTAAATGGACAAACAATAATGAGTTTTTACAAGCATGTTATAATAATGAATACTTTATTGATCCCCTTGGGGAAATGTTCTTAAGGACATAAAGGTTGTGGGGGCAGCTGGAGGGCCAAGGCTCCCCTGGTTGCTCAGTGGTTAAGGCAGAGGGCTGGGATGCAGAGATAGCAGGATCGATTCCCAGCTGCAGCACCCAGCCCATCCCCCCATACCAGGTGTGTCCCTGAGCGAGACAATAAAACATTAAAGCTAAATACGAACTGACAATTTACTCTTGATCTCAGCTCAAGGTCCATTTACTTGGACGTTTGATGCTGGGTTTGCTCAAGTTTCTTGGATTCCTATTTGTTGAAGATTTGTCCTGTTCTTACTGGACTTGTTTTATCTACGTTGGCTCGAACATTGAAACTAAATCCTCATTCTTGAGTTTTTGTTCAGCTCACACCCCTTTTCTCTTTGTCCTCACTTCCTATCTAGACAGTCATCAACTATTGACAAGAAGACGCAAAACACTTTTTCCCAGAGAAAGGAAAAAAACAGCATTTTTTAAATTTTTTGCCCATCTGTGAGAACTTCCTGCATTTTTTATTTGTGACGTTGTGGTCAGCAGTGATGAAGTGTGAATGTACACTGCACATCTGCACAATGAATCTGTGGAGAAGTGGGACACATCACCACTTAATCTCCAACAACAAACAGAAATCAATAATGCATTGCGTCTCTGGGGGTTCACACCGACACATGCAGGCTAAAGAAACGAGGTGAGGTTAGGTAACATGATGGAAACATAGAATCGTATTAGAGTTACTAGGGGAGCATACTTTAGGAGTGGCGGTGTGATGCAAGACAGAAGAGAAATGGAGGAGGAGGAGGGGTTAGAGGGATCACAGTGAGCATCCTGAAGCTCAGTCTTGCAAAATGGCCTGCAGCTCCGTTTGAGGCAAGTATCAGCAAGCAGGTTTCAAGTTCATTAGAAGCAGCAGTATGCATGATGCTGGGAGAATGTCAGGAGCAGTGGTGCATCTAGGGTTTTTCTGGGTAAGGGGCCATCAAGGGGCCACAATAGAGGGGTAAAATATTTGTCCAACAACATAAAAAAAGCTTACACGGTAAAATCTCCTTACCAATTTTACATTAACCTTTACTGTACAAACCCACACAGCGTGGGAGAAAATCCTTTCTATACATTTTTAAATCTTTTTGGCTGTAATCTTTATTGATGCTTGACTTTCCTATTTGCCCGAGTAGCACTACTAATGTTTGGGCCTGGATCTGATCGCTCCCAGACAAAAGGTCTGGTGAATGACAGTAGAGGGGCACTTCAGGGGGCCAATCAGATTTCAGCTGGAGCCAATGCCCCTGTGGCCCCCCCCCTGGAACCGCTACTGGTCAGGAGGGCAGCCTGGATGGAGGTGCAGAGGAGCAGAATAGTGGTAGCGCTAGTGGTTTCTAGTGCTAGATTAACCACTAATTCACACTGTCATTTCCTGTAGAGTCAGCTGTAGGATAAAATCAGCAGGAGGCCTGTACTCTGCCGTGTCATGGAGTTAAGCTTAAGAGATATGCAGACATCTCATGTGCCAAGGTGCTTTATGATACTAACAGTTCTGACCAGCAATCCTGTCTCTGTTGCAGAGAAACCCCTGAATAGCACGGTGCTACCACCCCCATGCTTCGCTGTTCAGAGCCAACAGGATGAGCAGTGGCCTGGAGTTCCTGTCTCATAGAAGACAGGGAGTAACTGAAATGTTGTTCCAGCTGCTACGATTTCTCCACACACAGTCAGTCTACCTCGTGTCCCCAGACACAGGTCATCGCATAACTTGCTATGGCTTATATCCTATTTGTATTTGTGTCTGACATTGAACTCAGAAAATGATGCTCAAAGGCAGGGATTCCTGGCGAACTGGTTTGAGAGACTCCAGGGTTTTACATCACATCATTTGATCTTTTTCTTTTAGTTTCACGCCCATTCTCTACCGTCAGCTGTGTCAGTTCCTCAGAAAGTGTTTGTTCGTGTGTAAAATGATGAGTGAGCTTTATCCAAAACTGTACTTTAGTCAGTTCATTCGGTAAATGTCCTTGTTAAGCCGAGTCACACTGTGAAATATCGAGAAAGTTGGTTTCGTCATAAGCTTTCTCAGGTAAAAGTTGTTTACCTTCGCGTCTTGGCAAACTGTCCACAGCCACCAACTAGTTAGTCACACACACCAGCTCAGCAAGCCCTGACAGATTCACCTGATACTTCACTGACTCAGCAAAGGACTGACAGCTCCAGGGCGTTGTTGTTTCAGCTGAACAGTCGTAAGATGATGGTCATCAGGCGGATGGTTGGTGCCTCACACGCCTGCTGGGACATTCAAGGTGCTGAGCATTGGCATGGTTTTGAATGAAGTTGAATTAACTTGCCTTTTTTGAACGACACTTTAAACTGATAAAAGACGCCTGTAAGTCTAAAGGACGCAGATTGAAGACATCCACTGCTGATTATTTTCCCTATTTTGTTTGTGACAAATTCTCCATACAGCAAATACACACAAACCATTTAGCGTAAGGCTAATTCTGTGTTTTTATAACTGCTAGTTTTTCCAACGATGTGTGTAAAAGTACAAGAAAATACTTCGGAGAAACTATCCAAATGTGAAATTTCAGAGAGTTGTGTCCTGATGGAGGAGTAACTAGGACAACCTTCACTGAACCCAGGGCTTTATTGAATTCCATAAAATAAAGATACACACACATAATATATCTGTTACAGATGACAACCAGGGAGAGATATTACATATCACAGGAATCCAACCACAAAAGCAGTTCATCTGAACATTAGTGGATAGTGAGGTTAGTGAGGAAACGTAAAACTTGGTCACATGCACAGATTTGTTTATTACTGATCAAATGTCTTAATTTGTCATTGATCTTTACCGTCATGTATCGAAACTATGACATCATTTCTCGGTGGAAATCCTCAAATACCACGCAGACCAAACTGTTGGCATCGACAATGACAAACTCAGAGAGTTAACCCACGCACATCTAGCTATACTTATGAGAACATAATGCCTTTACCAGCCCCTTACCCAAACCATAACCTTTATCCTTTAACCATAAAACCTGAATAACACTGAAGTCGTGAGGAGCAGCTAAAATGTAACCTGTCCTCACAAGTATACCTGATCCCACAAGGCTAACCGATCAGAGGCTAAATCAAGCCTTAGAGTTCCCAAGCACCAATACAACAACTACTAATATCCTTTTCAACTTCACACTGAACCAGTCCCAGTACACAGCTCACACAGCTTCACTGTTTTCTGTTCAACACACACTAAAAAACGTTGAAAGCAGCCTGCACCTGGTCTTTGAGCTAAGCTAGCTAAGCTAACACGTGTCGACTCACTCGAGTAATGACTTCAGCTCAACTAGCTGGCTCACGACAGCAGGACAAAGACCGCGCTCATCACTTCACAGCAGATGTTTGACCTACAGGCAACAAAACCAAAACACAAACAAATTACTAAAATGATCCGACTCATGCGAAGGCATCAGTGAATTTACTCCCTAACACCACACCATGCATAATAAAACTGATAATGTCCTCGAGTATTAAAGTCCATTAAAAGATCCAGAGTGTATAATGTCCATCTCTACAGCTCTCCGTATACAAATCACATATTTATATCTATAATACGCTCGTGTGATTTCACACCTGGATCTCCACAGACACACTCACTGAGGACAACGTGTTACCTTGATGTAACAAACAATGGAAGTTTCACAGAAACCAGCTGAAGGGAACCTAATGTTTCTGTGCAGCTTACAACAAATACCTGATTGCAAGTCAGGCATTTCTACCACACACAAAACATCAGATGCACGTAAACAGGCAGAATTCATCTGGAGAGAAAACAGCTATTATCATATCGTCTTCTCTCCATGTCAAACTCAAGCCTGAACCAACTCAGAACATTACTGTCGGGTTTCCAAAGCGCCCTGCCGGGCAGGTGTGCCAGAGCATCAACCAAATCGAGTTGGGATACTTTGGCTCGCCTGGAGAAGAAGAAGAAAAAAGTTAGTCGTCAAGTATGTGGATAAGGAAAAGTTCACAACAATTCAATATATCCTGGATAGAAATGTTAATATGTAATAAAGTAAGTGCAACAGGAGCTTGTTATCTGAATACTTCTGGGGAATATCCTTCACAACTATACAATAACTGACAAATAAATAAACTGATAAAGGTTCAGTCCGTTTTTAACGCTCTTTGTACAACTGACGAGTGCATGTCAACATTCCTCATGTCTCGTTTAGTGGCTAAACTGTCCAGCAGGTCAATGGGCTCAATCTCATACTAATTTTAATAATCAACAATCAAATTATGAGTCTCTGGGGAGGAGACACCTTTCAAACACTGCTCTTCATTTTAGTATAATTACTGAATTAAGAACTACGTCAAAAAGACAGGTTAAGATTTTGGTGTTTTGAAAGTCCCCTGGATGAAGCCATTTGTCGGCTGTGAGCGAACCACCAAATGAACACTTGGTCACACGTGTCCTCTGTCGGACAGTAAGGATGCACACTGCACACGAACCGAGTGACGAGGGACGTACCATAGTATGAAGGTGGCTCCCCATGTGCAGCAGACACTCCAGCGTCTCCATCATCTGCTCTTGGTGGAGTGTGTGGAGTGTGGTGCGATTGGGGGATTTACTGTTTTCTAGCTTTCGTACTATGTCCTTCAGAGCCAATGAGGCACACTGGAGGACACTCATTCCTGAAAGGACACAGACATTTTGGTTGGTGGACTGAACGTGGATCATTTCAGTCAATGCATACAGATGCTGGATGTCACTTCCTATTGTGCACACAAATATTTCTCATTACATGTGTACTACCCTTTTACTTTGTGATAAAGATCTGTTGCTACTACTGTTTTTGGCAAACATACATGACTGTTCAAAGGTTCGGCGTCGCCTGAGAATGCCCCCGTTTTTGGAAGAACATCAAATTGATCAGTCCCATCACCAGCAAATGGTTCGTGAGGAGTTTCCATTTTTAGCAAGGAGCCTTGTAATATGTGATTACTGTACTTCTGAAATGTGAGGAACTTGAGGGGTGACGGTACGCACCAGAGTTATCGGTGGCTTCAACGTCAACATACACACCATCTACCATCGAGTGTTTTAGGACCTAGAAGAAAGAGCAGACAGACACACATTGCTTAAACATACGCGTTCACATATATTTGCACAAACCAGTTCATCTGGTTTCATATACAGCCTGTTTGGCAGCGTTCAGAGAAGTGAGATATGGATTAGTGAGAAACACCAACCTTCCTCTGTGTTTGTGTTTGTCTAACGAGTTGTGATACAGTCTCGTGTACTGCTGATGATCTGAAGAGTGCAGCTGTTAGTGTGGTCAGGAATTACTGAAGCTGTGTATTTGTGCTGTTAAAAGGGAAAGTCCTCTGATTTTACACGTAATAACCTTTCACTCTTCTCCACACAACTACAATAAGAGCTCAGCTCACTGTGGATGTAGTATTTGCGTCATGCAGACAAGTTCACTCAACACTAAATAATCAAAGAATCAAATTAGAGGACACAACTGGTGTGACCAGTTCTGTTGGTTTTTGTCACCTTAACCTTTTAAAGACTTTATTTCCTGATGCCAGCGCAGGTGGAGTCATTATGATATGAAACGTAAGTGACATGGGGGAAAGTGTGACAGATAGAATCATGTTACTGGTTATAAATGAAATATGATTCTCTATGTAAGTGATGTTTGTAAACGACATGAGCTATATAAGGAAAAGTAAACAACATCATTACACCTATGATGTCAGAGCACCATCATTCCTGTAGGTTATGATCTGTCCTAAGAATGGAGAATGTGCAGGTTATTAGAAGTAGAGCTTCTAATTTAATTTGTTTAGTTTTGTTGTTCTCAACCTTGTTTTTAACAGGAAGTCACGAACTTCAAATTCAACTATTTTCTTTATATAGCTAACCTGGGATCACTGCTAAATGCAACTGTAGTTTACTTAACTAGTGATAATTTTAACAAAGAATAATGTATTAATAATAATAATAATAGGCCAAACCTTTGACCTACCATTATTTTTTTATTCATCTTGACAAATCTTTCTTGTTTTCTTTTTTCATGGCATAAATAGGCCTTCGTATAAAAGATATGAAAGCATATAAGCTCTAACCTCCAGGACTCGAAAGAAGCCTTTCTCAGCGCTGAGGTGGAGACAGGACTTTCCGGAGTTGTTTGTCTCATTGACGTTGGCCCCCAGGTAAATCAGATCTGCCACCATAAGGTGTTGGTTGTGCTTTGCCGCATAAAGGAGGGCGGTCTGAAAACAGAAGGCCGTGAACATCAACGACACAATGAATACATACAGAAAACCACCTGTTGTTAAGGTCAGACCTTTAAATATGGAAATGTTACAGATACAGATGACTGTATCTCTCACAGTTCAGTGTGAATACAACTGTTTTATGTGACATATACTGTATGTGAGCAAACTATTACAGTTCAATTTGAGATGTTTTTGTACTGCACCATTCCATCAGCATCTTTAAAATCCAGGCTGTTGAGTGCGGCCATCTTTTTAGCGATGGCGTAGCCCAGTGCCCTCTTCCCAACACATGCCACTTTGTGAAGAGCTCTGCAGAGACAAGCACAACCCAACATATGGTTATTTGCTGTAGTTGGTAAATTTTACTTGATTAGAAATTCTTACTGATTCAAGATTCAAAACATTAATTAAAGCCGTCATTATTATTACTGGTAATGTCAAGTTGTAAATGATCTAACTCAAAGTTCTTTTGCAGCTGATTCCAGCAGTAAAATACATACTGTAATATGTATATGCATATATGCTTTAATGACCTAGTACCTGGGGTAACCTGGGTTCCACCATATGTATAGCTACAGGTGTTTTAGTAAAGAAAGAGTAAATTGAGAGACAGTTGACTGGAAGAACCCAGGGAACTTTGGTGAGTTGGTAAATTCACCTACATAGAATGACATTTTAACTTGTCACTACAGAGAAGGAACAGGTGTTACTGTTACGTAAAAACAATCTTACTGCATGCATGCGATGCAGTGCAGTGCTTAAAAGTATCCACAAAGTGTGCAGCTTCAGACAGCCAAATCCTGTCATCTCGGCGTTACATTAGCTACCTCTCGGGGGCAGGATGTGCAGCACTTTAAAACCTGTGTGCATGTGTCAATCTGTTGACTGGTGAAATTAAACTAGATAAACACATGTATTAAACATCAGATCATCATTTATTCACATCCACAGGTCAGTCTCTATCAGGTCTGACAACAACAGAGCACTAACAGGGAACAATGGTATGACCACTAACGATTTATGGTTTGACTTTTTTTCACATATGTAACAGAACCTATATTGAAGAGTAAAATTTGCCGCGTTCCTCCTTAATACCTTGTAGTAACGGTTTACTAGGCAGCCTGGTAGCGGAGTGGTTAAGGCAGAGGGGTGGGATGCAGAGATAGCAGGATCAATTCCCAGCTGCGGCACGCAGCCCATAGTCCCCTATACTAGGTGTGTCCCCGAGCGCACCCTTCACTCCTGATTCAATCACGTAGCAGGCAGCATGATGCATGAAAACTAAAAACTGTTCATCGTCAGTGATATGGAACTGGTTTGGAGGTTTACAAATCGGGTGGCAACAAAACAAACCTTTGTAACCGGCGAACGAAAACACCCCAATGACCACAGTCAAACACCGAGAGGAACCCACATGCACGCATCCGTCACGCATCAGTACCACCCGCCTCCAACGCAAAGACACACCTGCACCTAACTTACGTTCTACCGTGTTCGTCGGTGAGCAGCAGGTCTGCATCAGACATGTCCCTCAGCTTGTCCTCTTCTTTCTGTAGTTGTGTCCAGAAGAAAGCAGAGCTGTTCAGGTTCCAGTCCTGGTTCTGAGAATCTAAATTATCCTCCCCTCTTCTAGCCTCTCCTCCCATTTTTGGAAAACTGGGATGCTGAAGGCTGGTGTGCGTGAAGCTAGGAGAGGATAGGGTCTGATGATACGCTGCTGTGTCTGGTAAGTAGGTCGCACAGGATTGAGGGCTGGGGATAATTTCATCGGACTCGTCACTGTAGTCCTCTGCACCTCGATTGAAAGACACGGCATGTGAGCAGCGGTGGTAGTGGTGTAGCTTTAAAAATATGGAGCTGGGTTCCCTGAATTACCTGAGAGAGACCACTCAGGAGACACTGGAGGATTGGAGAACGAGTACGTTTGGGAAGGGGAGCAGTGGGTAGTACAGGTCCTAAGATCCTCCTCCAGCACCTCAACAATTATTGCCAGCTCCTCCAGGCTTTTTGTGGGGTTTTTCCTCTGAAATCCAAAGACAATCAATGTATGCAGAGTTAGTTTAACATGTCAGTTCTGATTTATATCCTTCTGTTATCCTGCCCTCTACATAAAGAGCGAGGAACCTTTTAAGAGGAGCTAAAAAATGTTTTCCAACCACTCACCTTGGTGGTTCTGCAGGTTTTGACTCGTTTCTTATCTCCTGTGGGAATAAAAGTCAAGTTTAGGCCTGAGAATACTAAGTTATGTTTAACCTCAAACTATTACCAGCATTTAGCTTTAATGATGTTTTAGTGAAACAGTAATTAACTATTGAATGAGATTATACTGACCTTTAGCTGTTTTGCTGCCGGCCTCCTACATTCACACATTAATGTAAAAGGAAAGGAAACAAAAGCAGCAGTTGTGTTAGTTTGAGCTGTTTCCAGACACAAACATTGTCATTAGTTAAGTGTGGTTAACGTCAAACCAATGCACTTAATCTAAATTCTAATTCTAATTAAATCGTTTAAATAATAATAAAATTTTTTTAATATTGTTCAGAATTCATTTTTTAAATGGTTAAAATAGTGCCAACAGCAATTTAGTAAGAAAGTTTTGCCTTTAATTGAAATTCTTTATAAATTATGATTTTGGCTCCTTGTGATTTAAGATAAATAACAACGTAATTGAGATAAATCAAATGAACTGCATTCCATTTAACAATGATGCACCGTCTCCTTACGTGTAACATGTGGAGATTTTTTTATTTATTTATATTAAATCATCTTTGTCTCACTCTCATTAAAACAAAGATAAATGTTCCAAGTTGCTGGACAAACCTCCAGGTAAATATGAAGTCGAGTGTTTGTACTTTTTCAGATGTAAACAGGTACCAGAGGAATAAAATAAGGCACTGAAGGTTTAGGTTGTTCTTTCATGCATTCGTTTGGCCTTTAGTTGGGACACTACTGACTGTGTTACAGTGTGTGTGAGCAGAGCAGATCACCCCCACCCCACATATGTATGGAAATGCTTAATGTGTATATTGTGTTGAATTATAATTATGAGCCATCACCTCAAAGTCTTGATGTTCACAGCCTTTGGCTTTACGAATGTTTCTCAGCAGATCCTTCACCGGCATTTTGACACGTACACCAAGGTAGACCTTCTCTCCGCCATATATGGTGCGTCTTGTACCTGGGGAAAAAGAAGAGGAAAAAAAGTGGTGTGATCCCTTATCGTACAAATTGCACTGACATACAGAAACAGAATCAGCTGTTCTTGCATGTCTTGTGCAGTGTTTTCCTCCCAGCACCCTTTTATACGCCAGCGTTAAAATGACAACAGTGACTGCTGTCAGCAAGGTTAATCTATCTCTCACTGGAATTTTATGTAAACTTAACATGTTCAAACAATCACTGAAAAAACTGTAATGGAAATTAGTGCGAGGATAAAGACAAAATCCACTACCAGCAATGCAGGAGCAGAACCACAGCAGCTCTTTTCCACCTGTTTCCTGTGTCTGTCCCGTGTCTCCACAAAAATAGTGAGAATCACATAATTTGATCGGTAAACTATATTATATTATTTTTTTAATGTAACTTTATTCACCACATTTCAGAAAAAATGTCCTTATCTTTGTTATTAATCATTTTACACACACACACACACACACACACACACACACACACACACACAGGTGACGGTTTAAACGCACAAAAGTTGAATTAAATTCAAAGCAATGAAGAAATACACTTAACTTAGTGTTTTTTGATAATGTAAATTAGTTTGTATTGTTGTAACTGTAAATTGTTGCCTCACTGAGAAGAGTTAGAAGGGTTTCTGACTGATATTAAAGTTTTTTTAGCTGCGTGTTTAGCGAGCTAACGCTAGCTTAAGTTGGCTAACGCTAGCTTAAGTTAGCTAACGCCAGCTAGCTTAAGTTAGCTAACGCTAGCTAGCTTAACTTAGCTAACTTTAAGTCGAGCCAAAACAAACTCTGACGCTGCCACCGGACTGCCCAACCTGTCACGACCGCAGGTGTCCCTACCGTTTTTTCTGCCGCCCACATCCTGTACAGTATACGCGGGAAAAGGTGTGCGTGTGTCGGCCAAACCTGCCGCGGTTTCCCCTGTTAGATGAAGAGGAGGAGGAGGAGGAGGAGAGAGCCCGGCGTCTGTCGTTTGGTCGCGCACTTCGTTCGGGTCTTTTCTTTTGTACCTTACTCTCATCTTGCACAATTACTACGAAAAAAAAACCAAAATGTTTAGGGCATGGGTTAACCTTTCTAAAACCCTGTGGTCCATATGAAACACCGAGCCAGTACCTGTGGCTGAAGCTTGAACGGCCCAGTGCCGGGTTGAGGATGAGTCGGTTCACGCCGGGCTGACACCTCCGTCTGACACCCTGCGCTCACAGTCAGCACCTGTACTGCTCAGGGGGCGTGTCCAGCTTCCCATTCACGCTACACTACCTGTCAGAACAGTTTGGCCACACCTTCTCCTTCGGTGCTTTGTCGTCATCTAACATATGGAATGGAATATTATTATTATTGGTTTCATTTTACATTCATGCAAAATACATGCAAACTGCAGAAGAACATGTATACCAGATTATTTATTATATTAACTTATTACATTTTAGATTATCCAAAGGCTTTAGCACATTCATGCATTCTCTCATTGGCTTAGGATGTAGTCTGCTGGAACGGTTTGATTTGTCATGTCTTGTCCCTTCTTGTCATCTTCTTGCCAATACCCGTATTAGTGCTACAACCACTGTACAAGTTCATGTTACGGCAAGACAGAAGTCTACGTTTGCTGTGTCTTAGTCAAAATTAAAGGAACATATAACCAGCATGGCTACCACAGCTTTATGAAGCAGCATGCTGCCTCATGTGGTTCACACTTAGTGGGGCCACCATTTGTTTTCCAGCTGGACAATGACCACAAACACACCTCTAGGTTAGGTAAGAGTTATTGGTCCAAGAAGGAGAGTGATGGAGTGCTGCCTGCATCACATGACCTGGTCTTTGTTATAATCACCCGATGTGGATCCAGCAGAAATACTTTGGGACCAGGGAGCGAAGGAAAACCTGCAAATATTCTAGGAAACTCATTCAAGAGCTACTTTGAACAATGTAAACCATAGAACATATTTTGACTTTTGAACCGTTTTCCTATATTTGTCTTCAGTATTAATGTACACCGTTGAAAATAATAAAAATATATTTTTTAAATGTGTGTCCAAACATTTGACAGGTATAGTACACGATGTTAAATATTATTAATAAAAGTCGGTTATAAATCAAAAATATGAAATGCAAATAGAGAAACACAGGGGAACAGGCAAAGTAGTCGTTAACCATGTTGTGAATAAGGTGCTCGCTCAAGAGGTGCGTCCTTGGGAACGTCACTGCCAGGGATGAGCTATTCCAAACAACCTTTCTACTGTTGTTTATTTGAAGTATACTCATAGGAGATTTAAGAAAAGGAGATGACAACAGTGTAAAAATAGCAATATTTATAAGGCACAAAGACCTCATTAGACTGTATGTGCGTATGTGGATGTAGTGCTGCAACAAGTTGTCAGCAGGGGTCAACATCCACTGACCTTGGTCTGTTCTAAGTGTACTTACACACGCAGCAAACCAACATGTAAGTCTTATTACTAGAAACAACATGTTCTGGACAGTGATTTTTAGTTGAGTTTCCGTTGTGGACAGAAAGTAGTGTTTGATTCTAGGTTTCCACTAAATCCCCGTGTCAAAGTGGCTCTGGACAACACACTGCATTTGGCACGTCACGTGCTCCACATACTTGACACACATGTCACACACGTCAATTTATTATTTTTACTACCTTTGCCTGTTTTTTCCTCACAGTCTTTGTGTGAGGAATTCCTTTAGCCAGGAAGAGCAGGGTCTATAATGCGAAGCACTTATTGCTTTTAATTGCCCCTCAGTACAAATAAAGTTTCCTGAATTGAATTGATATACTGGGCTTGAAATAAACACAGTTTTTTTAATATCCATCTGCAACCTATCGTTGGACTGACTGTATGGAGAATTTGAAGGTGTCACTCACCATGAAAGAGCCAGAATGTCTATGTGATGGATGTAGTTAGTCCTCTGGCGCCACCTAGTGGTTCAGAATCTCCTTACATGCTAATTGTTAGCACTGGCTGTAATTGTCAGTGGCTACCACTAGGTCGCAGTAGTGTATAATAGACAAACCTTTCATTGCCTCAGAGCCTGTTGGAGGCTACTTACTGATTCTTTTATGTGTTTGATTTTAATTTCTCAGTTTTTCTGCGTAATTTGGCTCTGCTGGAGAGCTCCATTCGACTGGCTGAAGTATCACCACCTTTAAAAAACAATTAAAAACCCACTTGTTTAGAAAGTACTTTAAGTGAGTCTATCACACACACACACACACACACACACACTCATTACGTTGTCTAGCACTAAACAAAAACGAAGCCTGTTCTTTGTCTTGCCGAGTTAGACCTCATCAGGGCTGTTTGTCGTAGTATCTCAGATTTTATGGAAACGAACGGTGTCTTCTCCTTGTAAGTTGCTTTGGTAAAGTAAAGTAAAGTAAAAAAGCTCATTCTCACGTTTTCTCAATGTTTCTGCACAGATGGACATCGTCTGTACCTGATGGCTTGTTTACGCGCTCAGAAAACTGAAGCACAGGTTTCAACATTTGTTTGCCTTACAGGTAAAAAGGAACGGAATGGTTTGCACCATTGTTTCTGCCTATAAGATCACAGGACATAAGGTGTGTGTGTGTGTATGTGTAGATTTGATCCATGATTTGATTCATGATTTACCATCCGATTCCAGAAATTGTGCAAGCACTCAGCCGTGTAGTACTCATTAACTGGGTTTCTGTTTTCAGGGACAGTCACCACAGTGCTGCTTCCTCGTAGCTGCTGCAGGAATTCTCAATGGAATCATAAGGAACGATTTACGTGCAGTCAGTTGCCAGTGCTGAGATGTAACCCGGAAATGTTTTCTGATAAAATAACGTTAACGTGAAGGTGACCTTTTTGTGCATATGAAATACAGCATTTTTAGGTGTTAAATAATAGAATTTATGGCTTAAAGTAGTATCAGTTGAATCGCCTGCAGCTTCTCACACCCACTAAACTAATGATAAACCACCCACAACTGAAATATGACTCACTTTTACAAAGGATTCTTTTATCCATAACTGTTACACATGCATGTTTGATTTATTACTCTTTTTTTTCCCTTTCAGCCAACCTTACCTCTGAGTAATCACGTTCTGCTCTGAGTGCTAAAACATCATAATTTTGCTCTGAAGGAGGAAGATTGTGGGTCAGCATGAGGACAGTCTGTCTTCCTGCCCCTTACATGGCGCTGATAGCTAGACCAGGGCAGTTCTGAGGAAAGCTGATGTTTAACCAAGATAAACTGTAAAAGCACCTGGTGCTGCCCCCCATGTCCCAGCTTGGAAAACAAAAGGGGAAGTTCCATAACTTCCTGAATATGGCTTCTATCCTGAGGGATGTCTTGAAAAGGTCAAGGTAGAATATCTTGAATACAAAAGCTACAACTATCACCGTGTTTTCTTCACTCTGCTTCAGAACTGCACGAAGGATCCTCCACACCGGAGTTCAGGTGGTCAGATGGTGTAGTGTGTGTTTGACAAGACACTGATCCCCGATCTGTCCAAGAGACATCCTACACGCTGGACTATGATCTGCTGCAGTGAAGGAAAAACTAAACTTGCAAGTGGGGATGAACATTTTGTATTTATAGTTTTTTGTGTGTGTTTGTAAGAAATGTGCCATGTAGTGTAAATGTCTTACAAGTTTCCGACCTGCAGATGTTTCTATGGTTCTATGGTTCACATATGGCGTGTGTATGGACGGCATAAATAAAAATGTTTACATTTTAAGAACACTCCTGGAAATATTCCTTTGTTATTAATGAATAAACCTGCTTTATAATGAAATCAACCAGGAAGCCATGCTCCATTCAGTGACACTGTAGGCAAAGACCGAACTGTGTTTCCTGTTCAGTGTCTTTGCAGCACTTTTGAACTTGGCTGCATAACATTCAAACCTTTTCTTCCAGCTGATCTACAAACATAAGAAGAAACTATTTTAGTGGAGCGACCTTAAATCAGAAAGTGTTGGCCAGGATTGAAACAGCACGGAAGGAGATGGTCTGATTGTTCCTGACTGCTTTTAGTTTATTATAAGGTCATGATTCGACACCTTTCTGCCAACAGCGTGACAGGAGAGCACCGCTGCTGCGAACACTAGCTGCTGGAGACTTTTGTCCCTTTTTCTTCCCACTGTTTGAAGATTTATTCAGCAGGAGCAGCTGTGCAAGCGCCTCGCACTCTTCTCCGCTCTCAGTTTCTCTCTCTCAGGCCATTAGATTTTAGGTGTGAACCCTCTTTACATGTAGGGGAGCCAGTGCTGCAGTCCCACTTTATGACCCCAACGCTCGCTACGTGCACACGCGTGTGTGTTGCGTGTGTGAATGACAGAACAAGAGAGAGTGAGAGTGTGACTCAATAAGTGAAAGGTGAAAGAGGAGCCAAAACCACTCCAGAGCAGATTTTGTTTGCTCTGCAGGTCGAGGCACGCTCGAGGTCTCTTTAAGGCTTGGCGTGTACACACAGGCCAAAGACCAGGCAGAGCTGGAGCCTGGCACAGGACTACAAACAGCCAGAGTTACATAAGAATGAACACGTTGTTCCCTTCTGATTCTATTTTACCACACTGTGCATGGGACAAATAAAATCTGCATCTGCTTCTGAAGAGGTGGCGTTTTTTGAGTAAATGAAGTTTACTAAGAGCAACAACCCAGAACACTGCTGGACACATATTTAGTGTGAACCTGTAGTGCTTCAGGTGGAACATGCAGGAGTAAGGTACAGTCACAGTCACAAGTCTAATGTCTGCCTGCCGAAGCTCAGTAGCAGCTGCTGATGCAGCAGGTAACCTTTCTTTTACAAAGGTGACCATTAATGTCATTCCTTCATTGTGAGAACCATTCTTTCGAAGAGAAGAAAAAACGTGTCCCTGAACGTCAGTGTTTAATTTGGCACGCAGGCAAACCGTTCCTCTCCTCCCAAATGAAAGCTCTGTTAAATAAACAGAACAGTTCTGTGAGGAAGAATGGTCCAAAATTCCCCTCCAGCGCTGAGCAGCTCTGATCAACAGCTACACAGGTTTTTACTGGTTCGTCATCAGACACAAGAGTTCGCTTCGTTTTTCACTAAACGGTTCTTCACGCGTTCACAGCTTGATCACATTGTGTTTGTCTACACTTGACTTAGATGAAGATCAGATGTGCTTCTGTCTCATAAAGGCTCGACACACACACACACACACACACACACACTTTTTTTCTCGCTCATATTTTAGAAAGTTTTGAGTGTTCAACATATTCAGGTATCGCACTCCTTGCTCTCCAACGGATGCTTCCACACGAACAGTGTTCAGCGTGCAGAAGAGAAATCTGATTTCTTTTTCCTCCCTTCCTTCGTGTACGCCGGCCACTTGGGGGCAGTGGAACAAGCTGTTAGGGCAACGTTGCCTCAGCACATCCTGCCGAGCGGGAAGCATCGTTAGACACGTGGAGACGTCGGACGATGGCTCCTCTCTGCACCAGACGTCACTCGAGTGTCGTTAAGCAGTTATTCGACGGGTAAAAACAAGATGTCTGCGGTCTGTCGGGTTGGATACGTTCTCTCCTGTTGCAATATCCCATCCACCTATTTGTGCGGGTGTTGGACTAAACCCGATACTGACTATCAGTTAGTAAACAGCGCTTATTAGAAGTACCTATTTTATCGGAGGTTTTCGTGCCTAACCCTAACCCGCTGTCTTTGCGCAGCAGCTGTTAGGTCATGTGACCCACTGTTTACATGAAATGATTATTTAGCTCTCTCTTTGCTCAGTGCACAGCTGCTTCTGACTATATTATTATTGACACTATTTCTTCTTCTTATTCTGTTTTAAATACAGAGATTTGGGTTTCCATGGTACATAAGCTCTTCCACCCTGATAGGAATTAGGGTCTAAAAAGAACAATAGTGCATGTAGGTTTTGGGACTTTGCCAAAAAATATGAGGCAAGCCCTGAATGAAAGTACATATTGCTGAAAGGAAAATTCCACCTTTCAACGTTTCTATTTCTGAGATGCTTTTCAGGAGCTATCACTTCATTTCTGTCTGCTGACGCTGTGAATCCATTTTGACCCTGATCTACTGAGTGGACGTCACTGCCACCGCTGCACGAGCCTTTTCCTTCCGACTCGGGACACAACAGTGGGATAGCCCTTTGTTAACCTGCAGAGGAATGTGTGTGTAGTGAAGTGTGGGTCGCATAAGGCTTCAGGCACTTTCTCATCCCATGCACATGGTGAGATGCTAACATGACACGTTTATCTGCTACATGATGTATTTAGTGCTTTCTGCGGTGGTCGTTGAGGAGCCTGAATTAACACGTATAAAAGTGAGACACCTCCCTGCAGGTGTGACACGCTGAGGATCCCGGGTGTCTCGCAGGCACTTGGTAATCCACTGTCTTTGTTTTGTCTGGCTCAGATTATAACAGAGGGTAATTGCCCTTTAAGTGTACCAAGAGCAGCGAGATACGATCAGCGCTGAAACCCACCCCATGGGCTAAGCACAAATCAGACTCACTGGGAGAAATGGCTGTTTGTGCTCTGAAGACTTCTCTCTTTCAGTCCGTCTCTCCTTAATCCCCCCTCCACTCAGTAAACACACACACCAGCACCAGCACCAGCACCTCTCCTTCCCTCGCCCTTTGAGGTCAGGTAATCTGCGCTCTGATTATCAGGCTGATGAAGCACGTCCACTTCACAGTTATTTGAATTGTGCTGCACGGTGAATACCTCGCTATGAACAATCACGAGGGCTCCCCTCTTTTGAAAACCTCTTTGCATCGGCCATTTACAGCAAGCCACACTTTGCATCACACACTGCACACATTCAAAATCCCGCCACGCACAAAAATCTGTTCACACAGTGGAGCAATGAACTTGTTGGAACCGCCATGAGCGTTGCCGTGAGCATGTAAGTAATATTTTCCTCTGCAGGCTTCCATCGCTTGACGGCCTGGTAGCTCAATGGGTTGAGCGTCAGACTGGTTTGAAACCCCGTCTGACTCCTAGCCCATCCCCTACCAGGAGTGTCCTTGAGCCAGACAGACACCCTGTGAGTCGCTTTGGTTAAAAGCATCTGCCAAGCAAAGTAAAGTAGAGCTTAGGGCAGAGGTACAGTGAGGATGTGGTGGTGGGGATTTACTGCGCAGCTTCACATCATTAAAAGGCATTAACAGGGAGAATGAGATTCAACTGAGTGTCAGACAAAGCAGGTGTCACCTACCGTTCATTATATTATTTGTAACATTAAAACCTACAAAATAAAACGGAGCAAAGTGAAGCCTGTGATGCATCAGGACCCTGAAACATGTTTCACAAGTGTCTGCGTGTGCTTGTTTTGAGTTGCTGGTTAGTGAACCTTGAAGCACATGCAGGTGTTTCCCTCCTGCACCGCTGCACACTGTAGTCCAACGCAGGCCAGTTTCAGGTTCAGCATTAATTCACTTCTTAATTTGGTCTCCATGTTTTAACAGCTTGTGATAAATGTGACGTAAAAACAGCCCAGCTTTGGTGTGCGCACAGTGGGGGGGATTCTGTTGGGGATTATGGTTAAACCTTGTTTTTAACTGCAGTCATTTTAATGTCACAAAAGCATGTGGGTGTGTTCACATTTTTAAGGGAGCGCAGTAGATTTTTCACTTCTCAGTACATGAGTGTGGGAACCACACTCTGCACATCCGTCATCCTGGGTCAAAAACCAGGTCAAAAAGCAAAACAACGGAACAAATGTTGAATTTTTCAGTGAAAGTGGACTTTAAATATGGAGTACAGGCCCTGAACGGCGTAATTACAACCCGTTTGACATTGTTGATTGACAAAGTTTGACCCCCAGCCAGAGAGACTTGACCTGAGGCTCTTACCCGGGTCTGTTTCAACTGAAAGAAACATCAGTCACCTGCAACATCACACAGTTACTACCTAATGATTAGGTGTAAATGGAAGACGTTTGAACAGATTATACTAAGCAGAGGGAACTTTCGTTTTTCCTGATGGGGGAAATGTGTCACCCATTGGCCTGCGCATAATCTCTGCATTGAATGAAACACATGAGAAAAACTCTGGTTTTGCAGCAAAATGTCACGTCGCTGTATCTGTTAGAGCTTCTTTCAAACGTCAAAAAGGGGAAGCCGCAGTGAAATGACTGTAAACACCATACAACCGCCTGCTGCATCCGAACCATTCTTCACAAGATGTTTTATTTTTTTTATTTGCACCTGCCTGAATCTGCTTTTAATACAGGATGCAGCATGATAACGAGGCTGGTAATCATGTTTACAGCCAACTGAACTGCATATCTCTGAAGCAAACCAGTAAAGCCACCCCAGCCATCACTGAACCTTAGCCCCGACGCTGACCGCAGAGTGGGACGACACCGCACAACCTACTTCTTCTTCTTCCCTGTGTTCGGACAATCTGAGCAAAGACAAAGGCATTTTCTCTGATTTTTAAGTTTCTTGATGAGAGGGTGGGGTAAGACCAGTAATAACAAGGCATTGTGGATTTGGGTGGAGTTGCACAATAGATCTGGGGACAGCATGAGTATATTGGTCCTGTGAGGCAATGTGTTGACCAGCAAGTACTCTAGAGACGGCATCTTTATTAAATATATAGACTGTGGGAGAGCTGAAAACAGGTGGTGCAGCGCAAACATCTGGAGCTGACTGATATGCTTATGGAGTATTCACGAGTACGGATCTTTCTGAGAAAAGTGAAAATAAAAGATTTCTGAGTCACCCTGTGATGGTGGACGCTGTCGGCTCTCGGTGTGATGTCTGACCAACCAAACTTTAATCAGCACATTTAGGTCGACTCGCCTGTACTTTTCCTGCTTAGATACTTTGTTATAAAAAACCTTTGTCTCTTATCCAGATCTTCTGATTATGTATCAGGACTAGCTCCTTATTCACACGCCTTAACAGGTCAGTGCAAACATCCTTATTGTGAATTAAGACAAATCCGGCTGTGGGGCTCTTAACACTCCCATTCTGGCTCCTTTCCATTTTAGGGATCATGTTAAATGGTGTCAATTATGGTCAAAGTGCTTCCTGAACAAGCCCCAACTAATATCAGCGAGTTTGTTTCTCCAAATTTCTAGTAGGACTGTAAGGGCGTCTGAACAGACCTGAGTCCACATGTGACGTAGGAAACACGTCACCAGAACAAGTTCATATTGGTCTGAAATTCATTGAATCCATATCTTACATAGCGTAGACATCTTAACTCAGGTCTCAGGGACTTTGGGGTTGACACCTCCTGTCATTGACAATTAGTAGGATTCACCCTGGACAGTTTATCACAGGACTGACAGAGAGACAATGCTTCACTTTCATATCTACGGACCACGCAGAGCCGCTGCATGTTGTCAGGTGGTGGGAGGAAACCAGAGTAATGGGGAGGTCGCCCCCGCAGACTCCACGCAGAGAAAACCTGCAGCAGGTTCAAACCCGTCACCAAAAGTGGAAATGTGTGCCCAATAATACCTGTAAAGTTAATAAACATATTGTATTCTGTATTTGACCTGTCCACAAAGACAAATGTAGAAGCAACAACTTGCGGTTTTACTGAGAAAATTATTTATTGATTAAATAATAAATAAATAATAATCACTGCTTTTCACCAGTCAAACGTTTGGACACAGAAATGACAATGTCTCTGAAAGAAAATTAGATTTTATAACATTAAATTGATCAGAAATATGTTTTATTTCTCGATATTTGTATTATTAAAATATCAAGTAGCTTGAAACTGGTGTTTTTTTAAACAATTTTTACATAAATGTACAGAAGCATCATTAACAAAAAATATTACTGTCTTCCAGTTAAAATATTAACTGATCATTGAAAAAGCCTTTTTCAGTGACGGTACCACAGATGAATAAATATATATTTCCAGCTGTAGCATCAGGCGTTTTGAGTTTCGAACCATGTCTTGACCCAACTCGTATCAAAAGCTAAAAATAAAGGCAACAAATAATAATAATTTTACACCCTTTTCTTGTGAAAACCTTCTGGTATCTATCGACAAACCAAACCTTCAACCCTTTGGACAGAGATTCGTGTTTGTCATGCTAATAGCAGCTAACGCAGCCTTTCACCTCCGTAGCCTCAACATTTATCAGGTTCACGAATCATCTTCCGAGGTTTGTCCTGAGGTGTCATAGAGACCAGGACAGTCAGTGAGACCTAAAACAGCTCTAATTCCTGTTCTTCTTAGTTTTATTTCTTTGCATCGCGCCTCCGAATGTTTTCATGGTGTAGTTAGGTTCAGGCTTAAACAGCATCAACAGTGAAACTTTATGCATGAGGGAGATTGTGATTGTGGTTGGAGAAGCTTCAGCGTCCCGGGGGGGACTGTTAAAAAGCACGTCACACAACGCGCCACAGATTTTCTTCAGTTTAACTACAAGTTATTAGCGAGTTAGGCAGTATGCACTGGGAGAAATGTAAGTACACGCGTCTATTCTGACTTTTGTGCAGGAGGGAAAGAAGAGCAGCGCATACAGTTTACACTGCCAGTCAAAGGTTTGGACACACATAGGGAGGACATTCCCTGTTATTCATCAAAAGATTTGGCGCCTTCTGGTGATCAGCTAATATTCTAACGGCAAACACAACATCTGGAAGACAGTATTAATATCTGTTGACTGATTGGCTTTTTTAAACTATTTTTAAAAAAAGAAGTGTGATTGACTGGTAGTTAAGGTGTTTTTTGTAGTTTCTACATCTGCTTTAACTTTGATGTGGACATAATATTAAAAGCAAAATGTTTAATCAAGCGACAGATTTTTGAGGCTATACGTTGGACCAAGACTTGTTGAAACACAGAATCTCGAATTCGCTGCACATTTTGAAATCTGATTAAATAAAACAACACTTTGCTTTGCTTGGCAGACGCTTTTATCCAAAGCGACTTACAGGGAGCTAGCGCTGGGTGTCTGGCTCAGGGACACACCTGGTAGGATGGACTAGGAGTCTGGGACTGGAATTCGAACCTGCGACCTTCTACATCCCAGTCTGACCCCTAACCCATTGAGCTACCAGCTACACTTCATTTTTAGTGAAATTGATGTTTGTTGGATGTAACCCTAATGTAAAACGTTTGTCAAGCGTAAATATTAAGCCCCAGACTTTATTAATTCTCAGAGCAGTCAGGACGTGGCACTCAGAGCACTAACGGGAATATTCAACGAGATCTTCTTTTTGGTTTTGGAGTATATGATGAAGAAGCCGACAATAGGTGACAGGCCTACTACTATACTTAGCCTACCTACTATAAACTTAGTCCGGGTCGCTGTTGAAGCTGCTGTGTCAGTCTTTTGAAAAGAGGAAGGTAATAATTTTAGGGGGGGGAAATGTTTTTGTGTTGGTATTGAAGCTGTAATCTTGATATGCAAAAAGGTGGCAGGCATCTGCACCAGTAAAATACTGCACAGCTGTGGAGCTTCCTCTTTTGTGTTGTCCGTGTGCATGCGCCAGAGTAATTGTTTGTCCGTGTGTGTGTGTGTGTGGTTATTCTGAGAGATGTTTCAGTTGTCGTCAGTTTCAGTTCAATGATTAGTTCTGCAGCGTGTCTCAGATTTATGCTCAGGCCCGATGATTCCAGTAGCAGCAATCAGTCTTGTTAAAACACGTTGTTAGCGACACATGAAAACATTTATAGAGTCCTTTTACACTTGTAGTCTAGTAAAAATCATCTTTAGTGTCAGTCCATTTCCCCAGCCCCGCGCATGGCAGCGTGTTTAGTTGAAATAATGACTAAACTAACTATGAACACACACTCCTGCTGTGGCTGTTAGAAATCACGTGTCACAGGAGGCTCCACACCCTCTCTGCAGCACACTCCGCTTTGCCAGGATTCTTTGTTAGTTTTGGGAATAACAGGATTTGTCTGCTGAAAAGTGTAGCGTGTTAACTAGTATTTCTTCTCTTCCCGAAAACCAGACGCCTATAGTTTGTTTAAATAAACAACTCTGTCCACAGTAGACCATCGTACAGAAACCGTATTTATTTAGTACACGAGAGCTTCCAGCAAAACAAAAAAAGGTTTCTTCATCTCACCTGATGGAGGAGATTCTAGCAGAGAACTAACTCAGTTTACCTGTGAAATATGGAGTTATAGGTGGTTTGTAACAGCAGTAAATATCCGTGTTCTGCAGCTGCTCAGGAGCCTGTACGACACCTTTCTGCTTCTTATTGTTATGTTACGCTTTTATGCTGAATTCCTACCAAACGGATTTATTTGTGCTGTTTAGGACTAAATCTTATTTCACCCAGTTCCTAAGGGGGCAGCGTGTCGCTGCCATTAATCAAGAGAAAACCGTCAAAGCTCAAGGTGTTGTTATGAAACGAGGATAATAAAGCAGATACTGTTATCGTCTTCTTGCTTTTACGAGATTTGAACAGTGGTACACGTTAAAATACTATAATACTAATAGTTTTAGATTTTCACATTATTATGATTAGGAATGTTGGATATTTTTTACCGATAAAGTCTAACTCTTAATTTCTGATAAAAAAAGAAGAAAACTAAATCATTTTAGGCAACTAACATCACACTGGGTTTAAATTTGGTTTGAGTTTTCTTGCTATGTAAAGTGCTTATAAATAAAATAAGTTAATATTGTTATTATTATATTGTATTTAAACATTATTTCAAGGTGTGCCAAACATTTTATTATATTACATTTTAATGCCGATATCGGCCAATAATAACGATAGACGGATAATATCTCAAACATTTCACCTTGTTATAAGAAAAAGCTTATTACATTTGACATTTTACGAGATTTGAACAGTGGTCACAAAGAGAAGTTTAAGCGGTTTGATTATGTTTTTTTTTTTGTGCTTCGATTGAGACATGGTGACATTTTTCTGCATAAACTACTTATTGTCTGTGTTACATTCTCAACAGTAATCAGTGTGATCCATATCTTGAATGAATTTCTGCCAAACACTAAAAATAAATGCAACAAAAACTAGAAATTATATTATTTCTTTTTCAGGCTTTTTTCGTGAAAACCTCCTGGTATCGACAATGCAAAATTGACAAACCGGCGGTTTGTTGGATCCCTGGATGCAGCAGTTCATGGACATCTGCAGACTTTAAGGGTCATTTAATGACACCTGAGTCGCAGAATGAACACTTTGCGCGTTCTCAGTTCCTATGACTCATACGAGTGATGATGTGTGTTAGAGCTCGACTTGAGTCCGACTTGCCACCGCTTGCCACAGGTGACCACCTCTGTCAGCAGCCAGCTACTTGTCATTTATCAGCAAAACAGATAGAAAGGAGATATCTGCTTTATTATCCTCATGTCCAAACAAATCAAACATTGTTTGATAAATTACAAGAAGCTGTGAGCCAGTGTTTTCACTGTAAACCTCACATGTGCAACAGTGTCTACAGAGGACACGAGACCTGGAGCAGCATAGTTCTGTCTGCAAATCACTCGCAGATAGGGATCTAGAGTCAGGCTAATACCAGAGGTTAAGAGAAGAGGACAGAGAAATCAGGTGTCTGTAACACAGATCGCCCTCCTCTGTCACTGCGAGTGATGGGGGCAGCAGTCCCAGGCCAGAGGGCAGAGGAGAAAGAGAGTTGGAACCATCAGCGCTTCCGCTTTTAATGGTCACTGTCAAAGTAAAAACGCTCACAGAAAACAAAACACAATCTGTCTCATCCTTTATTCTTCTTTATCAGATGCTTTGACTTTCAATTAAATTTCTTTACCTGATATGTTTTTTTTCCATTTACACTTTGCGCTGCCTTTTTCAGGTTTGCTACGAGTTTGCATTTAGTTTCTCATCATGTCAGTTGTTTACGGCGGGGTCATTAAGCTGGAATCTCTCTTTCTTTTTAAGCTTGATTATCAACAATAAAGTGATGTATGTAGGAATACTGTAGGTTCACTGCATCAAATATAATAAATACGTATGATGTCAGATTTCTTGAGAGTGATCGTCTTAGGCTGATGTTCTCATTTCTGGGTTGAGTTTTCCATAATGAAATTTTACATTAAAGGCATTTTTATAATTAATCATAGTTGATGACTACAGCTAGTTCATTGATGTTGCATCAAACTAATTCTCCTTATTTGATTAAAAAACAACCAACCATCTGGTTTACGATAGGATTCTGTCTCCACACACTGCACTAACTTCATTTTAGATGAAAGTCTCTGCATTTCATTCCCACATGACGCCTGATCAATAACAGCATCAGCTGTGTTTTCATACGGGGTTAAACTGGAGCTGTTTAGGTGTGTTTATGTAGATTATCCTCCAACTGCAGAAAATTTCCCCCATAAGCTGTTGGGCTGGTGGTTGGGGCATTGTTCTCAGTTACGTCGCAGCCTCGGGCTCTACTGACTGGTGGCATTGTCTCCAGTTTCAGATGTACAGTACTGTGCAGCTCATATTCCTCCAAATGCTCAAACCTGACCATAATTGTCATTGGCAATACATTTATTTACCATCTCTGTCAGTGGGAATGTTTATTGGAAAAATATTCAAATTAGAAATTATTAGAAAATACAGAAAACCTGTTTTTGTCACGCTGTCATTTATCATATTTAATCCTGCATCTATAATACTTGACACATACATACATCTACTGTAACACATCACAACACGTACTGAGTTGCCATAAGTTGTCATAATATGCAGCAAGTTATGTTACAGGTATCGTATTATAAAAGACTATAAAAGCATCATTATTATTATTACAGATAGAGAGAATAGTTACTGTATGACAATTAAAAATAAAACAAAACAAATGCTAAAAGTTCAGCTTAACATTTATTTCATAATTATATGGTTCACAGTCAGAACACTTTGGGAGTCTTCTGTCTTCACGACCTCTATGAAGCCAATCTTTTCATCACAGCAGCTGAGACAACTAGAGGGGTCCCAAAGTCATGCGTATCTTTGTCTGTGTGTCCCTGACCTGTCTAGCGTCACCATCAGCAATGGCCCGGGCCAGACCGTACCAAGGCGTTCGAGTCAGAGACCCGGTCAAAGAGCTGCTGAGGAGGAAGAGGAGCCTGGAGCCGCACGGCACCAAGATAGCTCCCCCTACTGCGGTGAGGATAGTGTGACACTTGAATTAAATTGTGCTGTTCATACCCAGGTTTTTTTGCATAAATGTGTATGTTGGAGTTGATTGCATTCAAAATATGAATCTGTGTGCAATATCATATAACGGCAAAGTAAAAAGTCATTTGTTGAATTTAAAACTTACCATTTACAATGCATTCAATCACACTCAGTATTTCTGACCTTTAAATTGAGTAAAGTAAGTAAAACGAGTCAAAAACATGATTCTAAACTACCAGTCAAAAGTTTGGACACATACAAAAATGATCTTTTTAAAACATGTGTAGACATGTTAATATTAAAAATGTTTTACATAGAAACTGTCTTTTAAAAGAATATTCTCCATCATCAGACATGACTGTTTCAGCTTCAGCATGCTGTTATATACCGATGATATACACCTCCCCATCACGTGTCCCTCTCCCATCTCTGATGCATTGAATGAAGAGGATTTACTGTAGCATGTGTCGACTGTGGAGACCGTCGGCGGTCTTTATGTTTTCTGCAGCAGCTAGAGCCAAATCTACAGCTGCACACTCCAGCTGTAGTGAAGGAGCAGAAGCTGCAACACAACACCTCAAGACTGTTGTGTGTGGAGTCATCCCCTCCAGTGGGAACAGGACGGCAGTCACGAGAGCTGAAGAGAAGGGGCCTTGCAGAGCCATCAGGACGTTAGCAGCAGGGGCCCAGGGGCTACCCCAGAGAGAAGGGGGGATTTTGTCCTTATATAATCCAGGTGTTTTCTGTGGCAGTTACAGCCATTCCCTGCATGGCTCCAGGGCTGGGCACATAGCCCTATGCAAAATCACTTGCAGCCGTGCCAAAGAGCCCTCCCACTTTCTGTGTATTATATGTATCAGGCCACGAGAGCCGAGACACATCAACGCCCTGTGATAAGAGTGAAAAAGTGAGATTTGACATGTAGATTGCTTTACCTCTGGATGGAACCGAGCTAATTGTAATCCTGCTGTTTTCATTCTGTTTACTAAACTGAGTTGACTGGCGTCCGTCTTTAGCGTCATGTTTAGGATGTGAGAGTGCCATCAATCCTTTCTGACAACTCGTGTTGCCAGAAAGCAAACAGGCAACAAATGTCCTGAAAAGTGAAACTCCTGCGTATCAATGACCCATAAAAACAACGATCAAAACATTTTCCTGCTGCGGCGGATTTGACTGATGTAGCCTGACGTGGAGGACTGCATGCTGACACATATCATCGGCTGCAGAAGATTATTATTGAACTAGTGAGATTTGGCTTTTATCCTGATGTTTGCAAATCTGCCCTGTTCAAACTCACCCAGTTCACAGTTAAACACACCCATTCAGCACTTACCACAGGTGGTTTACGGGCTTTCTCTGGCAGGGAGGCAACTCATTAACCTTTCTACAAGCGCCACATCTTGAGCAGGAAACCAGGAAGTGTTGTGAACGTGAGCACACAATAGCAGTTTGCTCAGCAGGAGCGTTCATTTTTCTCCCCATCCTTAGGATTTGGGTGAAATTGACATTAATGGCTCTTTTCCTTGGTGAACTGGCTGAACTCTGGCGGTTCAACCTCTTACACTGTCGTCAGTAGCTTTGGAGTCTTTCAGGGAGCTGACAGCTCGCCCCCTACTGGCTGACTGCCACAGCTGGATGCTTCACCTGGAAGAAGCTGTCAGTGCCGTGCTGCTGCCATCTGTCTCATTCCTTCTGTTTTCTCATTGCACTGTTCTGTATAGGTCATTACTGGTCACCCGCATAGGGCCTAAACAATGCAAATCCATTTTTTCACATGTACATACACCCTGATTGTTGTGTGTGATAGATCTTTGTGTATACGCACAACACAGAGTGATAATTTTTCATTCATTTTCATGTCAGCATGATAAAAATAAGGACAGATGAAAAAAGCCCTAGTATTTGTCGCCACTCTTCTTTATGACAAAGCCTGAAGAAGAGTGCAGTTTTTTAAATGACTGTTTATTCTCCTATGGGTCGGTAACTGGTTGTTGGTCTAAGGGAATTTTGATCCACTCTTCTTTGCAGAAATATTGTTATTAAGCAACAAAGTGTTTCTGATCATTGTGTGTTTGAGTTTAGACCTCAGGGTTCATACTCCTTTAAGATTACTCTACTGGTAGAGAACAGAATTCACGCTTTCAGCCCCAGATCATCACACTGCCGCCACCGTGTTTGACTGTTGGTATGATGTGGCGGGAAGCAGTGGTATAAGTCTCCCATGGATACCTTTCTTGCCCAAGTGAGAGTATTTTAGATGTTGTTCTGAGGTCTTTGAGTGGCCAATTTGCTGTTGGAGTCATTTTATTGGGCCGGCCACTCGGGCTTCGATGTGAAAGTGAAATTTAACTCAGCCTTCTGAAAAATGTCGGTAATCGCTGTTCGTTCATGATTTAACATGGGGCCGAGCAGGTTTGGACGACTTTTGATGATTTTAAATCAAATAATCATGTAGAAACTTTCTTTTTATTGTTTGTTTATCTTTGTGTAATATTAAAATACGTTTTATGTTCTGAATCATTCAAGTGTGACAAATATTACAAAAAAAAGACAGATTTAAAAAAACAATCCCAAAAAGTTCAAAAACGATGTTTAGACCTGGTCAGCACAGTGTTTTCTTCAGGTGATACATTTATCAACTGTTATTTTGTCAGATAACATCTTCACAGCCCAGTAGCCAACGGTGCACAGACTGACACCCATGGTCTGAAATGTCAACACTCAACATCTATTTAGAGATAAGGTTTGTTCTTGACCTTGGAAACAGCGGTTGACAAACATAATCCTAGTACTGAGTCCATTCGTAGCCGTCCTGAACGTTCACACGGCAGGGTCTTCCTCAGCAGAGGGATCGGGCACAGTCGTTACGCTTGAGGAAGATCATGTTGCCCAGCGTCGGGCAAAGAATAGCGTTTAGAGTTCAGCAAAGAGTTCAACAAACCCAGTAGTTTGTGCACGTCGTTCCACTTTAGTTCACCGGGAAACTCTCACCAGCACTTTCCAATCAAGCACACGCCACACATGCAGCAATAAGAGTCAGATAAGACTGATTTAGCAGTGTTGTGAGTCGTTTGATGATTTTTCACTCCGTCTGGGGCTGACGCCATTTTCACGTTTAAAAACCATACTCCTGATTTTTGTTAAAAGCTTTTCCCTTGTCTTAAACACAGCTGTGAACACAAAAAGTGTGTACTTTAAGTTTCACGTCGGCGGTGGTGATGCTTAAGCCATGTTTTTTTTACTGGCGATCATAATCAGGCCTTGAAAATCAGGGGTGTTTATTTGTGGAGATCAACTCTCAGATCGAGTATTATCTTCAGCCGTAATTCAAAACGCAGTGGCTTCTCGCTGATTCGTAGGCCTACACGAGGCGTTTGTTTAATCTCGAGCTGGGATCTTTGAACCTTATTGTGAAACAGCAACTTCACTCATCGGGCGTTTGCATGTTCTTGGAAATGTTAGTAACCTTTCTAATCTCCTTCCACCTGTGGGTGCAGCCAGACCTCCCCCGGTATCTTTGACCAACTTTCTCAGGTGTAGGACGAGCCTGTCCGTTGTGCCTTCCAGGAAAAAAATGTGGTCTTATGCAACGTGATCCGTCATTAAGTGGAAGACATCTGTCCAGAATTCCCTTTGAAAGCATTGATGGTTTAAATGCTTCCACGTGAACGCGCTAATATCTGAAAGACACAGACACGCACCTGGACATGATCAGTACACGAGTAAATATTTATATATCAACATCACATCTAGTACTTTCACAGTAACATGGGCTTGTGGTGCTACTGTAATTATTATAATGTTGACATACTCAACCCCCTTTTTAATTGATGTTGGTTCGTTTTTCCCTTTTAGGATGTGGCCTCACACAACCACCCATCGCCATCGTACACGCAAGGTACCTGTTTGTTCTGTTTGCACCGTAGACCTACCTGATTCCCGTAAGAGACTCACACTTGACTTCTCTTTTTTAAACTCAGCCTTCTGCTCCGATGTGAACGGCAGCTCCCCAGCTGAACCCTCAGCTGTGGCTGGCGATGGAGGGCTGCAGTACGCGGCGTGGAAAGCGCCACCCACTGCCGCCAGCCTGCAGTCTGCCATGACATGCTGGTCTTCCCAGGAATACGCCCAGACAGACCCCTCAGCTCAGACTCTGAGCTACCCAGCTACCCCCACCCTGACTGCTGACGTGTATATGCAGACTCTGTGCCCCAGCTACACCATGCTGACCTACACACACGCACCGCTGCTCACTAATTTTGGGGTGAGTAAGTCACAGCAAACTCCACCTTGCAGATTAAAGTCAAACATGGCCCTTTCCTATGGTCCTCTCCTCTTCCTGAAGCTTGTAGACTGAGGTTATATCGGCCACATATATAAAAACCAGCGTCGACTGTGCTAATGTGCAAAAAGACAAATTTTATCCTGGTTCGTCTAGTTCATCTGCACAGGGCAGTGTGCAGAGGCGCGTGTGTTTCTTTCATTTGATAATACTTGCATGAGTTTTTACAGAAGCTCTTCTCTTTAGTCAAATTTTTTTAATCTGGTGTTTTTTTTCTCTTTCATGCCTTTTTTACTCTTTTGACGCATTTTATACCCTTTCCTCACTTTCATGGCCAAAAGTGCACAAAAGCTGCTATAAAATCACCATACATTTGTTTTTCATAAATTACCTAAACAACCCCCCCCTGCTCAGAAATACAAAAAGAATTATTTTCAGAGTCATAATTTGGCATATCAATTAATTAACAAATTGCAAATTAGACCCAAAATCATAGTTCTTTACCCAATAGCAGGCACACATACATGCCCATGCGTGTGTGTGTGCTGCAGTGTCGGGTGAATCTCTAAGCACTTTAGGCCAGCAGGTGAGGGGTTAAAGCTGGTGGCTTTTCCTTTGTGATCAGCGGTGACGCTTCGGCCTTCTTTACTCTTGTGTTCAGACCATTCCAATAGCTTCTGCACCAGCCTCCCTGCCTCAGATGGAGCTTCCAGACGCGGGTTTGACCTATCTCCCCTGGGCCCAGCCCCTCACCACCATATCTACCATGGCCAGCCCAGGGGTCCAGTTTGGCCCCAGCGCCGCAGCCCTGCCCGGGTCGCCTCTGGTGCACATGCCCTTGCCCATGTCTTTGACCACCATGATCCCCCAGCTGGAGGCCCAGGGTGTGGGCCCTCAGCCGGAGATCCTGGAGCTCCCACAGCGTTCAGATCTCCAGCTGGACCATGAATCGCAAGACCAGTCTCTGGATGAAGATGTGGTGGTGGAACCTGAATCGCCAAACCTGCTCGATAAAATTCTGGAGGACAACAAGGAAGATGATGAGGAGGAGTGCAAAGAGCCGTACAGCAGCTCTCTGTTCATACCCACCGTGTAGAAACTCTTCTGTGTTGCTCTGTCCACCTCACACTTGACGTGACGTGATAAATACACAATTTGCAATAATGTCCGTGTTCCACAGCTGTGTTAACGTGGATGCTAAATCACTCGCACAGCTCCAGGTTTTATTTTTTCATGTTGTGGCTGTGGCCCAAGTACGCTCCAGAAATCCATCAGACTCATGAATTATTCTCTTATTCCAACTATGTTTTTACTGTATTGTTATTCATGATCTCTTTATCCACCTTTGAAGTAAAATAAACGGTTGTATCTGCTGACAGCAGCACATGTGCCCGTTATGAATGCATCTTAAAGGGCGCTGCAGTGAAACCGATGGTCGAACGTGTTCCTTATTCTCAGCGTTTTATTCGTGCATAGCTGGCTCTCCCCTCTTTCTGTTGATGAAGGGAGCATAGTTACATGTTTCCTCTCCCTGCACGCTCTGCTCCACCCGTCTTTGGTACAGGGCATGTGTCACTGATGTCATGTAGCAGTGGAAGAAAATGTTTTACAGACAAAATGTTCAGTTCTGTTCAAATCCTCGAGAGAAGTTCACACACACACACAAAGTCTGATGCATAGTGACAGGGGTGTAGGATATTAAACTGACGGTGCCCGTGTGGGATTTCCACGCTTCATAATGACGCCGCTGTTTCCTCGTCATGCAGTACATCCACAGTACTGCTGTGAGAATCTGAAAAAACTGTTGAAACAATTCATTTACATAAGAAACGTGCAGATGCACAGAAATTCCAAAGAGGAAAACGACGTGTGATTTGAGTTTTTGTGCGTTTCCTGTTTTTACTGTTGCAGTTTGGAGCTGTCTGCGTGTTAACCTGTGATCCAGGAAACGTTTCTGCATGAATTATGCTGTTCAGACAAAACCTTTCAGGGCAGACTCTACTTTCTGGTTTCCCATTACTTTTTCTAAACACAGCGATGTGCACTGGACCCTGAGTTCAGGACTTTGCCCCGTTTCTCATTCTTGCTTCAGGCACTGACGTCTTCTTGGGTTTTCCCGCCTGGGGGGAAACTGACAATTTGAGAGGAGGCTGCTGCTCATCTGTCAAACACACCTGGAAACACCTGAGATCATATCACATGGGAGAAAAAGTGCCAGGTCTGCTCGTGTGATGGAGGCATGTGAAAAAAAAATGTTGGCTTTGCTCCGTTTTCACCTGGAATTACAAATGATGAAAACAAAACAAATGAAGAGTTCTGAGGAGGAGAAGAAGGCAGAAGACACGGTGTCGACAGTGCAGCCAAACAAATGTCAAACACAGGAGGGTTTGTTTGAGTGTCTGATTTCATAAAATAAGACATGAAATGAAGACTACTTTTGACTGACTACAGTGTGACGCAGCTTTTCCGTGTTCAGCAACAGCGCGCGCACATCTCTTTGAAATTCCTCAGCTCTCTTTGATTCTTAGAAAATGATTTATCCCATGACTCAGTCGTGACTTTTCTTGGAAGCAGTTTATTGCAAAACTGTGCCGGAGCTTCTTTGTGCAGCGAAGAAGGGGCCGTTCTCTGTTGCACGACTGACACAGCTCATGCTCTCGTGCCCTCAGGGTGATTCAGCAGCTATGAGAAACAGAAATGGTGTTGAAAGGTGGTGTTATGTGTGACACTTGGCCTATAATTGCCTGCTGGTTCTGAGTACAGTGTGTTTGTACACCTCCACCTTTCAGTGCCTCAACTTAAAAGTTTATTTTATCTCAAAGGCGGCGTCATGGTTGTTCAGGGCTGGATCGCAAAATACCCTTCAGTGCTCCATTTTGGGAATAGAGGTCTTGCAGAGACATGCCTGGGCAGCACACAGAGGCAGGGCGCGAGGAGCCCTCACTAGTCCTCACCGAGGAAAAGCTGCTGCGAGACAATGGACCGACATGCGTTTCAGGACCTCACCAGAGGACACGAGTGGGAGATTTTAAATTTTACAAGCCAGACACCAGCTGAACACGCATGTCGCCCGCTGAAGAGGGGAGTGAAGGGAGAAACGCTCCAGAACACGCAGCTAGGCTCCTTAGGTTGACAGCAGAGACAAACACATTCGCCTCAGAGAGAGCAGTGGGTGGTGTAAAATGCACGAGCCAATGATTAACCAACAAACGGAACCTTTACAGGTATCCGGCAAATTTTTTGCAAGACAGTGAAAGTGTCACATAATCTGCTGAGTCTTCAATATTCCCCATTGTGCCAAAATACCAGAAGCAATTATATCCAATGGGAGCTGTAAAGTCTGCAAAGCTAAGGTTACAAATACAAATACCTGCTGGGGAACGTTTGTGAAGCCGGCTTCATCAAGACGTACTATCTGGGGGGTGGGGGGCTGTAAATACTTTACTGCAGGTGACTGTACTCAGCAGAGACGATGACAAGGAGCCTGCTGTACTGACAGCCAGTTGCTGAGGCGTTCAGTTCAAGCTCAACAACAGGCGCAACAGAAGCAGAAGAAGAGAAGATTTTAATACACATATGAAACAGATGTTTACTGACGAACGCACACGCACGTTTATCTGGCAACATCAAAAATCTCAGTGAAATTCATTCAAGTTACGCACATGTGGCACAGAAAACATGCAACACCTGCTATGAATCGCGCTTTCACCACTTGCACGTTGGCGCTATCTTCGTTGTCATCTACAGAGAAAAAAAAAACAGTCTCTTGCAGGAGGCACAACAGCAACACGGCGCGGTCATGCTGAGGCCTGTTCTTCCTGCTCTGCGCTGCAGAAAGCCCTTAATGTGAAGGGTACTCTTACACACTCCAAGATGCTAGAGATCAAGGTAGGAGGTCACCAATGGAAAGGAGACGGGCGTCGAACAATAACACGCCGGTTATTGTCTTCTCACCTTTTGTCATTTTTCTCAACAGTCTCACATCTAGATATCTCTACGGTTATCGTAAGGGACGACGATGCAGGTAGGGCGTTCATTCAGAAGGCTGGAGTCAGACAAAGCCTCAAAGCCATATGAACCACAGCACGGCAGCTAACCGTGCTGGGCGCTCGTAAAAACTCCCTCTTGTTCCTCGGAAAGCCCTGCCAGGCTCCAAACAGAAAACAACTAACTGTGGCTGAAACTGAATCCGCCTTGATTCAGTCTGTTTGTTTTGTTGTGTAGTTTTTTATAATGTATTTATATGATAACTCTGACTTTGACCAACCTACTTCCCAAATAAAACACCCTTCTGCCTCCCATCAGGTGCGTCGCCCTCCGCTTCCTGGTGTTTGATGTGTAAATAGGAGTTTTCTGTCACTTTTGAGTGAGTGACCCGGCGACCCAGTCTTTCTGTTAACACACCCGCGCATGGCGTGCGTGCGCGTTGGTCTTAAAACACGAATCAGTGTAAACATCCCTTGATTTACTCAATACTTTCTCTGATGTGACTACACACAGACGAAGGGCTCGCTTATCGGGAGCTGGGAAACACAGGTCGATGTTCGTAAGTCTGTTCAGCATCCAACTGTGATAACGCTTCATCTGAAGGCGGAGAAACGCCTCGCGCTGTGGAACGAGGCTCGTTCGTTGGGTACAATAGAAACAGGCTGATTCCGTTGCTTAAATATTAACAAGAACAAAAGCGCGGCATCTCGGCACTTTGAATAAATCTGATCATAAAACTTCAAAGGAGTCTCATAAAGATAAACATCAGCCAGTTCTTCTTCTATCTCTCTGTTTACAGTGTTGTGAAATGATGAAATGTTCTTAAATGATGATGATATTTTACACAAAATGAACAGAAATACATTTTTAATTCTTTATAAAACTACATGTGAAACAGTCATAAGTTGGGTCACCATGGAAACAACAGCTGCGATCAAGCATTTGCAATAACGATGGCGAGGTCGTTGTGTGCAGAGTTATTTAATTTTAGCCTAATTTGCACCTTTTTGAGGTCGTTCCACAGCATCCAGGTTGTGAAGCAGTGAAGCAGACCCAGACCATCACACTACCACTACCATACCGGCAACGACCCAAACTAGTAACAGTCGTAAATGCTACCCAGCGTCATGTGGTAAACCCTGTTTAATGTAGTCGTACTGAAAGTGACACAAGTCGTCCAGTCTCTGATTAAAAATGAATGGTTATTTACTTTGGACAAGCGCTCCACCGATTTATCCTGCCCGGAAGCCTTCTGCTCAAATTCATAATAAACTTAACTACAACAAAAGTTACACACATGAATTGTCATAAAAAAAGCCTTGTTGTCTTTGGAGACATGCTCAGCTTTTAGAGCCGGCAATAAAATCTGATCGAGGAGCTTTACTGTGGCCTGAGTGCAGGCGCGCTGCCAAAACTCTGCAGGGGGATTTCCACAAGTGCCCGTTGAGCAGGGGCACGCAGACAGGATCCCAAACTCTGAGACTTGGCTGTGACCTGGTAATACGCTGAACATGTTTGGCACAGACGAGCCCGTCTGGCACCGGGGGTCAAAGAGACGAAACTAATCATGTTTTGTTTTTCCTGACTAGATTGAACTTGCAGTTCATCACCAGATACCTGCAATAAAAAAATATTTCACATACTTGTTCTGCAGCTTTATCTGATAATGAATTATCGAGGAAAAGCCCACAGGCCAGGTTTCGGTGTAAAACAGGCCAAAAAAAGGGAGAAAAAATGTTCCACCAAATATCTGAGTCACTGCCAAATAATCCTCATGTGAACCTGAGGTTACCACCTCCGTCCCTCTGTTAGCTGCAGCACGTCTCCTGGGTGGAAACGATCCACCAGTCAACCACAGACACACACGGAGACGGACAATCGGTCACGCTCACTTTCACAGCTAGTGGCATTTTGAAGTCGCCAGGTAATTTAACCTGCATGTGTTTGGATTGTGGGAGGAAGACCTGAGTTCCCAGGAGAAAGTCATACAGGCAGCCGGCAGGTTCCAACTCAGAGCTGTCGTGCTCAGGCACCACATCTCTACATCAGTAATTAAGACGGCTTGGAGTTTGGTGAGAGTGGGAACGGCGAATGCTTTCACGAGGTTCACTCGGGGTTTCAAATAGTTCAAATAGCATGAAGTGGTCCAGCGTTGTCCTGCTGTTGGGTAACGGAGTTCAAAGGGTCACATTTGACTGACGTCTGTCTCGGTCTCTGTCCATCAGGCGTGTGCACTGACAATGAACTTTCAGCGTGACAGATGGACACAGGTCGCCGTGGCACGCTGTTGTAACTTGTGGACAGTATCACGTGCAGATTTCTGTTTGAAATGTTTAACAGGCTTCTGCATTCTGGTGTCTGCAGCGCTGCCCGTCATCCGAGCTGCGTTACGGAAAGAAACAGAAGGTTCCAGGCGGCGTGTGACACGAAACCGTGTTTCATACAAGACACGGAGACGTCACTTCATTAACGCTGGTCTCCATAGTGATACCACGTGACGTCGTGTACAAACCGTCTCCTGCCTCGACCCACTTTGCAAACGCCGGCAGTCATGAGCCAGCTTTTATTTTGCCTTTAACAGATGTGTTAAGTTCACTTATCAGCCTGAGTTAAGACGCAACTTAGATGGAGACATGTGAGTCATTACTATAATCTTCTTGCCTGCCTTCTCATTAGGGGCTCTCGTTGGAGCCTTACCAGACCCCCGAAGGGAAGAAACATGCAAACGCACACATCTCCAATCTCTTGCAGCCTCGTCAAACCATGCGTCGGCCTCAGGAATGCCGTGAGAGTGACCCTTGAGGCAAAGCCGGGACACTCCAGCTGACTTCAGGCTTGTTTACTCTGACGCAGATTAGGTTAGGGTGGCTCAGATATTGATCAGTTTCAAACTCCGCTGGTGACGATTAGGAGCCCCACAGGCCCCCGTCCCTTTCACTTTAATGCCTGGGAGCCTTAACCTTCTCTCTGTCTGCAGCAGATTACGGTGTGATTACAGCTTTGATGCTCAGCTGTCAGTTAGGCTCCTGGGTAGAAAACAGTGATGTAAAGTGCTGCTAGCTGTTTATGGCGCTAACACACCGAGCCAGAGGAAGCGTGGGGTCTTCTCACTCAGGTAAAACACTGACCATCTCATTTTAAGACACAAAGACGTTGCTTTTCGTGTCGAGTGTGAGCGATCAGAGCGTGAGAGCATCAGCGCGTGGCCGGCGGTGTGATGGATGTGGTGCAGGCCTCTCACAGACGCAATTCACCTGTTGTCACCTGAGGACAAACCTGTTGCCAGTCAACTGGAGCCTCCGCTGCACACAGGGGAAGGTGTGGGCGTCCTCATCCAAGCCCTCAACCCCGCCAGGGACAATCTTCTCATTGTTGTTGTCATTATTTGCACTATATGTTCCTTTAGTGCTAAACAGACCTTCTGCTGAGTAACGTGTGTGTATCTGTCACCCGGAGGAGACGTGCAATGTGGGCTCTACACCTCCAAGCAGCATCCGACGCTCATCTGCACGTGAACACGTGGACGTTTTATTGGATGACTTTGAGAAGAATCGTTTAGTCACATGAGGTCGGAGCAGGAAGCAGAGTTGTGTTCGTCTACTTCTCCATCTGTAAGTTTCCAGAGTTTCTAGCAGCATCTGGGATGTTTGTGATAACACGGCGCCTGAAGAAGCAAGTCGCCTGCCTTTTTAATACAGAAATAGAAAATAGAAAATGAGAGAGTGCACCGACTGTAGGGTTTCTCCTCCGCATGTGTCGTATCTTTGAGTTGCCTCCTCCTTTAAGGCTCTGTGGTCGAACTTACTGCCAAACGACGGCATGTAACAAGCAACCTTTATGGGTATTTAACCTACATTTACATTTAATCTCATCAGGTCAGAGTTCATCCTTCAAAAACTACTAGTAAAGTCTCCCTGCAGGTGAAATCAGGTCTTTAGGGATTTGTTCCTTTCACTGCGTGATGTGGAATTACAGCACAGTTCGGTCCCAACATGTCATTTGCTCTTTCCGTACTTGTCTGTGCCAGATCCACAGAAGACCCAGCGTCTTACAGGCGGCGTGGAGGCCGCTGTAACTGTGCTGTTCAGGGAAGGAGCCCATAATGATGACGCTGACTGAACTGGCACTGAGGCTTTTTATCCAGTGTGTGAGTAAAAGAACAACTCAGGTGATTTATTTGCATTTTATTTTTTTATAGCGACAAGTAATTTGTATGAAAATAAATTTAGGCAGTAAAAAAAGTCACAGACACCAAAAATATATTGACATTTCCATCCATTCATATTCATACTCCAACAAAGCAAAGCTCAGTCAGAAGGTGCGCGCTGAAACGCTAAGGGGAACATCGAGCCTCACTGAGCTGTTGGACAGAATCATATTTACAGACAGGACACAGAACGACAGCGCTGAAGGATCATAGAATGTTGTAACACATCTCAGAGGTCATCTGCCCATCCCTCCTGAAATAGTTCTCCTCCACAGGGCAGGCGTATGCATAGTCTGTGGGGCTGTAGTAAGGTGCGTATTCGGGGGCAGAGGGACCGTCCTGCTGGCCTGGCCAACAGGGCGGCAGGCAGTAACAGTCCTGGACGCTGCAGTGCTGGTATTGGTAGTGCTCTGAGGAGAAGCCGTGGTAGCTTGACTCCATCCTGGTGGGCGAGTCGTAGCAGGAGGAAGAGGAGGAGGAGGAGAAAGAGTCCTGCGGCGAGTAGCTGCTGTGATCCACGGGGCTGCAGAGCTTCAGCGATTCTGGCGGCGAGCAGGGAGCCTAGGAGACAAGGAGACAGCGAGGACTATGAGGATTCTGCACATGTGTCACGGACGTCACAGTGGCACTAGGCCACAGGCTCAGCTGGGATGCCTGTGAGTGGTGTTTCTGTTTCTGAGAAGCTGCTGGATTAGCGTGTACAGAATGTCTACTTTGCTCTGCAGTGAATTTTATGAGCTGCTTTTACGCGCTCACACTGGATTGTTCAGTTCTCCTAACAAATGAAACACTTTAATGTGCCCGCAGGCCACACAAACATAAAGCCTAGTGAAGAATTCACACAGCCACGCCACACTCCACTTAAGAAGCACGCAATTTGAAGTTGCTTAGGGTGATGGAAAAGTTTCCTTATTGTTGTGAATTTCACTTCAGCTGCTGGCAACGAGTCTGGATCGTCTCACTGAATGTCTGCCAAATATACAGCAGGTAAGAAGAGAGGCGCCACACAGTGTCAGGGCAGATAAACCTACCATCTCAGGCCCATAGTAGTCCGCATCTGAGGAGAGTCCATGGCACCAGGACAGCGGGTAGGTGGGAGGGGGAAGCAGGGAGGCGCAGTAGCTGCTGCCGCCGCTATCGCTGCTGCTGTTACTCGTGTTGTAGCCGTTGCTGGGCAACATCATGTCCCCAAACTGCTGCTGACTGTCGTTTAATGTCCTTCCCTGCATATGGATGGCGCATGTGCCGTCAGGTGCGGGGAACGAGGCGGTGCGCAGCTGGAGCCCTCGCGCGCCACCGCCGCTCGCGTCCGCTAGGGGAACAGCTGGAGGAGGCTCAACATAGCGACCTGGCGGAGGAAAATATGAAACACAGTCTAGAAAAGTATTCAAAATAGAAAAAATGAAACAGAAAGAAAATCCTAATCAACTAAAAAGCCGCGTTATGTCAGAATGTCCTGCTCCCAGTCGAGTGTCGATGATCTGGGTTTAATTTTAAAAAGGTGCACGGCAGAGTCAGAGTGGAGACACATCACAGGAGGACATTTAAATAGGCCTATAAGTTCAGGGAGTGGTGTCATGACACCATCAGCCAACACATTTGAATGGAGACGGGCTTTATAAAGAGGGACCCTGCACTGCGCGAATGGAGCTGCCAATAGTTGCATTTCACTGACCCTGGGTTTGATGTGAGTGCTGCTGCGTCTGCAGCACGTTTTTCTCTCCGTTTCTTTTTAATTCAGGTTTTTTTCTGCAGCTTGCTAAACGGGGCTGTGCGTGTTTGTGGGGTGTAAGTATGGTTGGATCACTGCGAGTTGCATGAAAATTTAGACTTGTACACTGCGACTGATATAAGCGAGGGTGGTGCAAATGCTGCAGTGTGTGCGGAGCTTTAATGGATTTATTTAGAGCACTGCATGGATCTGGATGTTGCTGCTGGGTGAACTTACCTGAAAAAATAGAGCCGCAAATATCCTGGAGCTCCGAGCAAGCCTGGGATATCTGTCCACGAGGAAGAAGAGGAAAGAAGAGGAGGGACATGAGGCAGAGTGGGAGAGAAAGATTATTAGATATGTGCAACCATGATTTTGGTTTGACTATTTTTTCAAAGGCGCCAGCTGTAGCAACGTTGTGTTTATGTGCGTGTGTTTGTGCATATTCATATGAGTGTGCTGATCTGGGTTAATGTGTGTGTGTGTGTGTGTGTGTGTGTGTGTGTGTGTGCTTTCTTAGAAACGTTGGGATGTTTCTGGTAGCACGGTCAATCATTTACAGGGGCAGTTAATTCCAGTCCTGTTTATCTGACAGTTGAAAAGGGTAGGGTGACAGTAGGGGGGTGAGGTAGGTGTGGGTGTGTGTGTGCGCGCGCGCGGGGCAGGGGGTGTTACCGTTTTAACTTTCTTGCTGTTGGCCTCCCGGGCTCTGTGCCTCTGCAGCAGCTCTTTGACCGTGGTCTTCACTCGGACGCCCTGGTACACCCTCGCCTTATCTGCAAGAAGACAACAGCATGTTACTCATGTTTACTAAACACCCCCCACACTGGACAATAGCAGGCATCTCTCTACTCCACCCTGACGTCGCCATGCACCCCCCAACCCCTCTTCCCGCCTCCCTCAGGGACCACACTGGGTTTTCTTCATTTAACTGTTCCTAACAATAAATCCTAAATGTCCCGCGCGCTCCCTGCGGTCCCTGCACACCCTATAAACCGCTGACTGTGTTGTTGATGAGTGTTTCTAACTTTACTACCCCGTGCATTTTGATTTCATAAATAATAAACGCTTTGAATCATGTGCAGCGCTTCGTTGTCCACAGTGTTGCCGACCTATCGATGCGTAAAGGCGCATTATCTGCGCCCTCTGCTCGCTGCGGCTTGTTTATTACCGAGCGCTTTCTCTAACTCAGAGTCCCCCTGTAGCGCTTCCCTGTCCGGCCAGGGCTCCCGGTTTACGGCACCATGCGGCTCGCGTTACGCAGGCAGCAGACACTCTCACCGCTGCAGCCTGTGTGTGTGTCGCGCTCCCCGCCCAGATCAGGAACAAAGGGAAAACTGCACAAAACGCGCTACTGTAAGTATATGATTCCGATCTTAAACGCCTTAAATGACTAATCTAGATCGGTGCAGAAGTTGGAATGGGCGTAGGATTGCTCGGGTAAGCTGGGGAAAGGATCTAAAATATAGGGCGAGCGCGTAAAGGCACGGAGAAGTAGGAAAAAGGAATCTTCCGTGAAGCGATCGGTGACTAACATGTGAAAGTTTCCTCTATAAACGCGCTGGAGTTGTTGATCCGAGCTCAGATCGCGAGTGGGACTCGTGGAAAAGTAAAGTTTAGATGGGTGATCAGTGGAAACAGCAGCAGCTGGATCTGGATCAGATATTTGTCCTATAGAAACACTTTGTTGTTTTTAATTCACATCCGAGCTCTACTCCAATCTGTGTAACTTTATTCAAATCACGCCGGCCCCCCCACCGCGGATGTGTGACAGCGCTCGTGCGGGAAACGAGTGGTCGCGTTTTTATCCTGCAGACTAAGATTGATTAAGTGAAGTCAGAAAGAACGTCTCGCATAGGTTCGCGTAATTCAGGCCCAAAGGCGTAATTGAGCGCACTCGCGGGTGACGAGCCGCTCGGGGGGAAAGGCGATTTGATAAGAGACGAAGCCTCGGCCACGAATCTGATAAATATTCATACAGCTTAATGCTACTTCACGATTTGTCTTAAATGTGGCAAACGCTCATCCAAAAACGCACAGCAGACACATCCCACTCCTTCCACGGTGACTCCTAACGTCCTGTTACGCACGACGCGGCGCAACCGAAATTAATCTTTGCTAAAGAAAAGTAGCGTCTTTGAATGAAAACGTCTCCGCGTGTGTCAGGACATGTGCATTAAACCGGGAGGGTATAAGTGAAGCATGTAGGAGCTCCCTAAACGTCGGCAGAGCACTGTCTGACTGGGAGAAGTCGACTCCTAATGCGAGCACCAACGAGGAAACTGGGGCAATAATAAAACCTTTACGTTCAACATGTCAGTCAGAAATCATACAGTTGGTCATTTTAAAGAACGGATGATTGAAATCTGTGTAGAAATGAGCCTCTGTAGGGGGGAGAACGAGTGTGCTCACACTCTGTGCTGTACTCAAGTGTGCTTTTTATTTCTTGCCGCTAAATAATGAATACTTTCCTTCTCATTTCTATCTCAACAGGAGAAAATGCAACGAAAAAGAGCTTTCCAGATGAAAATCCCGCGTGAAACTCACCAGACATGATGGCACAGATGAAGAGAGGCTCTCTGGAGAAAACCTATGGGGCTCCACAACGTCCTTTTCTGCCTCAGCAAAATGGCCAAGAACGAAATTTGTGCAAAAGTCTCCAAAAATCTCAACACAAATGTCTCACAGCAGAGTCAGAGCATACAACTATATTGTAATATAGCTGGGGACATATTAGTTTGAGATTTTCTCCCTCCATGCCTACTATTTAAAACCCCTAGAACTCAATGATTTGACAATGATTTGATTGCGCGTTACTTTCAATTTGAATATTCAGAGGCAACAGACTTATATCGATTTTTCATTAAAAATCTCTCCGCGTGGACATCGTAGAAACTCTACTATAATGGAATATATTTCTATTTTACACTTTGACCCAAAAGAAATCATACTTTTATTAATTTTATCGTCCTTTTCCAATATCACAGCATTACACCCCCTCATTAGGCACTGCAGCCCCGGCTGCTCCACGTGCGCAACTCAAACTCCGCAAATCACCTTAAATGTGCCGCAATGCGTCTGCTGAGGCCACTCCACGCGACTACTGTATATTCATTCATATTTTTAAGCTTAATTTCATGGAAAAAACACAGTAAAGTGGGAGAGAAGTGGGCGTGGCAAAGGCCAGTAGCCATCTTTGGCATCGCAGGCCTGGAAGCTGCTGCTGCTGCTGCAAGGTGCTCTGTGCGCAGTGCAGCCTCAGCGCTGCGCAGCTCCTCACCTCCGACGTTGGCCTTAAAACTACTTTTATATTATATTATAGGATTAATTACACCTGATTATATTGTTATTTATTTTTGGAAAACACAGAGACACAATTTAACCCAAATAAAAATACAAATACACGTTACTACTCATAATATCAGCGCTGAATCCACGTTTATCACGCCTGATTCAAAGTAATATAGAAATATTTAATGTTAATTATGTGTAGAACGTGTTTCTGTTTGTGTAGCAGCCATTTCTTGCAGTTTACTCTTAGCTGCTTTTACACGGTGGGCAACACGTGATTACTAATTCAGTGACGTTCAGAAAGAGCGCGACACTAAACTGATGCTTTACACAAATCCTTTTCAGCCAGCTGTAAACATCTGGCTCTGGCGCAGACTGCGTCCTTGGGATGCGTTTGAAGCTGCTCTATGAGCATCACTGTGATGAGGATGACTACATCTATGCAGACATGAGGATGCGCAGCCATCATCCACATCTTAACTGTTGGGTTTTCTCTCTATATATTTAAATAAATTAAACCTTAAACACTGTAATGTGCCCTGACATGTGAATTGGCGCTATATTAATAATGTTAAAAACATCACCTTGTTTCGTGTTTTATTGCCAGTTTTTTCCCCTTCAATGATTTAAACACACTTGTTTATTCGCTGCTTTCTGCACATCCAGGCTGCGTCTTCCCTGCTTCGTCTCCGGTCTCCATCACTCTCTCGGGGGCTTTTTCTGCCTCCTCTTCCCGCTCAGGGGCTGCAGCAGCGGTGCAGCGGCTCCACCTAGTGGCCACGGAGGGGACCTCCTCCTCGCTGCTGAAGTGCTGCGGCTCCACGCAGTTGCCTGCTGTGACTATTAGAACCTCTGTTACTCACATTTACAAGTGGTTCCAAACCTCGTCCCCCACCCAGCTATCCCTGCCCCAGCCTGCTGATTATCTGGATCAGGGAAGCCTGAGAACTGTGGTGGTTTGCTGATGAACCCTGTCTCTGTGTTGCCCCCAGAATTAAATGAAATATGACATAATGGTCATTTCATGGTGTATAACGCATCATAATATGGTCAAACACAGCATGACTTTATTCAAATACACAGTTGGTTTTGAACATATTCCAGCCATGATGATGATGATGACGATGACAACGATGACTAGTGAGTGACAGGCCGTGCTGCGTTTAGGAACCAGCACCACTAGAGATATCAGCAGACATTTACAGAAGCTTTCTTTGTCCTCAGAGTTACAACGAGTGACAGACGCAGCATTCGTCTCCTCCGAAGCAATAATTGTTTATGAATAAATACAATAAAGCTCAGCTACGTGTCCATTTATTCTCCCCTACACACAAACATATGCAGATATTACTGTACATTTTTCTAAAGCACAATCTTTTTTGGTTTTGTTGAGCTGATTTATGAACTTTACTACATCCCTGAACTCCACACTATCCACTCTGTTTTATACAAATCAAACAGGGAGACAAACCTTTTTACAAATCAGTCGTTTCTGTCGATGGGAGTTTGGATGTTGTGGTGCATTCAGATTGTCCGGTCAACAAAACATGTCCCTGGCACCTGTCTCTGAAAACTTGTGTTCAGTAGGCCCTCCTGATCTCGTAGGACGGCCAGGAGCTCACCCCGTCCTCTTTAGCCCAGGAGGCGTGAGCCTCGCCGCTGGGGGGGAGGCTGCCGTGGCCTTCCGCCTCCTCCGTCACCATCTTGGACACCAGGTCGCTGACGGAGCTGCTCATGTAGGGAGGACAGGGAAAGGTGGAGGAGGGGACGGGGTAGGAGCTGGTGCTGGTTAGAGGGTGGTAGTGGGCATCCTCTAGCGGGTGGAGGGTGTAGGCCTGGCTGCTGGAAGAGCCTCGGCTGGGGGCGCGGTACTGCGAGGGGCTGCTAGGGGGCTCTGGGCTGGGCATGGAGGCTGGGACACTGATGGAGGCCAGGCTGTCCGGACAGAGACCGTCCACCTGGGATATCGGCTCTGGAACGGACTGGTCCCACGAGTCTCTCTGAGGCAGGAAGAGAGGACAGGATGAGTCACTCATTCATTTACTTCCTGGACTGACAGAAGGAAACGTGCTATCAGATGCTGTCACAGCCACAGGCTCAGGTCAGAACAGGAGCGCTTTTGTACTCATGTGATGTCATTTATATTTCCCCTGAACTCATTTAGGCCCGGAGAAGGACACGACACACTTTGTGCTGTGTTTCATCGGGCTCCAATGCATTCATCTACCTAACTGTTGGTGATTATCTTATAGGATCCCTGTGAACCTTCTGTTTCCACCTCAGCCTCACAGAGCTGCTGAATGACTCAGCTGTGAGTGGTAAAACTTTCTTTGTGAGCGGTGCAGCTGCTCTTGTCTTTGCTGAGCATCGCACTGAGCTCCAGCTTTAATGTTCTTTGACTTCTTTGGTGCTGTGGCTTCACACGAGCCTGTGGTGCTGTGACTGTTGCACATCTGTGATCTGTAAGCTTTACATATTTTGTTAGGACAGATCTGCAGCGTCCTGTGAGTCAGGGCGGGAGCTTTATCATCTCTAATCTGCCTGATCGGATTTCCTTACACACTGTGCTGCTTACATCTCCTCTAAAGAAAGTGTGCTGAGTCCTACCAGAAATAAATGTGAGGACTCGCCACTGAAGGGAGGCAGCAGGGACGAGAGGGCCGACGAGGGCAGGAAGGGTCCTCCGGAGCTGGAGAAGGTGGCGGCGCTGCGGTAATCCCCAAAGGTCTCCGGGTAATAGCTGTCGATGAGGGAGGAGTAGCCGCTCATGGTGGAGGCCTCGCAGCCCAGAGGTTTGCCCCCCAGGCTGGAGGAGTACACGTCGGGAGAGAACTGCTTGGTGGATGGACAGAAGTCCGAGTCGGAGATGAAGGGACGTCTCATGCTGTAGTAGCTGGGCAGCATGTGGGAGCCTGCACATCAATAGATGGATTACTGACACGCAGCGTGCATGTGTGTGTGCGTGTGTGTGTGCGTGTGTGTGTGCGTGTGTGTGTGTGTGTGTGTGTGTGTGTGTGTGTGTGTGTGT
>JAUMHF010000005.1:19179014-19241549 GCA_032359275.1 Microctenopoma steveboyesi
GTGTGCGCGTGTGTGGGTGCGTGTGTGTGTGTGTGTGTGCGTGTGTGTGTGCGTGTCTGTGTGTGTGTGTGTGTGTGTCTGTGTGCGTGCGTGTGTGTGTGCGTGTGTGTGTGTGTGTGTCTGTGGAGTTGCATGACATCATCAGCGTACGGGCTGAATGCCACCAGTCCTCTGCTCAGAGTGGAGGAACTGCTCCACTGCTTAAATCGTGGTTCAATTAAAGAAAACTGAATGATGTAAAAATGATAAAATGCTCAAACGACTCCAAAGTGAACGTTAACATCCGCGTTGCATCTGCACAGCTGATGTAAAATCATTCACAGAAGAGACACGTGGCGAACTGTACGAACTGCAGTGCTCGTTCTTATCTGTGTTTGACTTTTAAAAGTGAGGTGAGCCCGTGATTTAACGCGGTGGCCGCTCTGTAGAGCGCCTCCTGCCTGCAGGAAACGGCACGTTTCATTCGATGGAGTTTCACCTGCACTGACTGCTGTCTGCTCTGATGTCTGAGGTCAGCACTTTAGGTGAGGAATCTGCACGCATTCCGAGGTGTGTGTGTGGGGGGGCCGTCTGCACCTGCAGAATGAAAAAACGTCTTACTCGCTGTCGGCAAAGCTTTCTCCTCTCTAATCCTTTTTCCCCACACTATCTCACTAAAATCTATCTAAAATCTTTGACTACGCCTGGTCCCTATGAGTCTAAATCCAAAGCGTCCGTAGGTTGTGTGGTACGAACATCTAGAGACACTTGTCAGCTTGTCCCTTTGACTCCGTGCAGACCTGAACACACCTCCCTCTCTTCTTAGGAATTAAGACGCCTCCAGCCATTTACTGTGATCGTGTTTACTTCAGGTTCGGCTATGTTCAGCCATGTGTGAGGTACGCATGGCCTCCTCGTGCATTCTTAGATATCGAAAACGTCTTTTCATGTTCCCCGAAACTCACATTCAGCTTCTAGCCTCGGCCGCATGTGCTGGCTGACTCCAGGACTACTGGAAAATGTCACAGGTGCCTGAGCCGTTTTACTGTCGCTGCTGTCAGGTCGATTTTTCCATGACTTCCCACAAGTGCAATGAAAGAATGGAAACCCTTCCATAATGGCTGGGAGGTGGGTCGGAAATCACCGAAATCCCCCATATGCTCCAGATACTGGTCCTATTTGTGTGATATAAATTTCAGGCAGGTCACGTAATGAAAGCCAGCAGACGGCGGAGCAGTAATGAGGGAAAAAGTGAAAGCATGGTTCTAATATCTGCAGCACGCGCCTCATGTCACAGAGTTGTCATCTTAAGAGCCTCCTCTCAACACGTGTGTGAGCAGGTCGAGTCGCCCGGGTACGTGAACGCGTCACACAGCGAGAATGAAGTGATGCTGCTGCGAGGGAAGTGAAAACGCAGGCGCTGCCTGGATAAACTATCCCCGGCGGTGCCTCTGAGATCTCTGGGAAGATTATTTGGGAAGATGACACCATTGTTTGACGTCAGATTCACCGTCCAGCACAGATAGTGTCCTTAGCAACAGCCCAAAACAACGGACCACAAATACAATTATGAGGGAGCAGCGTGGCCAAGGTCTCATCGCAGGACTGTTACAAGAATAACACATTCTTGGAAATAGAATATCTTTGTCCTGAGTCATTAGTTTGACCCCCCCCCCCAGCACTCACTGGAAAAATGTTTGCAACTCTAGCGAAATAGACTATTACGGAGTTTATTGTGTTTGGAAGCTGCATGTGACACGGTTTACAGTAAGTTTAATGAGAGCTCACTGCTCATGACTTCATGGACGACTCACGCTCCTCTCGACACCGTCGCTCGCATCGTTCACAGCGTAGGAAGTGAAACAGTTAAGACTTAAAGAAGAAATCGGACCAGGTCAAAAGAGAGGAAGAAAAATAAATGGTGCAGCATGAAATGAACTCGGTGTTTGAGACATTCTTCAACTTCCACTGACCTTTTATGACCGTTGTGTGTGTGGTGGAGTCTATGGAGGACTGTTGGTGCCCAAATGAGCGCAGCACTGAAGTCTGACATCACACGGTGGAACTTTATTTTGATGTTGCATCCGAACGAAAATCTTGTTAAACTGTCTTTATTAACTGACGAAAATGATTTTGGTTTCGGTGTGTCGCATTTCAGCGTTGTCCAGCAGATGGCAGCGCGGACTGTCTTTTTAAGATGTGGACAGTGCTTAACACTAATGCACATGTGCAGCGGCAACCCTGTCTGCTAAGCTTCACGTTCGCACAGACAACACTACATTCCTCATCATTCATCACATCAATTCGTTCTTACCGAACGCATTTGCGATCACGTCTTCGTAGAACATAACTGTGGAGGCGAGATGGTTGGCGAGGACGGAGGGCGTTGGCTGTGCAGAACTGACATGCGGGAGACCCGAGTTCGACAGGGCTAGCTCCCCAGTTTGACCACTGCTCCCTCCGAATACAGAACGTAAACGGCAACGTAAAAAAGTAATCAATCGCAACAATGCTGCTGATTATCTGTGCAGCGAAGTAAATCGAGAATGTAAAAAAACAGCTCAAGGAACTGTCTGTGTGATGACCGGCTGTGTTCGTTCATCCTTTCATTTCAACATGAAAGCTAATGACAGCGAGTCTGTGCTGCCCCCTGCTGGTCAGTAAACACACACAGCGCATCGCTTCAGCTTTTGATCTGTGTGTTTCGATGTCACGATGGAAAAAATATTTGCAGTCAGAGTAACTTTTTTTCAAATTTATTTAAGTGTATATTTATTTAACTATATATAATAAAAAAGAAACAAAATGAAAAAGGCACATCGTACCACTTCGTTTAGGCATTCCCAGTCCTCCAGAGGAGCAGTTGCTGAAACAGGCTCCTTTTCACACCATGTGGCTCGATCACTGAGATGAGGCGGGAATGTAATAGTGTTTCCACTGAGTATAGTGGAAACACTATACACTGAATAGTGTTTCTCTCTAACTTATGTAACTTTATGTTATTATTCTCACACACTCTGGGAAACGTGCTTCTTGTCACTAGTACTAGTACTAGAACAGGATCCAGGACCGGTGGGATGGGTTTATATCTGACTTTTATTTAAGGTCCTTAATTTAATGTTGTAGCTGCAGACACGGGCCTTGCTAAGCATATAAAAATCACCAGGCCTGTAGTTGTTGTAATGTTCAGCAAAACTTTAATAATGTCAATAACAGTATTCTCCGATTTTTTCAGGGCGATCCTGCCAAAGGAAAGGAGAAAATAAATGTTTTCTTTTTCCTCTTCTGCATTGCACGAGTGAATGCATGAGATTCGTGCTCACGTGGGTCAGCACGTGCCAGTTATCTCTTGTAGGGTCAGAAACATGATTCAAACTCTCCAAAATACGCTGTTGTGTTAAGTGCATGTTTTTAGAAGCAGCTTCAGAAAAGTGAAGCTTGTGTACGCATGTGTTTTCAGACGGCTGCTCTGCAGCCAGTAAATCTATTTTTACAACATGCATTCTCCAAAGTGAAACGGCATGTTTTCGGTTCAGGTCTTTTTCATAACTGGTCTTGTTTTCTTCACAAAGCCTTTGAGGCTGGAAGGGGAACTACGTGATGTGTGCACAGAACCCGTGGCGGAGCGTCACAGGAGCAGGAGCAGTTACCGTTGAATGATCAGTGTCTCTGCCCCCCCGAGAACAGGCCACAGGCGGCTTCCCCTCACACCCACCTCCAGAGATATGTGCAGAGCTGTGGCTACGTGTCACTTCAGAGGTCGAATCTCACACGGTGGATGACACGGACCAAACTGTGTAAATGTTTGGCTTCACGTAGCTCTGCCGCTTTCTCCTGAACTTTCCAGTTAATTCCTTCTCTTTAAGAGTGCTCCAGCTGTTGTATTGGCCCCTCCCAATGTGAGGGGTTCACTTGCATTGACTTCTCTTTGGACTGTGAACAAATACCAAATGCAAACGTAACGCCGAAACTGGTAAATAATGTTCCATTATTTATGAGGCTTTAACTCCTGAGTGGGAAGTCCGGACTTCACTCGGCGTGCAGTGGTGTAGAGGGGACAGTTTCCCAGATTATTTATGTAACTGTCTCCCAGCTCCCCAGAGAAGCAGCGCTGTTAACTTCGATTCTTCATCTGGTGCCAGTTTCAGGCTGAAATGTGTGGTTTTGAGTGAAAGCAACAATTGAAGTGCTCGCAATAAAATGTAGTTTGGATATTTACAGTGGCGCGTACAGATTTTTGGCCTCGTTCACCACCACAGTGGACTGGATGTGAAACAAACAAAATGTGATTCAAGCGTACGCCGTCGGTTTGGTTGAAACTATGACGCGAAGCATGTAGGAAGTGTGACTGCACATTTATGAACTGGACAGGAAGATAGCACAAACATTATGTGTGGTAAAGGGAACGGAAGGAATAGCTGCATGCCACACGATCAGTGAAGGATTGTGGGGTTGTTACCGTGGAGCCGTGTACCATGTATGATTAATACATTAATACATGTGACATGGTTCATCCACTGTTTTATCCAGATGGTAACAATACAAATGCTACTGCAGAAATAAATGTGCTGCACAAGCTTGATCTCGAGGCCAGATCATAAATCTTCCTCTCAGCCTCACTGTACAGCATCTTATAGGTCCAGCATTGTTTTCTGTAGACTTCACTGACTGGAGGCAAAGCTTGACGTCTTCATGAGGATGTGACCTGGCTAATGCAGCGTCACTGCACAGCCACGTGTCTTTGTACGCTCAGCATCACCAGGCCTGGCACGAACTACAGGTGATTATACTGGACGTCAGGTAACTGTAACATTCACCCATCAGGTGTTGCAGGTGTAGGTAGAGGACATCTGCTTCATCACTGCACACGATGATGATGAGTGATGAAAACACTGGTTCATTTTAGCTTAACACACATTTGCAAACGACGAAGTCACAGATGACGAAGACTCAGATGTTCATGAAAACCAAACCGGTAAAGCTGACTCGTTCTCAGCTGGCGATAAATGAGTGTCTGTGCTCTGATAATACAGCAGTGGACATGGAAATGATTCGGTCATCACATTCAACGTGAAACTGTCCCTGCAATCATCATCGTCTGTCACAAATGATTGTGATTAGAGGCAGCAAACTAATAATAAAATGTCCAAAAGACGCAAAATAGAAATGCACCACAGTCTGAAGCAGCTAGTGCAGAGTGTTTTGAATCAGCGGGGACCACTGCCATCATACAATCATACAAATCTTTAACTGGGACGTAAGAATGCGCGGATAATTCTGAAGAATAACTACTGTCTGCTAAGACTTATGTCAAATCAGTCAAACACATGGAACTATTTCCATGAGAAGAAAAAACCCAGTCGGTTTTTGAGAGCCAGACAAAAACTTATGGCTCAGTTGTACGAGTCAATTACAACACGGAGTCCACACAGAACGGCTTGAAATTGATTTGCTTAGAAATAACAAATGTGCAGAGCAGAAATATGCAGCGGCGCGTCTCACGGCGCGCTGCGGCTCTGACAGCTCCAGCTCCCGTAGAAGTCGCATGAGCGACCAGCACATGCATTACACTGAATGTTTTATTTAACTCATACCGTTGGCTGGAGCTTAGACAGGTGGGCAAATAAAATATGGAAATAGTTACGATGTCAAAGCCTGGAACATTTTTACATAAATAAATATGTTTTACTACTTCTGATCACTTAAGAGCACTAGAAAGCTTCTAGGCTGACTGGGACCCGTCAGAGCTATCTTGATTCCTCTGCATAATGCTGAACGCTTCTGTTTAGAATTAACAGGGGGGAAACTGGGTACGTTTGCATAAGCTGTACCGCTGACAGGGAAAAGCAGTGCTGCCTGCACAAATACAAAGACAACCAGCGTCCCCGTGAACGCTGACACCGGATGATCCCTACTACTCAGTAATAATATACCTGTATCTGTAGGTGTTGGATTCGTTCCTCCACCTGTTTTTGCTGTTTGCACATCTAGATTCATTAACAACACCTCGTGTGTCAGGACCATTTCCAGACCTCACTACTTTACTGTCTCCACTGTGCATCACAGAGACAGGTCGTATGATGAACGGACGGGCTGGTATCTCCGGGTTAGGGCAGAGGGCTGGGATGCAGAGATAGCAGGATCGATTCCCAGCGCTAGCTCCCTGAGTGGCTGCTCGCTGCTCCCGCTAAGGGGGGAGGGGTCAGAGGCAGAGCATAAATTTCATGGTAACATGCAGAAATGTATTCTAATGATTTACATTACAACATGTCTCTGCGCCACTTTTCCCCCACATGCAGCACTGTTATATAAAAGTCTGAGTTCTAGGAGTAGCTAATGTTCTATTCATCCATGTGACATAAATCTATCCTGGATAAACAGTCTGTACCAGAACCCAGAGGCGAGACAGTCACTGCAGACTCTCCCTTCCAGCCAAAGTCAGATGCTAACGTTTCGCCTTCATACACAACGTTTGACAACGACTATCGATCACGACGAGTTGAATCATTAGGTGCGAGTGTAATTCTGGATTCACGGCTACCAAAATGGATCTGCTGCTTGTCTAGTGTGAGGTGCAGTGCAGAAACATCCCGGTGATGACCTAATTGTGGAGGCACTGGTCGAAGACGCAGCGATGGAGTGATCATTGAACATGGCAGAGAGAAGCGAATGGAACATCCCACTGAGAAGCACAGAAACTAATCAAGTGTCATATTCCTCCATCAAGGATTCTCTGGCACTAACTAGTTGTCAAACAATTCATAGTAACTCTCCCTGTCACCCCAGACCCAGCCCCCCTCAACTACCTGTTTTCCATACGCTCATCGAGCAGCGATGATCCAGTCGCCAGCAGCAGCGCTCCGTGTTTTCTGTTCCTTCCTCTTCCTTTTAGTCAGTCGCAATTCTCAGAGCACATATTGTGCGTTCTCGCTTCGTCACTTTGACGTTGGTGGTGATCGAAATTCAAAAGACAAAGCGTTTTACTTTGATGGACGGACCCGTCTCATGAAAATGATATAGTGCAAGCTTTGGTTTGGCCTGTGTACTGGTAATGTGGGCGACGGGACGATTTGGACCCGGCTAATGTTGCCTAACTGCACAATCCTTAAATGCTGAAAGCAGCTAAGTGTGCAGCAGTGTGTCCACTGAATAAAGACTACAAGCCCTCTCTCAAGTGTTTACTTCGCCCATAATGGGCCTAAATGGGATTCAAAAGAATTTACAGTGGAATGAAGGCTGGATGTTCGGTGCGTGGCTGAAGAACTTCTGAGCTGAGCTGTAGTGGAAAGAATCAGTGAGAAGCTCATTAGAACTGACACAACGCAGAAGGTGGATGAATTGATTTTCTTATTGCTTCTATTAGCAGGTATTTGCTTGAGTAGAGATGTCGGTGGGCAGCTGTGGAACAGGGAGAAATCAGCACGGCCTCTACTTTTGAGTCAGCTGTCATCGCGGATCTGTGAATCTAGAAAAAGAAAGGACGGAACAAATGTCTTCACTTTTTGCATAACTGCGAAGATGTCAGCGACACAAACACCCGCGAACATTACCCAGGTCCCGTGGTCACGTTCGAAAGACAGAGTTTGAATGTCTAGCTATTACTTTCTGTGGATAATGAATCTGGCACGCATGTGATTTGTGGAAAATTCCATTGAATCCGACCCCTCCGTTGATTGGGAATGCATGACGTGTATTAATCATGCAGCGTGTTTTATTTTTCCTGGCAGCAACGCTCGCCGTGGCATTATCACTCTCCACACGTACAGCAGTATCCACGTTGTCTCAAATCCCCGACTTTCCAACAGATAAGCCCTGAATGTAAACAAGTCGTAAATGCATCTGCAAACACATTTTTGGCTCCGCAGTAAAGGTTTACAAGAGCCCAGCGTTACGCAATGGAATCGTAATGGAGACGGAATAAACGGGATGAAAGATGGATTCCATCACCCGATAATTCATACTCATCCACGTGTCTTTTTCCAAAAATAAAAGGTGCACCTTTTCAGTTTAAATAGCTGACAGCTGTTGAAAACTTGCTGCAGAATCTTTCCACGGACCATATGGGCACAGGTAACACAGCAAAGGCTTCAGGAATATTCTCCTGGATGTTAATCACATGTGCAGATTCGTGTTTGGGATGGGTCTACAATCCAAAAGCAATGGGACTCTGGCTTTTTAGGGATGACTTGAACCAAAATTCAGTTTCAAGCGCTAATTATTCACTAAAAATTTCCAGGAATATATGAAAAACAAACCTATTTACAGCAGAGCCACACGTGTTAATCATCCTCTTTCAGCGGCAGAGTTACCCTCGAAGCTCGAAAAAAACTGCTTTAAAAAGTGATAAATTCCTAAAATCTGGACCGATGGCTCAAGTTGTTCAGATATTCCATGACACTGTTGATGCAACATCTAGAAATGCTGATCCCTTTTCCAACATTCCTCTGGCGACAACTGAAAACTGTTAATTATAGTGTTTTAAAAAAATAACCAAACAGCACATCTGGCTCCCAGTAGCTTATCAGCATGGACAAACATCTCTGTTTGCCCCGGGGGCCCCAGGCACTTTCAGCTCTGCTTACACTCTAGTTGCACTAGGAAAGACTTGCATCACGGCTACGACAAACATACTTCAACATACAGTGCTCATGAATGTGTTCTATTAAAATAAGAAAAGCAAATCCTATTCAACATGGCTTCAACTCCATTTGGACATAAACATTTGGGTTATTTTTGCATCTACTTTGTTTAAGAAATAAAACTTTATTTACATACGAATTCGGAAAGAGACGTCCATACATACTAACTGTCCATACAGGGGTGGAGCCAGAGGGGGGCCCGGGTGGCAGTGCCACTTCCCCTAAAAATCTGGTTGGCCCCCTCAGCAGCATTTCCTACACTCAAGCAAGACTTATAATACATGTTCAATAATATACAGATTATTGTTGCAGTTATAAGATAAAAACAGTTTATTAGTAGCAACTTCAGTTCCATCACATTTTTACTTCTTCCAAATGCACAAAGACATTTGGTTTGATTCAAAGACCTCCAAATGTCCCCAACGCAAAACACAGATGGATAGATGAATGGTGTATTAAAAATAAAGTAAAAACCCAAATAAAGACGAGTCACACGGGTTTTTAGACTTATTAGGACTTTTGGGTTTTTTATTTACAGTTTATACTTTTACAAAAATGACTCTTTATTTTTCTAATAACAACAGGACTGCAAAGCCGGAACACTAGCAAAGATTCAGAACAACTATAAACTCTAAAATACAGAGTGGTCTTGTCAGTTTTTAACAGCCAACTGTGGAACACGATCCAGTTAAAACACTCAACGGCACAAACATCAGCTCTCCCAAGTCAATGTGCAGGTTGCATTGTGATCTGGGATGTTTTTGTACAGTTTCTTTTCTTCTTAACTACAGTTTAAATAAGAGTATCAAAGACAAAAAATACAACATCTGTCTCAAAGCAGGTTGTACTCAAGTAGCCTACAGTATAAAGAGTATGCAATGTAGTATGAGTGTATGTACTGTATATTTACATAAATATATACACACACACACACACACACACACACACACTGCAGACAGTCACAAAGTGAAGACTACCAGGCCCCCGTACTCCCACAAAGCTGTTCTATTCACATTTAACAAGAATATCCAAAGATGCCATGAAACAGCAACCATAGTACAAAAGTCACCAAAAATATATATATGCCATTATGAAGAGTTACCACGTTTTTTCGTATATTTTTCTGCTTTTAAATAAACTATGAAGACTGGGAAAACGTCTACAACATCGAGTGTACACTGAAAAGGCATGTCCTGTATATAATCAACATATTTTTAAAACATTGCACATAAATGGGTAACATACAGAAAAAAGGGATCATGCTGAACGACAGGCCGAAGCTACGCTGGAGGAAGAGGCGTCAAATAAGGCATCGTCCACTCAAGACATGCTCTCCACGTTACCGAACGATAGGAACATGCAACTCTAGAAGCAAACAGAAATGAGCTGAACAGAACCAGTCACTTGATATCGAAGCCTGTCCCTCGGTTCACGGGTCAAATGGGGTCGTTGCCTATTCGATTCACCGCCAGTCACATTTGAAACTGAATAAAAGTTATACATTCGGTTTTTGTTGCCGTTTTTTTTTTTATATAGTTCACTATTCCAAAGACAAAATGAAAACTTTGAAAACAACACCTGTCCATTTATTGCACACCATTAGTTCACAAAAATACTGTATTTTGGGCACTTTACGTTTCAACAACAGCAGCATTTCATTATAAAAATGGTTTGAGTACAGACACCGAACACAACAAATTAAAAGTTTCACATAGAAATGAATAAAAACAGATTTCAAAATCTTGATATTGTGCAACTAGAGTTAATAGGTCCATTTACTAAGGCTAGCCTCTTAAGTGCACAACATCGTACAGTGTTTTAGGGGCAACACATCGGGACCCCTTTGCTAAATAGCATGGACCACCTAGAATGATTATCTCTTTTTTATTAGGAGCAAATACTGATTGCCGTGGCGAATGAGATAGAACATTTGGTCCTTTAGGAGAGAAGTTTGATTTGTACCCCGATAAAAAGGGCAAATGGCACAACTTTGAAAAAGTGACTGATGTGATGGCACAGAATAGCACAAGCTATTACAGGACACTTACAATCAACCCTGTGCGTGAGCTCTTACAGCGCATGCTGCTGTGGTCACTCCAACCGCGGGCTGCTGGTACTACTTTCACGGAAGCCCAGTTACAGTCGGCAGCATTCGACTCGCGGATTCTCTCCGCGGGTGTCATTATCTCCTCAAAGCACAGGCGCAACAATATCCAAGTACAGTATTACAACCATGTTGGCACGACACAGGTAACAGGAAATCTGTAACAGAAACGGCCCAACTGTTACCAGTTTAAATATAGTTATAAAGTTATCATGTGTAAAGGTTCGACCTACACCATTAGCATTCGGAAGCAACAGTATCACAGAGGAACTCCAACTGAACACTGGCCGTCACAGACCGTTACCTGGTCATCACGTCCTACTCCCCCAGCTGGAGGCACACAGTCATGTTTAGTCATTCAGTCGAGGAAAAGCTTCCACAGGTGCTTCATCCACACATTGAGGGGTAACGCGGTCGTCCACTACGCAACAGAGGCAGAAACATCCCACATAATGCTCAACGTACAGTCGCTTTCCACAAGCTGTGAGTTGTAGACCGCTTTTCTTTTGAAATAAGCACATTAACAAGTTTTAGGAGGCAAAAACTCTCATTTACAAGCATCCTCCGTTTGTTGCCATGTGCTGTCCATGACAATGATTTTACAAATTACGATCAGCTATAAATTTGCTACCATGTTTTCCTGTGGTGGGTTATTGGGTGTAGATTAATACAAAATGTGAAGGAGCCTGCTACTTGCTACTTGAACTGAAACCACTCCGTCAACCACGTTACATTTCAGAACATCAGCAGTGTACTTCCACATACTTACGGACAACACTTTGAAAAGCGAGGTGAGAGGCCAATATCTATAGCACAGAGTTGTTTCAATTGAAAAAAAGGCATTTGTCAAGCAGACCTAATTTCAGCTGGATAAAAAGCTACATCACCATGTCTTTGACAGAGTTCACATTCCAGGCTTCAACAGCCATCAATATGCACCTGCAAAAAAAAAAAAAAAGGAAATGCAGTCCACGACACTGCAGACATAAAAAAACCACTCAATTCAAATCTGAAATGTTTGTTTCAGTCATTTGATTAGAAAAGAAATGATAAATAATAAATGCTGATTAGGTTTGATCAAAACAAATGAACACATCAGTGCTGATTAGAAATAAACGTGTGTGATAGAGTCTTATGGGAATCCTCTAGATAAAAACAAACGCACATACATACATCTGACACATCATATTTCACAACACCCTACACACACAGCATTCAAACAGTAAAACTACAGTATAAGCTATTTCAATATCCATAATATTGACATTTAACAGTTTGCCTATAGCAACGGCACTGAAGGAATAACACAGTCTCCGCCCACACAAATGAGCCTTGTTGGTACAAACGAACACCATTTTTTTCCTTAGCTCAGTTTGCACAGTCTCGACTTGTCAAGACCTCTTCTTGTTCTACGTATTTGGGAACTTTCAGGCACTTTCCATTAACAGGGCAATGCTTGGATGTAACAGAGCTCAGGTTGGCAAAGACAGAAATCACTTAGGCTTGTGCTGCATTCACGTCATATGGGAAAAAACAACCTCTCCAAAGGTTCCTCTTAGAATAATAACAGAAAAAATTCTGTTCATATACTTCACTGTTCACACCGGGTGGTTAATGCTAATCTAAAATTCCTGTTTGGGTTTGGTTTTATGACCTGCCAAAGTCTCATCCATCACAAGAAAAAGTCTCGGTCGGAAATTTGATAATTGTCATTTACTTCGCTGGATTGGATTCGCTCCAAACCAAACTCAAATAAGTGCATCTGTGTTGCGTGTGGAAAACATCATCAAGGCAACTGAAGTCTTCCATCACAGCGTCTTGGCTTTGCATGTTGAAGTTCCTACAGGTATTCCCATATGACATGAGTGCAAAGTAAGACATGACGGGCAAGCAGAAGACTCGAATCACTCGATGGTAATGGAAGCCAGCTCCTTGGCCTTGGCATTCTGTCGCTGCTGCTCTTCTTCAAACTCCTCTGGGGAACTGCCTCCTACACCGTTGTCCATTTTGGTCTCCTCCGTCATGACTGCCGCCTCGTCAGCATCCATTTTGGGGGAGGCTGGGGTTTCCAGGGGATCCAGGGGCTCGGGTGAAAGGAAGCCGGAGGAACTCTCGCAATTCTGGGTAGAGGAGGAGACCTGCGAGATGACAGGCATCTGGACTGAGGAGGAGGAGGAGGCGGCAGTGGTGGTGGAGGTGCTGCCGGGGTAGACAGGGTGGTGCTGGGACTCTTCCAGCTCATATTGGACTCCCAGCGCCTCCTCCTCCTCCTGCACCTGGCTCAGGTAGTCGGGCACGAGGAAATCACTGCAAGGATGAAAATAATATGTTGATTTCACGGCCCTCATACGTGGAACTGCTGCACAGGCCGAGACTGAAACACTGCGTGCTATGTGAGGCATTTTCACAGACTCACAGTTCAACACGACCTCGGGAGAAGAACATACGCTTTAACCAATAAAGGATTTAAAGGGTGTATCAAGTATTAGACAAGCAAACTACTCTTTACCTGGTACACAGTCCTTAATCTAAAGTGCTGCAGCTGGAGGATCAGAAAAACTGAATTCAATACATCGTTCAAATATCTCGATGGCACGCCACATCTGTGGCAGGCCAACGTGGACAAGTTCTTCTAGTGGTTTTCTCCTGTGATGTCACAATATATTCTAGGAGACCACAAATGTTTTTTCTTTCACTCGATACAACAACCGTTTCCTAAACTCTTACTTTTACGTTTACACACAAACTGTGTAATGTGTCCGTTGTTATTAAATGTGGTGGGAGCTAATGAAGAATTCCTGTAGAAGAACCTGTGACAGTGGTTGTAGAGTAGTTTTATCCCTGCAGCTCAAAAACTGGAGCTCAACATACGCTGGAGTGCAGCTTCCCTACATCTGAGTCTGACTAAGTGGTCTGGAAATCAGCACCTTAGGAAATATACAGTGTAGTTAAGATCTCTTTTTATGTGCAGACTGAGGATGGGAGTTAAGAGTCTGACTGGATTACCAGAGAATTTTCCACACTGTTATGATCTCAGGCAGAGACCTTCTAAGAGCGAGTGGCCCATTTGTGTCCGGCCAACTTTTGCAGGCTTGAGTTGATTAAGGAATGGAAAGTTTAAGGAAAAAAAACACACACATCTATTTGTTTTGTGTAGAAACAAACAGAGACGACTAAATGATTGAAGTTGTGTTTTACACCGACTGCATGAGCAAACATTTGAGCAGGTTTCAAGATGCAATCGTCTTTCTCACGGACAAAGAGTCATTTTAAGCAGTACTGAAATCACCAGTGGGGATTTGGTTTTGGCAGCTGCAGTTATAAATACAACTTAAACTCACTTACTCTTCGATTAGTGTGTGACAAGGAAAAGTTCAGCTTCTAGGAGTGTCGGCTTAATTCCTGTCTTACCTGGAGTCAGATGAAAACTGATATCACTCTCATTGTCGGTACAGTAAAGAGCGTGAAGTGCCACGGTGGAACATAAAGACACACTGGCCTCTTTTGCACCTGTTAAAGTGCAATAGAAATTCGACACAACAGCAAGACTGTGCTGTAAGTACAAGGCTCTTTATATGGCCTGTGAAGCCCAGAGTGGATCTACAGCAGATACCCAGGCAGTAACCAGGCTAGTCTGACGCCTGACCCCACTAGACCTGCTTCCCATTAGGTGATTACAGCCCCATAGTTTTCACATCACTCATCACAAAGTGCTTTAAAGGACAGCACCTTGACCTCGAGTTAGAAAGTATGGCGTCACATTAAATTTCATGAAACAACCAATCTGCTACATTTCTTCGTGCAGTGAATACGTCTGTCTGACTCCTCTGCGTTTACTGGACGTCCATGACAGTGGTATCAATGGTGTCATCTCACTCCTGGGAGGAAAATTAATATGCGCATTTCCTGTTTCCTAAAATATGCAAAACTAAAAACCAACCTAATTAATTACAGTCAAATACTTCAGGATCCGAGCATTCAAACGTAATCAGCCAAAAAAAAAAAACAATCAAACCACAAAATAATCAAATAAACCTCAGGTATCAGAATCTAAACTGAGGTCATTTCTGATCCAGGTGAGATCTGAGTAAATGATGGTGTCAGCGCTCCGACTCCTCACCTGCTCTGGAAGTAGTTTGCTAGTTCAGATGCCTCATGGTTCAGACTCCTCAGGTGTACAATTAAATTGCCAGAGTTGGTGAACATGGCGCCGCACGTTTTGCACTCATAAATCCGCGGCTTGCGGATTATGTGTCGGGAGACCCTCATGTGGTGCTTATATTCACCGAAGGACGTGAATGTGGCGCTACAAATCTGGCACCGGAAACAGCGTTTACCTTCGTGCTTCAGCCGATGCATCTTTAGGGAGTAGGCCCGTGTGAACTTTTTCCCACAGCGGTCACACTGGAAAGGCTTAATACCTGGTGGGGGGGGGTCAAGAGAGAGACATGGACATCTTTCAAACGTCAGTGCTGATGACTGGATGAAGTGAGGTGTGAGGTGTTAGTCTCACACTAAACTACATACAAACGCAGAGCAACGTAAGAAACTGTTGTTTCTGGAGAAAAGTACAAAGAAAAGATCTCAGATAATTTAAAGTTTGGCAACTCCAACGCTTCACAGACCGCTGCTGTACATCGAGGTTTCTCTTCAGTTTGTTTTTTAATTAATTTTCAATTAGCTTGGCAGAGAAACGTCTCTTTTCCCCAAAGACGAGCTGAAATGTGAACTCGTCTGATCACAGCGCAGAGGAACTGATGCTTAGCTTCTTTCCTGTGCAGTGGTTTCAGGATGCAGAGGCAAATTGTGTCAAGTGACAATGATGGCAGACAGTTCTTCCTAAGGGTGCGAAGGTCGCACACGTTCTACAATTATTCACACCCTTCCTCTTCCAACTTCGAGCGCACAAATCTGAATACTTAGAAACCAGGGATTAATTTCCCCTTTTCATTAGAAGATGCAATGCATCCATTTAATAATTCCAAATAATTCCGACCTCAGCTGGGCTCCCTCTGTTCTACTGCCCGCTGTCTGTCTGTGTGGAGGAACTGAGCTCGTACAGAGACCGGAGAAAAGAGGCTTCAGTTCTTTCAGGTGCTAATAAAATCCAAGTCAGTGAGTCAGTCACATGCACCCAAATAATTCTTCGCCCTAATAGGTGGCAATTTACAGTTGCACATGTGTGTGAAAAGCCCTGAGTGTAGCTGCAGATGTGTTTGTAGAGGAGCACAGACACTGGCCGACGCAGAGTCATACTCTTTATTCTCCTTTTTTAAACTGCTCCTTTTTGTGCCTGATTAACTAAATCAGGTAATCAGAACAGTGAATATTTCATAAAGACTTTTGTTTTGTGGGAGCTTTGAATTGGGTTGTGGACATCAAACTCTAATTTTATTGTATTTACAACATATAATTAGGTTGGTCAGTGGTGATACCAAAAATCCTACCTTTGTACCTTTACCAGATAAATAAAGAGTTAAAGTAAAAGTAAAATCACAGCTTTTAGGAAATGAAGCTCATAACTCTTTTTGAGAATTTCACCCACCGGAGTGTATCAACATGTGCTGCTTCAGATTTTGAATGCGAGTAAATCGGACTCCACAAGTGGGACACTGAAAGGGTCGGTCGGGACCGTTGGTGCCAGGCCGTGCTGAAGGGCTGATATAGAGATGGTATGGATACTGAATACCTTCCAACCTGAAACACAAAGAAAGAACTACCTAATCAACCTCGTATGTGCTTCTGCTTTGGAAAACAAAACAGTCTCTATTTGACATTGTATATAACGTATATCTACATAACTGGTCCAGAATAGTTTCATTCATATCAATGTTTTTGGAAACATCACAGAATCGGTTTGACACCGTCGTTAGTGATGAGAGTGACGTGCGTTGGAATGTTCTACGTCTGACGCTTTCACATAAAGGTCTTTAAATGATTGTGCATCATGCCTCAGCCATTTCACTGCGACATGTAAATTTATTACCCAAACAGGTGGGGCCCAGACACCCGGTTATGAGGTTTTTGTCTGTATATTCTTTACTGCTTATGACTGGCTTCACGGCAAGTTCCAACAGATCATGATACCTTTCATCATCTTCTGCGTGCCCTCCAGTGTTCGAGGTGCTCTGCATTGATGGTAAGCCCTCAGACACTCCCTCATCCATTGACCCTGACAAAGAAATGAAAAAGAGAACGTCTAGTGAATTTACCTTCAGATTAAAATGTGGAGCATGTCATCTTCGATGGGGTTCGGCTCATGTTGTAGGTCTTTGCAGACTAATCCTTTATTGAAGGAATGATGCTGCTGGAAACAAATACGCGTTGTTTTTCAAAAGTGACAGGTTTTCTTTTTATTCATTACAGGGTGGAAAACTGTATTTGTTCCACTGAGACTGACACAAATAAAAATCACATAGCTGAGCAGGGAGCTCTGAGGTGGGGTGAGGCAGGTCTGACAAAGCTAACCCGGTGAGGACACAGCCTCAACACTGACACAGAGGTGTGTGATTATACAGTATCTTTGCTTGTAGCTCTTGGTGCATGATAAAGCATGTAAACTATACAAAAGCATTAAACACGCATAAGAAACTGTACCGTAAACACTGAGGGTCAGGTAGCTAGAGAACAGCCTCACCTATAGAGGAGGACTGTGGACTAATCAGGAGCTCCTCCTGGACCTGTTCGCTCCCTGGAACTGTTTGCTGGTCACTCAGTGAGCTCTGGGAGGCACTGACTGGTTGAGAGGACGCCTCTTGGACCTCTTCATCACTGAGACGCTCCACTTTCACCCTCACATCTTCCTCCTCAGCTGGTACTGGGGACGACACCACCTTGGAGCTCTCGCAAGTCAGGAAGTCACTGAGCCGTCGACTCACCACCACGTCTGACGTCCCCGCAGTGCCCTGTTCCAAACAACGGGGGCTCTCCGGAAGCTTTGATTTGTCAGAGTGGAACCTACGGTCAATACCAAAAGGGAAAGTCCATGGGAAGGCCAGGGAGGATTCCACGGGCTGGGCTGTGCTGTCTGAGAATGAGGGCGACGGGTTGGGAATCTGAGGGGAGGTGGTGACCATCTGTGTAGTGCATTTGAGCGGACTCTCTGGCGAGGCCATTGTTATAAAACTCTTGCGCTTCCGCCGAGATTCGCGGCAAACAGGAACGTTTCTTTCCATCACGCTGCAATCCGACGACACGGGTGACACACTGCCATCTAATGGCGTCAGGGCACAGTTTGATGAGGTGCTCTCTTGTGTTGTTTCATGTGGTTTGTCTGCCGTCATGTTGTTGTTGCTGTTTCCTGGGCTCCACAGAATACTGGACTTCATGAACTCGGAACATGTGCTGGCCACAGCAAACATTTGCATGTAACTTGCAGCTGCTAGGACGTCAATTATATTCTCTGTGCTGATGGAGAGGGTAGATGTGTAGGCGTATTCCAACAGAGGAGCAAAGCCACTAACAGTCACATGATGAAGGTCTAACACAAACTTGTCCTCCTCCTCTGGCCGGCCCACCAGTTTGGAGCGGAAGAATTCACTACAGCACGCCAGGACCACTTTGTGAGCCAGGAAGAGCTTGTCTTGGACCCGGATGGTGACGTCACATAAGTGACCCTCATTGCGTAAAGCATTTAACTTGTCCAGCATCTCCTGACTGTGGGAGGTCGAGCTGTGAGTGAAGGTTTTGAGCCCCATGTTTGGAGTCAATTCCTGACTCTATCCAGGAAATGCGTCCTGCAGGGAGATAATAGAAAACACACAAAGCTAAAACATTTCAGATTAAATTTATAAGTTCAAATGCCAAAGCAAATAAGAGTTAAAAGAAGCTTGTCATATGTTATTGTGTCTAACGATTACATAACTAAACATAAATGCAAGCCTAGCAAATAAAAAAACAGGTGAAATAAAATCACAAAGACGAAAATGAGATGTCAAATATCATTGTGCAAAACCCCAGTTCCAGGGTAAAGACCATTAACCAGGGAAGGCAGCGGGTGCAGACAGAGAGAAGGACTAGGGTGTTCTATGTGAGAAAGCCAAGGTAAGAGGGGAAGTGGAAAAAAAGCAGAGTAGGGAGCACGGAGGACAAAATGCCAAGTTATGCAACGACAGTCAGAGCAGTTGTACAGCGATGCAAGCCAGACCCAAGTGGAGGCCCGCGCACTACAGGATGCTCAGCAGCTGTCTGTGAGACATGTGGATTCTCTGAGGCATGAGATTTTCCATCAAACAAAAGCTCGAGCACGGGGGGCTCTCGCAGGGAGAGCACGTTCTCCTCAGACACACACAGAACAAAGGAAAATACTCTTGGGCTATATTGGCCCAGTAAAGGCAAAGTGAATTATAGACCTGGGCTACAATGGTGCAACAGGCGAGTGCCTAGCCTGAAACAGCAAATAGGGCTAATAGAAAAGAGCTCTAGTTCCACCAAGGGGGTTGTCACATGGCTAGAATATGTCCTGAAGGAAAATTATTTAGTTGTTGATCTCTATTAAGGTTGAGATAGATAGATGGATAGACAGATAGATAAAATACATACTTAAAATCATTTTTAGTCTTAAGTTTCCAAATATTTTGTTTAATGCTGTGGAAACTTAATTCGAAATAAATAGGCAGATCATTATGATGGTGTCTTTTTGGTAATAAATTAAGTAAGAAAATTAACTTTTCATGATGAAGTTTCATGTAAGAATATATATATATATATATATATATATATATATATATATATATGTATGTATGTATGTATGAGAGAGAGAGAGAGTTAGTTGCAGTTTTACCTCACTGTAGAATAATCATAGGTTTTGTTTGTTTTGCTTTCTCCTTAGGGTCAGAATAAATCTCATACTCATATAAGGAACATCCTTAGGCTATACATTTGTACTATACATACATTACATATATAATAGATTTGTATTATACAGTGTAAAATCTTAAGAGGAGTTAATAAAAAAATTGTTTCATCTGTCATTTGGAAATTATTTAACCACACCACAATATGAGGAGTAGATCACAGCCTATATCGTTATGTCTATATTAACCACATCTGTCCTGAATCACTGGCGAATTATACACTGACAAATTAACTGACATATCACAACTATCAGAGAATCAACAGTAACAGGAAAAAAAACAAAATCATATTACAGCGTTGTTTACATCACATAACCTCGCTGTTAGCAAGTGAGTACGGGCACTTGGGTGAAACAGACGAGAGCTGACAGTCCGTGTAAGTGAACACAAAAAGAAAACGAGGGGCATCTATGTGTTAAGGGTCTCGTTAATAAGTTGCTAGATAGACGTCCCGACAACATTCACTTTAGCAAACACTAGCTAACAGAGTCGAGTCGATTCAGCCTGGAGATGTAAATAACATCCGGCTTCAACTCTCAAAATAAGAGACAAGAGACAGTCAACGAGACACTATCTGACCAAAACAGCTACATTAAGCTACTGTGCCGTGTTCTCTGTGTCTCGGTCCATTTCACTGGTGTGTGTACGTCCATAAAAGACGAAGAGACAAGAATTGACGCTGATAATATTTTTTATTTTGAAGCCCAAACAAACACATTTCCGGTTTGACGTAGCCAACCTGCAGCATCGATTGCCATTACAGTCGTTAGCTTCTAAGCTAGCGTTAGCCGACACAACACGGGACTATAAGTTGGTTCCCTTGCATTTATAATAGCTTAGAGAACAAAGTAGTCGGGCATACACGTACGCTGTGAGGTTAGAGTTATCGGACACAATACAGGAACGGACGTTACCTTGTAGGAGGAGGCCTAGGAAAACGTCCGGGCCTCTGGATGCAAACAGCTCAGCTGACCAAAAGCAGCAGTAGTCGGAGACAGCGGTGCACCCTGCCGCTCCGCTCTGCTCACTCACATTCCCTGCTCTTCTCAGGCAGTTGTCAGCCTGGCAGCCGCCAAAGCTAACGGCTTAAATATCACTCACACCTATTCACATCACAACGGGCTGGTGTTAAAGCGAACGTTGGTGTTTTTTTCATGCCTTTGTGCTCCCTGCTTTCTGCGCTGTTTGTGTCCCCACAATGCAACGCGCGCCGCTCAGCGTACACCGTAGTAAGAAACGGGAAGTATCACGTTTAGCGACATTTACTACACAGCTGAGATTTGCTCAGGAAATCACACTGTTCAGCCACTATCAGCGCTGTGAACCAATCAGAACATCTGATTTGCTGTGATTTTTTAAAATAATTTCTGAAAAAACTTTTTATTTGACACATCAGGAAGTCAAACAGTGTTTTAGGTTTTTGTTTCACCACTCACTGCTTTATCTTCAAAGTTAATATAACCGGTTTGTCTTGGTCTTGTATTTTTTCTTTATGGTGAGCTTAGAAGTAGTTGTTTTCTTTATTATTATAAATATTTAGTGACTTTGCTACCCTTATGTCACCAGTGACACCTTCCACAGAATCTGCTTCTGAGCGGCCTGGACCTTTAAAGGTGTCCTGTGGTACCTGGAACCCAGAAATCAGTAGCATTTCCTTTAACTCCTGCAAGCTGAGTGCTGGGGCTACACATGTTCCCACACAGATTTTTTTTCTACTGAAACACTTGGAACTCTTGTCATTGGGCAAAATGCTGAACCCCAAGTTGCCCTAGTGTGTCAGGTCAGCTGCATAGCAGCTTAGCCAATGTGTGTATGTGTGTTAAATAAGAATCAATGTAAAGCGCTTTGAGTACCAGTATAGGTAGAAAAGCACTCTATAAGTGCAGACTATTTTCTGTGACAGGACGCATTCTCCTGCTGAACTGACGTATACTTACGAGATAGTATACAAAGTCCTTTAGGTAATGAAGCTTTTGTCTGTGTTAGAAGAAAGGACCAACCAGAGGATTTTCCACTTTTTTCTGATGCAGATATTTCTACAAACCTTAAAATGGTCAGTAACAGAAAACCATGTGTTGACATAAATGTGTTTATTTGAACATTTACAAAAAAGATCTAAAAACAGCAGCATCTGCCATGTTATTACATGTCCAAGGTAAAAACTTTACAAAAATAAATAGCTTAAAAAGGAAGCTGTAATAATAAAATAGCATGGTCCTTCACTGAAGGGATACAGGCCTAATGCTCCATCTCTTTTGTTTTCTAACTGTAAAATAACAACAGGAATGAAGTAATGAACTAATCTAAAAACCACGGTGACTTTTTGCATATAATGCATTAACAAATAAATGTCTGAAAAAAAGAATAGAATTAATGTTGTTTATCATATACACAAATGATAGTATGCTCATCACCTAACGTAATATTAACACCTCCAAAGATGCATTTGTTGCATTGTAAATTGTACCACTGTTTCTTTCAAAAGCGTCATATTACACTTTGGGAAAGGCTTACATTTCACTACAGGGAAGATAGAAATGATCTGCCACGTTTTTTTCCTGCTCAGGAATGACCAGTCATTATCTAGGCTAAATATTTTTACACAAAGTTTAAACTCAAATTCCATTCGTTGCTATGTATGTGTAGCTCAGCACCGATCTGTTTTGTTACAGGCTATGACTGGTATGTTTTAAAGCCCAAATACTGGCAGGTAAATGGTTTTCCCATAGTTCAGCAAGGCTAATTCACAGAATAAAAAACACAATCATGTTTTAGCATGTGTGTAGACAAACAATCGAACACATGGTTTAAAATTTGAATTGCATGGATTGTATCCACCTTAAAAGTAGGTAAAAGGCTCGATCAGAGCTATAAGGGTTGAGTGCTGCTGAGGACAAATGGAGGTATATTTACACTGTGCTGTTGTTTGACAGCATACCGGTGTTCTAGTGTCAGTTTAATGACAACTAACTTAAAAAGACAAACTGCAGATCATCCAAAAAGTTAGATTTGGTTTAAAGTGGGACTAGAGAGCTTCTCAATCTAAGGAAAACACACATAAACAGCACCGTCATCTAGCATCTATACATACATGACGTGAGGTAGATTTCCATTAGTTTCTAATTTCAATAGTGGTTGTCAGATGTCAATAAAAGATGACAAAACAATATTCAGGCACATGCCCTGGAAAAGAACTTGATGGACCAGATGGGCAGATTATGAACGATGGGCCCCCGGGCACAGGCATGTAAAAAGGCCCCACGCCTCCAACACATGAGCCAAATATCACACTGCAAATCACATGGAGCGTAACATTTTAAAGGCGAACCACTCTCAGACAGAAAAACAACTTAAAGGAGTGAATTCGTCTACTGTGTTAATAATGGGACGTTACCAGATCCCTCACTAGGAAGACTGTAATGTAAGTGATGGTGTGTATTACAAAGTTAATAGGAAAACAATATAAGACCAACATGACCTTTTCTTTACCTGAAAGCATTAGTAACTGATGTATGTTTTCTATTGGCTGTGGCTGCTCATCCTCCTCTGATCTGGTCAATGTGTTAGGGTCTGCTGCTGCTGCTGGATGCAGGCGTTTCCCTGAGTGCTGTTTCGGCATCCTTTTCCAGCGGGGACCCTGTGATGGTGACCTTTATTTTGGGGTTTTCCCTGGCATTACTATTCAACAGATGTCATTATGTGAAAGTGCTACAGTCAGAGAAGGACTAAATTCCAACTAAATGACTTTTTGTTAGATAATAACCTTGGGCCTATCCATCAACGTGACTGGAATCCGTTCAGACTTGTACCCTGTTCAAAGTGACATCTACGTATTAGTTCCAGTCTAGTAGCTGTTTGGTAGTAAAGTGATCAGCGCGTTCAGGTTGGCACCTTCAGATGCCATCAGATAAAGGCAGTGCCTGTCTGAGAGGGGCCTAAATGAGTCACAATAAATGTCCCCCAAACTTTCCATTACTTTCAGACCCATGAAACAAAGCTGTCAGTCATGGAGAAAAGACTTTGCCAGATATGATTTAGATGTAATAAACTCCCAGCACCAGGACTGATGGGATCTGTTTTTGGAAAGGTCTATTATCATTGTTAGTTTGTTAGGTGAGAGGTTCTACTGGTGGAGTTTTAAAGGAAAAAGCTGGGGCTTTGATTGCAGCAAGTTAAACCTCTTTCAGAGATTCATTGAACACTTAACTGTCGTTTTAAAACAGACTCTGAATACTGTAAATCACTCAAAATGTTTTTGCCATTATGTTATTTTGCATGCATTTGTAATCAGCTATGTTTCCTTGTAGGCATTGAGTCCACACAGTTCACTGTACTCGTGTTCTTCATAAGCAGTCCTGGGGGAAACATTCTCCGACCACCGGCTCTGGGGTTTTGTTCTCATTGTACTTTTCTCGTACATCTAGAAGACGCCATGGCCACAAGTTCATGAGCAGGCAGACCAAGGCCCCATCTGGCAAGTGCCAGACCTCTGTGTCTCTTCATAGCTGTTTGGTGTCTCTTTATGGTCATATCGCGTCTCTTTGTAGTCAGAGAGCAAGAGTTCCTCTCTTAATGGTCGTTTAGTGTCTCTATGGAGTTGTTTTGCATTTCTTTACAGTCATTTTGTCTCTCTTTAGAGTCGTGTTGTGTCTGTCTCTTTACTGCTGTTTTTTGTGGCTGTTTAGTATCTCGTTTTTTTTAGATTTTGTTTTTCGTCTCCTGTGTGTCTCCTTACCACTTGAGCCTAGTATGTCTGTTCAGTGACCCATCCACAGCTGGTAAAGTTCACTTCACTCGTGTCCTTCATAAGCACTCCTGACTGAGACATTCTCCAGAGACTGGCTGTGGGAATTTGTTTGGATCACACTTCTCTGGCTCAACAATCTTCCCAGTGTAGTCTAGGCAGAAGACACTGCGGTGGTGCTCTCCCCCGCCACATGTCCGTGAGCAGGCAGACCAAGGACCCATCTGCCATATAGGGCACGGCAGATCCCCACAAGGCCTGATGTCAATGGGCTTCAGGTCCCTGTCGCACTGACTGGATAGAAAGCCCGCACTGTCTCGGCATTCAACATTCCTCCTGGACCATCCAGAGCTGCAGCTCTTGGAGCATTCAGACCACTCCCCCAGCACCCATTCAGGCTCGCCAAAGGGCTGGATGATATGCAAGGACTGCGATGAGTCCTTCTTATCCTTGGATTTATTGAAGGTCACGTCTTTAGGGATGAAAAAGGTATACTTGACCTTCGGGGGGTTGGCGTCTCCTGCAGTGGCCAGGAGTTGAACGGTGATGTCCTCTCTCAGCTGCCTGAAGCTCTGGATCCTCTCCAGTGTGGTGGAGGAGCCGCTGTATTTCAGCACTGCACCCTGCACAGGAATGTCCTGCTCCATTGTGGATATGGAAAAGTTACCATTGAGGATGTAGGCACCGTGCTCTCTTTTTATAGCAAGGTAGTTCCCATCATGTTTGATTCCTCGGTGGCTGCGCTGCTTGATGTCGATGTTAGTGGCACCAATGGGGATTGTGACAATGTCACTGTATCCGTAGCTGTTAGAGAAAGGTGAGAAATGAATTTAGATCATGTGTTACTGCATCACACTTGATTAGAGTGAACGTTTTGGGAAACGGATGTGCATGATCCTCATCAAGAGACAGAAGGCGTGGAATTAATCACAGTTATGAATGATAACTAAGAGTAAATATCTGTGAAGGTTCTCAGTCATTCAGGTCATGGTTATCTCAAGAAACCTAACAAGTCCAGTTGCTATTGGATAAACCTTTTTTGAGATAACTTAGAGTAAGTGTCACATGTTCAACTTCCAGGTTCCATGAATCAGCATTACCTGCTCGTATTGCTTCAGAAAGCTGCCATTCTAAATAGGCAGGCCAAAGGAAGTGAAGGTTGAGTGATCCGCATGCCCCTGGGCTACTCTTTCCCCTGAATCTGTGCCTGCAGGTGGCGATAAAAGCTGCTGCTTGTGCAGTGCTCTGTCTTCTCACCACACAAGACTACTATAACAAACCTTCTACATTCATTATTTACTCTGCAGTGACTGTGTTTAGTGTATTCACAGGACACATAAGCAGCATGCTGTCGGTTCGGTAAAGTATCCCACTTACATTGCTTTGTTGTAGGAACCTGTGATCTTTCGACAGCTGAGCCCATTTCCTCCACACACTCCACACTTGTCCACTCTCTTGTTGGATCCAATCACTTGGTCACAGCCTGCTTTTACACACTGGCCTTGAACACACACCGATGTGGTGTCAGGGCCACAAGTTGTCCCGTCAATCACCTGCATTCACACAAAACGTGGCCGTTATTACCGGGGGCATCCTGACAACAGCAGCCATGCAGGATGGCTCAATGATCAGGCATCACACTCACGGTCACACTCAAAAATCCCTTTCTTTAAATAAACACTGAAAGCATCACCTAAGGATTGGCACAAAGCATGTTTCTAGCCTTTTCCAGAGTGCTATGTTACATCTCTCATCACTGGATGGAGGTTAAATGTCAGGTCTGATTGTCCAGGACCTAATTACCCAGATATATCACAACATCCTGTCTCAGAATACATTTTTCACTGAAAAGCACTGAATTGATCCCGGGACACGTGTGTCTGGCTAAATGTCCAATGACTTCTGAGACTGTGATGTTTAGTGCATGTACTGTACCTTGGATTCAAACACCTTAAACTCGCTGCTGCCTCTTGCCCTGCAAATCAGTTTACACCTGTCTCTGGGTGAAACACCGGCGTACTTAGGTATCCACTGCTTCATGTTCCCATTGTAGTCCATGTGATGGGGGCTATTGTACTTCTCACACTGCTCCTCTCTGAAACTCTTCCCTGCAGGTAAAAGGGAAAGTGTAAAGTGGACGCAGGACACAGCCCACCTCACCAAAAGCACGATTTCTAGCACAAATAATCTCTTCAGCATATGTTCAGTGGTTTTCATGATGATTAATTATTGCCTCTGTAACAGAAGCGGCATTTAGAAACCCGCAGTAACTCTCACCTTCGCTGTCATCGCAGGGCTGCGTGTTGCAGGACTGGTACTGAACCCTCTGTCCCTCACAGTACCGCCCACCGTTCTGAGGCACCGGGTGCGAACACTCCCTATAGGAGAACTCCACGCCGCCTCCACATGTTCTAGAGCACTGCTGCCACGGTCCCCACGAGCTCCAGCCGCCGTCCACAACCACCTGCAGTAAAACACAAACACAAGCGAAGAGGGGAGGAAGAGCAGTCAGAGTAGTTGGTTAGAGTTCAGTGCCAAAGGCAATCTCAGCTGTGAAGCCCAAACCACAGTCTGGGCTTCTGGGTTTGAGGCCGCACAGTGTGTTGGCGTGTTGCAACTCCGGTCTAATTCTGTGCTGAAGCTCGTCGCACGCCTGCTGCCTGCCTCTGCCCACATTCCTGCCACATGTGTCACTCATCGCTAGTGAAACCTGCCGTGCTGCAACTCTGTAGCTGAAAGCTGTGTGCGTGCGTGCGTGCGTGCGTGCGTGCGTGCGTGCGTGCGTGCTTGCGTGCGTGCGTGCGTGCGTGCGTGCTTGCGTGCGTGTGTTTGCAAGCATGAGCGTTCTTTGCAGAGGTTTTATGAGTTTGGACCGGCAAGCTTCTCAACTTGTCTGCATTCATCAACACAGAAAAAAGTAACTGAAAGGAGAAAGGAATCACGATGCTGCTACATTTCAACTCACGAAATGCTAATAAAAAAACAGACTCACTTCTAATGAAGTGACTCAGTGAAAAACCTGCAAAAAATCACTGTCAGCAAAACTGATGTTTAAAAGAATGGCAGAGTGAACTGAAGGTTTCTGGTTTTATATTCATGCCTTGCTGGTGTGCTTCACCTTGATCAGAAGTCAATGTGAGGCTTCAGTGTACAAGGCTCAGCATGGAAACCCCATGAGAGATTTTCATACCTAAATGAATGTCACTAAATTTAATTAAGGCTGCTTTGATCAGTGCATGAAAAGACACAGTCTTCTAATTTCTGACTAGAGGTCAGTACATGGGTCCTGCAGAATAAAATCTAAACTTGTCAACCAATTGCAACAGAATGTCATCCAACAAGAAGCAAGTACATGAATAATTGTATTATTCTACAATTTAACGCATCATTATTGTGTTGAAAGATAAAATAGTTTCCATGGTGACACCTTTGTAGATTTCTAATGTCGCACAGATGCTTTTTTAGAAGTGATAGTATGTGATGTGCCCTAATGTGGAGAGGTGCTGTTAAACCCTCAGTGACCCAGACTCAGAAACACAGACAGCACTGAAATGTTTCTGCAGCAGGGCCTGGTTCAAATTATGGTATGGAGCATTATTTTTTATTGTAATGTTTATCAGAAGCAGCTACGTGGAGCGTTAGAGCAACCAAAGCTCTAGCAGCATCATCGCTACAGCAGCCTGTGTGAGACAAAAACATCACAGCCGGTAAAAAGGTGCTGTCTTACCAACGGTTGCATCACATTCTCAGTCAACATGCATGTTCCGTGAAGGCAGGTGCCATTGAGGCTGCACGGCGTGCCGTCAGCCCAGGGCAAGCTGCCATTTTTGGTGGAGCACTGTGACGTCCCGTCCTCCTGACACCAAAGCTGGCTGCAGACATCACTGTCAGAGGTGTTGGGGCAGTGGATGAAATCCTCTCCAAACATCTGCTGGCACTGTTGGTCAAGGCTGTACTTGGTGCCTGGGAGCTCCTTGGGTAATGGCATGGCGCTCTCTGGGACATCCAGCAGGCAGTCCCCTGCAGGAACAACACGGATGGGTTACGGAGCCCGTGGGCTTCGCAGAACTGTGACATTTGTGCTCTTTGTGTGTGGCGTGACAATAGTGGAAAAATATTCAGGACAAGTTGTGTCCTGACAAACATTTTAATTCAACTAACGCAGCACACTTTTATAGGCCTGGTGCTCTGAATCTGGGCATGCGACAGCTGTTCCAAATGTGAATTGCTCCACTAATGACTCTTCATTACATCCAGTAAACTTCAGTCTGGAGCTGTCAATGACGTCTGCAGGTCGGAATGAACGCTCTCAGCCACATAAGTTTTTGCTGGAGACAATTTTCAACTGATAAAGAAGTTGTTTTTTTTGCTGACACCAGCTGTTGCATTTGGCAGCGCAGATGGAGAACAGGAAGAAGTCCATAGTATGACTCAGTGGAAAAAAAGGCTCGCTGATAAGTCTGGGAAGAATACAAACAATAGACGCACAACATGAAAGTGCGAAGGCAAGAAGACGTGTGTTCATCTAAAACTATCTGGTAAACTATCCGTGTAACCTGTAATTTGAGGAGAGCATGTTTAAGCAGGAAGGCCACGATTAAAGTGTGTGTGTAATCTCTGAATGTGCCTTAACAAAGCCTGGTGGGTTTCCTACCATGGCCGTTGTCAAAGAACTCGGTGATGTAGAGAGCGCTGCAGGCAGACCAAGGCGCCGTCTTGTTGAGGCTGACATACAGCGGAGCCATCAGGTAGTGTCCTCCCAAATCTCCAAACAGCCTCTCACAGGTCTTGGAGTCGTCGTGAGGCATGCTCAACACGTGACCTGCAGAGGGACAATAAGACGGAAAGTTAGGAACTACTCCAAAGTCTTTAAAGCTGATGTTGACTAGACATGTAACCTAACCGAGCTCGTGTGCAGCTGTGAAGGCTGCCTGCAGGCCGTTGTCCTCGATGACTGAGCAGCTCCTCTTGGGATCGCACATCGTCCCAACGTCGGCCACGCCCAACGTGTCACAGCTCTTCTGTCCACAGATGTCCTGCAACACAGAAACAGGAAACCCGTGGTGGTGGATGGTGATGGTAACAGTGGTAACAGGGAGATGTTTCTCATAAATGCTGTTTCTTGTTACGATCAACAGGCGTGAACCAGGTCGACGTCCTGTTGGACCTCAGAACTAAGACCACACCACGATAGCAGATTAGCCAAGTCTAGTGATAGCAGTAGATTTATAGCTTTCCGAATGATCTCATTGCTAGACAACAACCCCAAATGACTGAGAGCTTATGAAGAGATCAAAATAAAAAGTTGTTTTTGTGCCTAAATCGAAATCTGCAAAAGTAATGAGTGAAAAAAGCTGCAGTAATCTGGTCAGAGCCATGGATTTTATGGAGGTTTTGGACGGTGTTGGGATTGAAACATCAGGACTAGATGCAGGTTTCTGAGGTCGGACGGTTCAAACTCGTACTGTAGCGTGGACAGAGCAGACTGATATGTGTGCGTCTGCATAGAAATGTGTTTCAGCTTCCAGCCGCTGCTGCGCATGATGAAACACCCGTGAGTGGAGAATAGAAGGAGAACTGTATTTTCAATAAGCAGCTGTGGCATTCGGAATCCACATATGTCACTAGAACAAGAGCCGTGAGCCATCGGCCAATCTGTGATCTCAGCGCTGCTGCCAAACTGCTTCCAAACTAAAAATACATACTTTCAGTGGATCCCATTCAAAAGTTTCTAGTTCGGGTTAATGTGCAAATCAGCGAACCTGCCCTCAAACTGTGTGTGATCACGGCGACACAACCGAGTCTCAACTTTACGTGTTGTGGTGCTGGTGTGGATCTTAGATCTTGAAGACATATCACCTCTCACTCAGCAATCTTCTCTCTGTCTCTTTTTGGATATGAGGTGAAGAATCATTGAGCAAGTCCAGCTGCCAGGGAATACTTCTGGAAATACTATGACCTCCGTGGCTGAGAATCTCCACAGACAAAAACATGTTGCTCTGTCTTTCCGTCATAAAACAAAGTAAATAAATATGATCAGCATGCAGCTGTCCGGAGCTGCGATGTGGGAAAATTAACAGTGTGGTATATCAGAGATTCCTCCCTGCCTGTGTAGGACGGAGACGGACGCTTCCACAGCCTCGCCTCAGCCTCAGAAAACCACAAGCCAGAGCCCTCTGTAATTTAAAACACATCTGGACTCGGGGCTGCAGTTAAATGCAGCACAGCGTGTGTTTGTACACATTGTTCCACAACAGCATCTGTCACTCGTGTATGCAGACACGCGGACACGCATGGGTCCAAAGCACTGCAGGTAGACCTGCAAACAAACGCTGTGCACTCCAACACCAGAGGAGTCCACTGCGTGCTGGAGAGTGTGTAGTAGCAGAACCTCACGTTGCGACTGTGTTCGTACACTTTCAGCCCTGACCCCGCCGCACACTCAGGCCCCGGCCTTTTACAGTGGCTTCTTCCTGTCGGGGCTGATTTGTGGCGGCACTAAAGTTAGCTCATCCACGAGGAGCCTTCCGTCCGGCACATTTCAAAGCATATCACGGAAATGGAAAAACAAACACGCCTGTGAATGATGTGTTCGAACAGAGCCCACATGTTAGAGTCATCATTTCCCCTGATCCAGGGTCAGATTTACATGCTAACGTCATTCAGTAGGCGGACGAACGCCAAGCCTGTCATCAAATCAAGCCACAGCCGGGGCACTTAGCGAGGAGACATTAATACCAGAGAGTTGCTGCCTGATGTATTGTCTGCTGACACTGTCACCAGATGAAACTCTGAGGATCTCTGAACCAAATGGTGCCGTTTGTCTCACCTTGTTCATTGTTTTGGATTTTCTGATCTCACACGTCGCTCTATGAGCGCTACACTGCACCAGACAACAACTGGTCCCGGGGAAGCTACTCATTTCCTCCCTCCTTCCAATTGAAAACAACTGGCCCTAAAATGCACCTGCGTTACTGTAAAACACTCTGGACCGCCGTGTGGTTGAGTCCACTGCCTCTGAAACCACAATGAGTTCTGCAGCTGGCCAGAGACTGAATTCCACCAGGGCTTAATTCATGACTCATCCTCGCCGGGTTATTGCTTTCTGAATGGAGAATCAAATATGCTAGACATGGCTGTTGTGGGTGTGTGGCACTGTAAAGCACTCACAACAACGCGTTGCTGTCTGGGAAAGTCTAGACGTCGTGTTGATTTCACTACGTTATGTTGAAGAGAATCAAGACAAGTTGCTGACTCTTGACCTAAAAGGTTATCGTTACCCCAACGGTGATGTTTAGGGGAAACTGATTTGTTTTGTTCCATCACCTCTGACTACCCATTCCAGTCCTCAACCCAAAGACCATTAACCACAAACAGGACTCTGTGGTGCGGCCTACACCCGCCACCCTCTGCTGATGTATGTAGCACTTTATTCATTCAAAAAATACATGACATGATCCCCTCCCTTATGATATTTCTAAAGCACCAGGATGTCCTGGAGACTGGAGCCTGAGCAAACCTCATCTGCTGAAGAAGACCTGGACATGCAGCTGAAAGCTCTGCATCCCTGTATCTACAGAGTTCTATGTGTCTTGTGTTGGTGAGACGTGTCGTCTTTTCTGCAGCTGTATAAACAGTAGGACGCATCTCTGACCGCTCACCTCTCTAGTGAACAGCATGGCGGTGTCGTAGTGCTCTGGGTGCCTCTGGCTCGGTGGATTGAATAGCTGCTGCCAGGAGCAAAAGTTCCTCAGGGCCACGCCTCCGTTGTTGGAGACCTGCGGGCTGACCTCCTCATCCTCCACTACCAGCATCTTCACCACCACCACGTTCACAGAGTTCTTTATGCTGGGGTGCTTGTAAAGCTGGGCAGCCATTGACATCAGGGTCAGAATGTAGTGCTGTGGAGAAACGACAGCATAAGTCACTTAAAAACAACGATTTACAAGACATTTCAAGGGCTTGGACAGAAACGAGGACATGCTGAGGACTGGTCAAAAGACAGCAGAGTTAAAGCCAAGTGGACGATGGTCAAGCGGTGCAAGGAACGCTGTATCGCCATGCTGGAGTTCCTGCCTGCACACGCTGGCGTCCAGCCAAACACCCATATTACATGAACAAACATTTTGTTTGCCAGGCTCTTTGAAACTTGGTAAAAACTGACAATTGGGCGATTTATAGCTTGTGGTTCTCTGTGTTGTGGTTTTTTGTTTTTCCATTTCAGGAATTCTGCTCCCAAAGCTGCCTCCAAATAGTCTTTATTCACGGGAGGTGGGTTTGGCCTTTTTTAGTGGACAGCTGGTAAATCGTAATGAAAGACGGACTGCGCATTGTAAAGTCTTTCACCAGTCTTGCTGAAATCCCTTTTTCTAAGTTGGGACACAGAACAGTTTTCCACACGTTCTGTCCACACACCCACAGAGCCACATGTTGATCAGAAAAAAACAGGGCAATATGAATGAAAGTTGAAAAATGCTCGGCTGATGCGTAATGAAGAGACAGCAGAGGCTCGAGGTTTGTATAAATGAATAAACTAACACAGCTGTGTGGTTGTGTTTGTATTGTATCGGTCTGTTTGAGGGATTCAGAGCTCCGTGGTAATTTTGAATAGATATGATAATTTAGGAGACTCTTCCCTGGGTGATGCTGAGGATGTGCTGTCAGAACAGACCAAGTCTTTAGGAATGCGGTCCAGCATTTCATGCATATCTCTGACCTCATTCTCAGTCTGGGGAAAACAGGGAGCCCACATATTTCCTCACAGGCTCTCTCACTGCCAAAATGATTTTTCATATAGCAGTGCAGAGAAATACAAATGCCTGTCACTGTGTTTCCTGAGCTATGAATCCAGACTTAGCAGGACGGGGGAAAAAAGATGACATTTAGGAATTTGTATGTGAGAAATTGCGATATTTAGAGAAGGTTTTCTAAGGTTCCCGTCAACTCTGTGAGCAGGAAAGAATGACTTAATCGTGTCTGACCTTTATTTCATCTCCATAAAAGTGGGCCATGGTGGAGTCTGCCACCACCAGGGTTTCTATGAAGCGTGGTGCGGAGACAAAGCGTCTCCGGCGAGGTTCCCTCTGTGCGTCACCGCGGTCGCGCGTAAAACTTTCCCCGCTGCGCTTCTCTGCCGCGTGATCCAGCAGGTGGGAGACTCCGGGGCTTTTGGTGAACGTTCTCCTCTTGATGACGTGCAGCTGCTCGGCAGAATCTGTGCCCGGTTTGCCGCCAAACTTGGGTTCAATGAAATATTCTTTCCCCTCCGTTATAAAAGAGCCAAAGATACCAGAGCACAAGCTGACAGCCACCACCGAGTTTCGGTCGTGATCTACGTTCCCAGAGTAAAAGCAGCTCATCAGGTGTCTCTGGCTGTCCTCGGTCTGGCTCGCGACCACCTGGGGATCCGTGTCTAGGACAGGCTCGGCACCTTCAGCGCTGCGTAAAGCGTCCACATCTCTGGCTTTGACGCGCTGTATGGCGAAGGAAGGCGCGATGAAGCTGGTGTCTGGAATCAGATTCAGAGTCAGATCTTTGCCAAATGCACTGAGGACAAAACTCGGCTGTTCCTCGCTTCTTTTCCGAAATCGACTGTTCATTTTTCCATTTCTCCGGACAGGTACAACGTCCTGTGACTCGAAGGGGATGGGCAGCGCCGCGTTCATGGCGACCATGGATAAAACCATCAAACGCACAGTGGCGCACATCTTCTGCGGAACAAATAAAGATTTGGTTTCAGCGTTTGTTCTTTATCTCCAGTTCGTGGTTCTGTCTTCTCCAATGGACACAGCGAGATTCAGACTATCCGGTGCTGCGTTATCAAACTAGATCTGACAGTTCATTCCACTGTATCTGATGGGAAGATTCTGTCCTGAATTAAGCTCAGACTTGTTGTTGCACCCACCAGCACCGCTGCCGTGTGGACATATCGGCCCTATTTATACTTTCTGCTCTTCCCTGGACATGAAGGAGGTTTATTTTTGACATCCGCCGTTGCTGGAAATTCTCCTCCCACTCGTACTTCACGAGAAAGTCGCGGATAAAACGGATCCAACGAGAATAGGACGACCCCCCCTTCTGAAATAGCTTGACACCCGCGCTTCTATTATTAACCTACGGCAGGACATCTGCAGCCTACTAGGCATAGCAAGTCCAATACTTGAGTAATTTCGGATTCGTGTCCGGGTAGCAGCCCCCCTTCCCATGCCCACCCCAAGTTCAATCTGCACAAAAGACCACCGCTGGATAGACACAGGCTCTGTATTATCACAGTGGTGGAAATAAGAGAAGAATGTTAAACAATAATTATCACCCAGGCGCCTTCTACCTAAATACATTTTTATGACTCCAAGTGTATTTAATTAAGTCAACAAATAGTATAAATTGTTATTATTAAGTGCCATAGAGTCAGATATAGTCCGTATGTATCTCTACGAGGCATCTGCCGAACGGCGGGACTGAATCCATGTTCTGCCCTGTGCGTAACTTTTTTAGGACTGTGCCAGAAGAATGGCAGTAAACAATAGGAACCACCCTAGAGGCGCAGTTCCAATATTAACCGACAGGGGGCGCCAGAGCACAACAAATGCTGTTCATGCGCACAGGCGCTGTGGCGCTCCGGTGGTTTGCGCGCAAACAGGTGTCGCTCTTCGCCCGGCTGTGAGTTTGCAGTTTGCCTTTCGGCTTTGTCCTGTGAGTGACTGCATGCGGACACATACGTGTTTGCATGTGAGACATGTGTTTACTTTTCTCATTCTCTGAGCTGTTTTCTTTATCTGTCGTTTGCGCCACTGGACAGATAATAATTGCGCACACAAGGCAGTTCCATGAGTTTCTGCGTCACTTCACTGAGGTTATAGTTGAAAGATTCTAGCGCAGGTGAATCAGTTTGAAATGAACATTTCTTTCTGCGTTGCCTTCTCCTCCTTGTCTGTCCGCCTCCCCGGTGATGGAAGGGGGTGGGGTGAGACGGGGGTGACGCTCCAGCTCCTGTCACACATGCTGTGCAGCAAAAATAATATTTGAAGAGTTACAAGTGGCTGTGGTCTGCAGCGCAAACCCAGACACATGACCAACGAGCTTCCTCCCGCTCACACACTCAGATCTCATTTGACAGTGATCACACTTTAAGGCACAACGACTCGGAGAAGTTGGGGGCCAGAGCGGACAACATGGGAAAGAAGCTGGACACCGGTGCGAGAGCTTAGTTCAGTGAGGACGCACGAACAGCGCGCTGCCTCTGCGCCGCGCAACCGAGTCATAGGGAGCGCATTCCCGAGCAGCAGCGGAGATGGCCATCCTCGTGCGGTTCTTGTTCATTTCTACCAAACTGCTGCTTTATCTGAAACTGTCGTGTTGCATGGAGGTAGATGTCTGCGTACCTGTGCGCGTGCATCACCGGGAGCAGGTAGCGCAGCTGCACCGGCGCGCGGAGCAGATGACTGATAAAATGATTGTTATCAGACTCAGTGCATTCAAACAGGATTTCTACCTCCATCTCACCCAGGATTCTAGTTTCCTCGCGCCGGGCAGCTTGCAGCCTGGCAGCGACTCCTCAGCATCCAGCAGCGACATCCCGGCGGAGCTCAGGGAATGCTTCTTCTCCGGAGATGTCAACACAGACGCGGACTCCTTCGCCGCGCTCAGCCTGTGTAACGGCCTCCGCGGAGGTTTCCTCTATAACGGGATGGAATATTTCATCAGCCAGACCAGGTCTGAAGACGCAGCAGCCGCGCCTGGATTTAGAAGCTCTTTCGACAAGCCGCACGTCATCCGCCGCAAGAGACGCGCTGCGCACTCCGGCGGCAACTTCACCAGCAGGTGCGCGGTTCCACCTGACGCCGGGTTCCACATTTCCCTCGAGAAATACAAGCACATGGGCGCGCTGGAGAGTGATGGCTTAGTGGAAACTGTACTGAGAACACTGGGGAGGTCCAGGAGGTTTGCATCCGTTCCTCGGTTTGTGGAGGTGCTGGTGGTGGCAGACGAGTCTATGGCGAAGTTCCACGGGGATGACCTGAAGCATTACCTCCTGACCCTGATGTCTGTGGCAGCCAGGCTCTACAAGCACCCCAGCATTTTAAACTCCATAAACATAGTGGTGGTGGGCTTCATGGTGATAAATGAAGACGACAAGGGACCAAAGGTTTCTAGTAATGCAGCCCTGACCCTGCGAAACTTCTGCTCCTGGCAGAAGAAGCTGAACAAACACAGCGACAAGCACCCAGAGTACTGGGACACTGCCATACTGTTCACCAGACAGGTAAGCAGCTCCTCTACACTCCTGTTACAGGCAGGGGACAGGAAACGCCCACAAATCTGTTGCTGGTGCTTTTATTCAGATAAACTATTTAGTTGTGTTGGTGCACCCTTTCCCATCCATGAAAGACCTCTCACCTCTGTGTGTCTGCTTCTACAGAATAAGACCCCTTTTGCTTTTACAAGGATCCTTTTTTGAAAGTTCGAAGCACTTTACAACCCTTCAGTCAGTCACAGCTGTTTGATAACCAGAGCTGGGACTACTGGCTGAAGTAAATGTTTCTCCTGAGCCGCTGACGTCTCTCTTTCTCCCCGTTTCCCTCCCTGATGACAGTTGTTGCTGCCTGCTTTCCATAATGTCCAGTTTGGCTCTGGCTGCCACCTGATACATGCCAGTGCGTTCACTGCATAGCAACATATGCAACAAAAACATGTCGGACACAGTGAAGAATGATCCCACTGCTGGGAAAGATCCTTTATTTATACTGAGAGCAATTACATGCATATAGGAAAGTCCAGGTCCAATGTCCTCCTGGACAATGAGCACAGCTGCCACGCTGGGAAAAGGCTTGTCATAGGCGTGGAACACACATGGCTGGGCAGAGAGTGCCTCTGGCGTCTCCAGCCTCCCTGAAATGCTGGGTTAGTGTATTCAGACTTACTCTGCACACAGGCGCAATGAAGTCATTTAAATATAACATAATAACCAGAAACATCCCAACTAGAAGATCTCTGGAGTTCAACTTGAGCAGGACGATTATTATTATCACTGTCATTATTCCCAAAGCTTGTTATGTTTCCCATAATGTGCAGGACTCAGAGTCTCCAGTCATGCGTTCTTAGGGGTGCTTTAAGCTAACGTCAGCATGCTAACACGCTCCCCTCACCCTTTGCCTTGAGAGTAGAGCTGCAATAAGCAAATCTGAGTCCCATGTGCTTTTTATTAGTGTTCCTCAGCCTGTCGCACAACACATGCCTGAACATCTGATTTTTACGATACAGGGAAAGAACGGTGTCACAGTTCATTTTCATTTCATCATGATTTCACTATCAGCACTTCCAACGTCTCTGTGTCACCAGGACCTCTGTGGGGCCACAACCTGTGATACCCTGGGAATGGCCGACGTTGGAACCATGTGTGACCCGAAGAGGAGCTGCTCTGTCATCGAAGATGACGGTTTGCCCTCAGCTTTCACCACTGCCCATGAACTTGGTGAGGAAGGAGGCCAACTATTGGGAGCTTTTGAGTAAAGTGCATTTGATTGGCAGAGAAAGCAGTCTCACATGAATTATGCATTTTGGATTTATGCTAATACACATTTGGACTGAAGCAGGGCAGGAGCTGCATGGAACCTCGTGTGAACATATCTTAGAAGGTTTGACAGATGTATACGCATATAATCAGTGTGCAAAGTGGCCTGGTAGAGGTTCTCAGTCCTCATCTCAGACCGCTGTAGGGACCACGTTCCCTTACTGACCTAAGATTGTGGATCCTCATGATAGAATGAGGCAAGACGAACGTAGAACAATCTGGCTTTCTCACTTTTGCTGCTGTTCTGGTGCAGTGGTTCATTAAGCTTAGATTTCCCATCGAGGTATTTATGGTTGTTCCCAACTTGTCAGAGTATGGATCCTATGCTAATCCGTGGGCGGTGAAAGAGAAAAGACTTTCCACAGACACGATGTCCAAAGAGAAGCAGTGATTCACAGTGTCCTCATATATGATAATTAACAGCACATCGCAGGTTGAGTTTTGTTTTAGGAACGCAGGACATGTTAGTCTTTGTTAGTGTACCTTCCCATGCTCAGCTACGTTCCTGCTCCTGCAGAAAGCTTCCAATCAATCAAAGCTGGCTCCTTTTGCCTCGTTGTAAAGTCTGGTAAAACATCACTGGAACTATCCACTAACTCGACTCTAAATATTATGATAGAAAGAAAAGTTGACTCTAACAAAGCTGTGACCTCGTGTCCCTTTGCCCCCCCCTTCCCCCAGGCCACGTTTTCAACATGCCCCATGACAACGTGAAGGCTTGTGAGGAGGTGTTTGGGAAACTAAAGGACAACCACATGATGTCTCCCACGCTGATTCAGATCGACAGGAGCCGACCCTGGTCTGTGTGCAGCGCAGCCATCATTACCGAGTTCCTGGACAGGGGTCACGGTTAGTAAAGCCTTTCTGCGTACAGTATGTCTCTGGATACGAGAGGACGAATCCTGTCCAGGCTCCTTGCTCTCAGCTGGTAGTAATCTAGTTCTAAAAAAAACAGACCTTGGCTGTATTTTGACATGGTTAAACTGATGATTTCATCAGTGTGACGTAACGCTGGAGGCACCAGGAGAAACGTCTGAGCGTTGTTTTCACATTTCTGTGACTGTGACTGTGAATATTGTTTTGGTGTCATGGTGTTATGGCAAACCACAGATTTTGTGTTTTCTGTCCTGCTCCAAGTCAACACCACCGTCTTCTCTATGAGTCCTTCATTAACTAAACACCACCAGGTGTCCGGTGCACAGCTGCCTCTGCTGCTGGAAGAAGTGATGGCTCGGGCGTGGTGTACGGCAAGGAACGCGAATGTGAGCGATATATTGGATGCACCAGAGAATCAGATCAGCTAAAGAAAATCCCCGAGCAGTGATGTGGTGATGAGCACAGTTCAAAACTGTCAGGTGATGCCATCGACAGAGCTTTGCCAGCGCGACACCACGGGAAGCGCCTCCAGGGATCGAGCAGGAAGCAGGTGCTGGAAGACGAGGAGCTGTATATGGGAAATGTGTCCCACAGAGAGCACCAGCGCGCTTGTTTACACGCGATAAGCTTCATTTCCAGCTGATGTATGTTTTGGTCTCCCCTGACTCCTGGGGAAATTTTTGATATTCACCAGCGAGTTCTATGTCTGCTGACAGGTAGTGTGTGTTTGTTTTGGAGCTTTCTGGACTGGGAACTATTAACAGCTGCCTGCTGCTGCTGCTGCAGGAAAGGAGATTGATGAGTGCTGGCTGATCAGCAGAAACCAGACGTCATATAAAATATATGGTCAATGCTCGTTTTAACGTCCATATAGGAGACCACAGCTGTGTGGTTGACTGCTGTGCGTGTTTCTGTAGGAGACTGTCTACTGGACCAGCCGCAGAAGCAGCTGTCTCTCTCAGACAACCTGCCTGGCTCCACCTACAGCCTGCACCGTCAGTGTGAGCTGGCTTTCGGTGTCGGCTCTAAGCCCTGTCCGTACATGCAGCCCTGCTCCAAACTGTGGTGCACCGGGAAAGCCCGCGGACAGCTGGTCTGCCAAACCCGACACTTTCCCTGGGCAGACGGCACTCGCTGCGGCAACGGCAAAGTGTGCCACCAAGGAGCCTGCACTGACCACAACAGCACCACGCACATCACGGTGAGAGCAGGAAAATCAGCATCTGGTAAAGGAAACACTGACGCATCAGCATGAAACGTGAAACCTTTTCTTTCTCAGGTGGACGGCCAGTGGGGGAAGTGGGGTCCCTATGGAGACTGCTCCCGAAGCTGTGGTGCAGGAGTCCAGCTGGCCAAGAGACAGTGTGACAACCCCGTGCCTGAGAATGGAGGCAAATACTGCTACGGCCTCCGCATCAAGTACCGCTCCTGTAACCACAACGCGTGTCCAGAAGCAGGTGACAGTCCCCGTTACTGGAACTGAATCGTTGTCACGCCCCTGTGTCAAATGTTTGTCTGAATCCCAAACACACAGGGTGACTCGGTGCTTTCATATCTCCAGGTCAAAGTTTCCGTGAGGAGCAATGTGAGGCGTTCAATGGCTTAAACCTGAACACCAACAGGCTGGGTTCCTCCGTGGTTTGGGTTCCCAAATATTCAGGCATCTCTCCCAAGGACAAATGCAAGCTCATCTGCCGCGCCAATGGGACCGGCTACTTCTACGTCCTCGCTCCGAAGGTGTGTTTTGTTTTCACTTGTGTGTTTTTATTGGTTGCGTTCATGGAGTCACTGAAAAAGTGGAACTAGTTGGAGAACACGAATGTTATGTTCAATACAACTCTCTGGAAATAATGTGGTAATAAAGATGAGAAGATGCTGCTGCTAGAGAAAACACTATTCTGAGCTCGCTGGTGAAATTTAAACTCATCACCGGACGCCTCATCGTCAGCCATAGGAACACAGCTCTGTGTACACTAAACCCTCCAGCTGTGTGCCCGGTATTATTTCACCTCCACCCCCACACTGGAAGACGTTAATGACGTTAGTTCCATGCACCGTGAGTGGCAAAGTGCGAGTGGCAGTAGATAGAGTAGCTGCTGCTGCAGGATGACCGAGGGGCGGGAAAGAGAAACACGCAGGGACAGTGTCACTTCACAGCTGCAGCTTGTCAGCACATATTTCTGCAACCAGATTGTATCAGCAGTACAAACTGACTCCCTCTGGTTTGGAGGTACAGTGTGCAGCTGTCTGGTTTAACTGGTTTATGTAAATACGTACCACACTTTATGTCTTGGCCTGTCGCACATACGTACAATCACCCGTGGTCACGTGAACATCTCCAAACCTGCAGGTTGTGGATGGAACGCCCTGCTCTCCCGACACCTCGTCTGTGTGCGTCCAGGGAAAATGCATCAAAGCAGGCTGCGATGGAAAGCTGGACTCCAACAAGAAGTTCGACAAGTGCGGTGTGTGTGGCGGGGACGACCACGGCTGTAAGAAGGTCTCAGGAATGTTCACCAAACCCGTGTAAGTAGCACATTTCCCGTACACATACCCAGCCCCGGTTTCCCCCCTGAATGAGGTTCTGACCAGTTCTTCATCTTTCTGACATGAAGCTCTCGCCGATATTCCTCGTCTGCCTCGAGTGAAAGCTGACAGAGACAGTTCGCCAAGGTCAAAGGGAGAAATAAATTCCAGATCTTATCAGGCTCTAATGTGTGTCTGTGTCGGCTGAGGCTCAGTAGACGTTGAGTGATGCAGCAGCACGGTAACTAGAAATATCTACAGTAGAAAGTGGCAGGTTGGTAGAATGACCTCACACCACACTGACCAGACCTGGATACACTATATGCATGTGTTATACGGAATAGACATCGAGTGTGTGTTATCAACTTGAGCATGTTGCACCAGTCATTCAGTCTGATGGTAAATCTGAGGGGAGGTGGTGCTCAGTCGAACATCTCAGGGCCACTCATGCACCGCAAAGACCTACATTTACTACCGATGGTACCTAAACAATGCTCAAGCTGTTCGTTCTGCACACTGTTCACCGTGCTGTCGTTCACTTTAGGAAGGGTCGCATTTGCTGTATGTGATTCATTACTCAGTGGTCTCTCACCACGGTACGACCAAAGGTGTACGGAGTACACAAACTCTAGGAACAGTGCAAGTGTTTGCTTAGAGAAATACTCCACTGGAATCAGATGTACACTCTCATTTTTCAGGAAAATGCACAAAAACAAAAGTAAAAGCTCTCCACTAAGAAGAACATTTAATTTTACACACGTTTTGTGCAGCTTTGTTCAGAAATGGTGGATGAAGATGGAGCTGGTTTTAATGCTTTATAAAGCGACAAGAAGTTAATCCATATAAGATTCATCAGCCATAAGAATCAATAAGAATCTATTTGACCAAAAGGTCACTAGCAGCTGATGTTAAAATGCTGTAGTGGAGTAAAAGTAATGGGAACAAACCAGTAGCTCTAAAGTGCAGAGCACTTGAGTAAATGTACTACGGGACTCGCCACCTCTGGGTAAGACGGATGAGCACAGCGTACTTTATGAAGTGTTATCCAGACTTTAACTTCGAGTTAACCTAGTGAAGGAGCGTTTCTGTGTGTTACCCACATGCCGTGACCTCCTTTCCTTTCTTGTGTGCCACATTAACACCTCTACTCTTCCTCCTCTCCAGTCACGGCTACAACTTTGTGTTGACACTGCCGGCTGGAGCCTCCAACATTGACGTCCGTCAGCGTGGCTACCGAGGAATGGTCGGTGATGAAAACTACTTAGCAGTGAAGAATCGGCACGGCACGTACCTCCTGAACGGAAACTACGTGGTGTCTGCAGCGGAGCGCGACCTGCTGGTGAAGGGTAGCCTGCTGCGCTACAGCGGCACCTCCACCTCTGTGGAAACTCTGCAGGCCACCAGACCTCTGCAGGAGCCTCTGACTGTGGAGGTGCTGTCTGTGGGGAAAATGACTCCGCCCAGGGTGCGCTACACCTTCTACATCTCCAAGGAGAGCAAGGAGGAGAAGACGCTGCGCAAAGAGGAGAGAAGCCACAAAGCGCAGAACAGTGTGTTAGCACATAGCAACAAAGTCGAGGCGAAGAAACAGGCCATGGGAAAACGGCCAGTCAGTCACTGGGTGACAGGAAGCTGGGATTCCTGCACCGTGACTTGTGGTAACGGACTGCTGAAGAGGCTGGTCCAGTGCCAGAGTGTGGATGGACGTCCTGCGCTGGACTGTAACGATGCCGACATGCCTGTAGCAGTGACATCATGCGGGGATCCGTGTCCCATGTGGGATGTAGGTACGTGGTCTCACTGCTCCAAGTCCTGTGGAAGGGGCTTTAAAAGGCGGCCAGTGCGCTGCATGACTGAGAATGGGATCAATTTACCCAGAGATCACTGCTCTGGAAGGAGGAAGCCTCAGGAACTGGACCTCTGCAACTTAATGCCATGTTAAAGCAGAACAGACGGAGCCCGTGCTCAGTCAGAATGATCGTCTGACATGTAGCTTGGCCCACATCAGCACCATCATAAAAATATTCTGACTGTTTCGTCAGGGGCTGCTCTACAGAAGGACGCTGACGGAGGCAGAAGGGGTCTTTGTCCATCGTTCCTCCAAGCTGTCTGCTCATGAACTGTCAAACCATCAACGGCGGGTTTGACTTGGGTTAGTCTACCTCTGGTAGGAATGATGACATCTAACAACACCAGAACAGGGGTCTCGTCTGTGAACGTTCCTCATTTCACTGAGGAACTAATTGAAATGTGAAACACAGAACAGAAACCGCGTCCTGTCATTTCTACGGCTTTGTATGTTTCACGGCTCGGTGCTACCATCTGATCGAGAGCAATCAGGCTACGTGTCAGAGTCTCTCTAAAAATAGCTTCTTCCAAAGGAAACGTCACCATTATGTCCCACACACCACATCAAATCAAGACTTCCTCACGTTTGCTACCAAAAATCTGTTCTCACATGGGGAAAATGAGTTATAGTGTTCTGCACATGAATGTCGGCTGTCTCTGCTGTGCAACTGCAACGCCTTGATGTTTCCCTGCTCAGATGTTTGTTCTGTTGGACCAAAGACTGAAATCCTCCATGAGGCCTTAGTGAAGCATGGCTTTGTAACAATCATCTGGCCGTTAAACTCTCCCCTCCTGCTTTAAGAAGCTCAATCACTTCTGTTTCTGGACAGAAGATGAATCTGCAGCCGCATCTTTCTTTCTCTGTTTTGTCTCTCCACCCTGAACCTTTCCAAACCAGTATGTGGACTGTGAAATGTGAGCTCTGGTCGTCCCTGGGCAGCGGCTCTCATCAAACCAACCCTCACTCCCTGCATTGATGGTCTGTTGTCCTGTACCAGCCTTATCGGGGACAACAACACATAAGCATTCAACGTGTCCCAGACCACCTTCGCTGGGTGGATTCTTTCCTGATGATAGTTTGGACCTGTGTTTACAGTAGATCTGTCCACTTGTGCTCCATGAATTCGGAGTTCTGAAATTTCGTTTTCCTTTTTGGCTGGTAGCTGTTCTTCAACCGTCTCCGGCTTCTGTCCTCTAGCTGCATGGCTGCTGCTTCGAAGCCTCTGGCCTTTACCAATGAGACTTCAGTATAAATTGTTTTATATGCTATGTTATGGTAAAATGCACCATAACATACGATTGATTGACAAATCATTTTGTTGTACTTTCCTGGCAGCGCATGTTGTTGGTTTAGAGCTATTTTCTTAGATAATACCCAACAGCTGGAAATACAAGGAGAGACAACGGATCCTCAGCATTTGTTTTAGTGTCATTTCAAGAGTTCACAAAGTTGTGACAGATGTTTAGTGTCTTGGGCCAACATGTCCTCCGAAGGACAATCCGTTCATTCTTACTACCCAGTCTGCCTCGGTTCAGAGGGACCAATAATACCGTATAAAGATGCTTTTGTTTTTTTATTTACTTTTTATTCATGTGCAGATGTTTATCTTTCTCTACCAGTGGTCTTATGTATTGTATACTATGTATACATTCATCTAGCTGTATGAAATAAAGTACACATATTGGACATTACCATACGCTGAATCCCGATTGGTGATCTGACTCAAGCTTCGTGATTTTACATGGCATTCGTGTATTTTACAGGAAAACTCCGGGGAAATACTTCGATCACTTTGCTCCTGCTGTATCTGTTACAGCTGATTTCTGCTGTGCCCGCAGCAGCTCGAGACAGTTTTATTACCTCAGCTCTTCTCCAACTGAAGCATGAGTGCAGATGAAAACATTCATTCATCCACATCGATATTCTGCTGGTTCAAGCTCCGTTGACCCAGCTGTACTGAAATAACACACCCGGCAAAGCCAGCACCTGCCCAGTACGACTGAGGGATTATTGGACAGACGTCTTTCAACCCAAGAATTACCATGATAACCACGGCTAGTAAACAGATATTTAAATCAGCCTAGTGCCCCATGTGTTCACTAATTATCAGGTCTAATGACAAAGGTAACAGATTGGAAATCCGAGCGACGGTCAGTAAATCCAGGGAAGTTTATCAGGCCTCCAAGTGTCCTTGGGCCAGACACTGAACCCAAACTGGCCACTGATGGGTCAGGCCAGCTACATGTCAGTGTGTTCGTGTGTTCGTGTGTTCGTGTGTGTGTGTGTGTTCGTGTGTGTGTGTGGGTGAATTGGAGGCAGTGGGAGGTACCAGCCCCCCACCCACCCTCACTGAAGGTTAAGGAGAACAAAAATTTTACAGATTGGACTTGGCTACTGCCTGAGGAATTCAGAACAGACGAAGTCCCTGTTGGACGTGATCTGGTCCAGTGTATTCACAACCCCCCCCTTGGAGTCCACCTTAAGAAGTTTACTTCACGGTGTGCTGGCGCTGCACAGAGGTGTGAAGAGACCTCTTGTCCAGAAATCACATTATCTGCTTCCCACCACAACACAGCAGTTAACACCGGCCTCTGCCAAGAGCTGAATGGATTTTGATTTGCTCCCCCCCTCACCTCACCGCCCCCCCATGCCTCTCCAATCAGAGGTCCGTCCACCTATTCAGGCCCCGCTCATGTGGGTAATGACCATGAAGGGTTAATGTTTGCCAGTTCCTAGGAAACTCTCAAGCGCTTCGTTGGTCTTTCTTTACATTGACTGCATTGCGAAGTCAGAATGAAATAAATGCATATGGAGGGCTGAAAAACACAACACAATACCTCGCACTGCTTCAACAGAAGCTCTTTGTGAGGAGAGTGCAAAAGCCGTCGCCTCAAAACGATAAACTGCAACAGTTTTATAGTGAACATCAGCGAACAAACGTTTTAGAAACAACTACAGAAAAACAGAATTCAGTGATTTGTGTCTTAGAATATATCAAACTGACAATGACTGACCTCTGACTCTTTGAAGGATAAAATAATTAATTCCTAAACTGATAACTAGGACACGGAGAGGCTGCAAAGTAGATGGTACCAACGAGGAAGAGCTGGAGGAGCACTTTGCAAACAGGAATGACTGCGATGGACTCGTGAATGAAAAGAAGAAAATAAAAAGAACCAGAGCTCCAAACGATTCCACAACCTTTCACAGAGTCACGCACCAAATCCGTATCTTCTTCAGAAGCTTAGAGAGGAGTAAGGTCTCTCCAGGAGAGAGTGATTGAGGACTGGCTTTCTTCTGTACCTGACTCCTCCATTTACTCTCCTTCACTCTGACTAAACGGCTCCACACCGCTCCGATAATGTCTGTATCTTTCTGTGGAAGGTAAATCTTCTCCAGCAACATAACAAATCAGCGGTTTGGGGTTTAAATGCTGGTGAGGAGTGTCGAGCGTTTGCTTTCATGTTTCACCAGCTGGCTGCTCAGGGGTTAACAGCCCATGTGCTTTTGCTGACTTTCTTTTCCTCATTAACTTTGTTAGCATTGCGATCTAGCTCCAGCTTTTAGTAGGAATCACCAGTGTCAGACGCTGTCATTGTTCTAATCGCCCTCCTAGTTCTGTTACATCTAGCTCCCTGTGAGACATTTACATGTATTTTACAGCTAGTGGTTCTTACTTTTTTCCCGTTGCATCGTGTGGTGGAGGAGCCATACGTTTCAGAATATTAGGAGTTTGACACGCCTCCGGAAGAAGCGCCTGGAGGTTTCCTTTGTGATTTATCTCTATGTTTATGACAGCCTTACGTGATATGGCAGGATCAAAGTGGAAACAAACAGCGTTAGCTCATTTCACTGGCGCCTGTGTCATCGTCTCGGGACGGACAGGACTCGTTCCTCTGGAGGAAGAGGGTCTGTGGTTTAAACCAGTGAAGACTTCATCCACGTGGATTTACTGGGGCCAGGACGAACAATCCTGAACTTGAGATTATGTAATTTACACACAGCCATATGTGTGATTTCAGTGTTTTCAGTTAGTCTTATTACCGGACACAGTAGAGTGACTGGAATCTGTACATGTGGGACACGTTGTATGAGACTGTTCACCCTTCTCACTTACAGTTTATAAATGTAATGTTTTAATCAATGGTTTCACATAATTCATCTGTTCAAGAGGTAAAACATCAGGTCACAAATTATTCATTTAAACTTTTATTACTGGTTTCACAGTTAAATTGTTACTCACATTAGCCACGCCCACTCCCTGGCTACCCTCAGCTGCACAATCAGCCCGTCACCTATTATGTCCTGGACCCCTCAGTGCATCCTGTTGTCCTACCAGTCACCCTGCCGCGCTCCTGCCTTTCACCCAGTTCACCGCTCGCTCGTGTCCTTATTACCAAACTAACCAACAGCTGTATAAATTAAAGCAGTTCTACCTCACAAACCCTCACTTGGCCGACATTGTTCTCTTACGTGTCACTTTCATTTTCGCAACATCATCAGAGTGTCGTTGCTGATGTCTGTGCGTAAAGGGGCCTAAAATGATCCAGAGTAACAGCACACACACCGTGGCTCGCTCCATCACGCTCACGAGTGAACGAAGCCACGAGTAACGTTAATGTAAACCCAGCAGTGTCTGGGCCCATGTGTGAGGTGTGTGTGTGAAATAGTGGCAGATCCATAACTCGTTCTTAAAGCATGAGCCTGTCTGACATAAGCACGTAGACACTGTGACTAACTGGGATAAACTAACACATTAACTTATCCAATCTGATCAGTCTTCACAATAACAGAGCTTTCTCTTCCCTCTTTTCCACCTCCTCTTTGCTCCCCACAAAGAAAAAACACAACCTAATGACGACTAAACTAGGGGCTTTCCAGCGCGTACGTACAGTATATTTAAGTTGCCATGGTAGGCTTTGCAAAAATAAGGGCTGGGTTGGGTTAAGTGCTCACCTAATGTTTCAACGTCTTTGCTGTAATGAAAGCAGCATGTTAAAAAAAACTCTCTTTACAGTCCAGTGCTCTTAGTTTTATAGTTTTTATGGTTGTAACAGTTTTACACACGCGTGTGTGTAGACTATAAAGTGAGAGCAGCATCTCAGCAGCATCCACTGCCATTCACCAACAATGAGGGATTCACTTGCCTGCAGAGACTTTGCAAGTCTTAAACGCTCGCTTGCTCTCGCACAACAAACGGCGCCTTATGTTATCTGGAGGAGATGGAACCGATGAATGGCAGGAATCTGCTGGAGATGCCAGCAGGCCTCCGTCCCGGGCAGCAGCCTCTGCTCAGCGTTGGCCAGTAGCCATAGCGCGGTCACACCACGAGCTACACGTGCTGCAGAAGAACACGGAGTTAGTGGGGAGAAATGTACAAAAATGGTAACAAAGGAGGATTAAAGGTGTTGTAAGGGTCACACCAACGTGGATTGATGAGCCTGTTCACAGGACAGGTGACGAGTCAGAGGATGTTTCAGGCAGACGGAGCAGATGCAATCTTCCCAAACCCATAAGAGTTGTCGGTGATCCAGGGTTAGAGTCGACAGAAATTTAGAACTGATGTTTGGGTTTGGGTTGGGTTAGATCAGCTGGATGACACAACTGTTTGCTTTAACAGTCAGGGGAGACTGATGTCTTCATTCAGAGATCTCAGAGATCTCAGGGTCTTGGGTCAGGTTCAGACACGATCCACCGACGCCACACACAGAGACCAGGTGAGGGGTTGGGAAAAGGAAAGATGCAGGCCGACATGCTTCGGTTTAGACCAGGGGTTGGCAGGTTCGGTCCTAGGGAGCAGCAGCCCTGCCTGTTTTCTAACCCTCCAGCTGTCAACCAAGAGCACCTGGATCAGGTGTGTTCAGCCAGTCAGAAGCTGTGAGTGCAGGGATGGTTGGAAAACCAGCAGGGCTGCGGCTCCCTAGGACCGAACCTGCCTACCCCTGGTTCAGACCCTCGTCTGCTGTAAAACACCAGGCAGCGATTTGGTATCACTCACATAAGTGGCTTCTCTTCCTCCCTTTGCCAATAGCTGACAACATTTCCACACCTAAACCACAGAGTTTAGCTGTATTACGTCATGCTGTCAGGAAACACGCACGCAAACAGTATGGCTGCGCTCATAAAGCTGCTCCGTGCGCGCCGGTGTGTGTCATAGCATTTTAACAACAGTTTTGTGGGTCCGGCCTGCAAATGCACCGGCAGTAAAAGGCACTTGTTATGACAGGTGTTCTCATGCTGTCCGTGGCATCTGTTTTCAATGTGACAGCACTGGATGAAAGATGCTAAAATATATGAAACACCAGACTCTGATGTTGGTGGCGGGATCCTGCTGGTTTGACAAGGTATCAAGTGTCACGTTGGAGAGAGCAACAGAGAGTGACGTAAGCGGTTCGTATGGATATTAACCACCGGCGTCTTCAAAGCAGTGTCCTGCCACAGCTCGACAGGGATGGGAACGGGGAGGGAACCAAAGTGGAACCATACATGCTAACGACTGTTCACGAGAGGTTCGGCTTTCCTACGTCACATTCTCACGTTGTTATCAAATGTCTGAAGTGTCAGCTAAATGTAATTTATTTTGTTTATACCAAAAGAACATCATAAAAAAGTTTTGTGTAGCCTAAATATCTCCGTGACGGAGAGGGGACTACGACACCGCCCATCTTTTGTGTGCACTGTTGTTTTTTTTTCCCTACTCCTCATGCGGCGCCACAAGATTCTCCCAGTGGTAAAAATAGAAAATATCACAAGTGATTAGGAATTTATTTCATAATGCCCAAAGTTGTTGTGTTGCAGTATGTTATAAAAATCAGGTAGAACACGGCCGACCAGGTGTGTCCCTGAGCCAGGCACCCAGCGCCATCTCCTCGTAAGTCGCTTTGGATAAAAGCGTCCGCCAAGCAAATTAAATTAAATCTTCAATCTGAACCATTCTTTACTTTACTTTGCTTGGCAGATGCTTTTATGCAAAATAACTGGGTGTCTGGCTCAAGGACACACCTGGTGGGGCCCGTCGAGGAGTCAGACAGGGATTCGAACCTCCGACCTTCTGCATTCCAGCCTGACGCCACCATTCATATGAAAAGATTATGTAAAATGTGTGTAAAAACACTTGATGGTGTCGCTCTGAGCCGCGCGTGCCCAGGTCATCAGGTCGGGGCAGTCCGTTCTTCTACGAGGCACATGCCCTGTGAACTACATCAGAGCATAGGGTGTGCCTGCATGTGTTCAAAGAAAGAGTGAACAAGCATCTGGATCCACTCCAACAAATTACCAATCAAACCACAGTGACTCTTATGTCATACGGGAACATGTTACACTGAAGAAAAGCTCCACACCAAATGTGTCATTTGGAGATTTGACATGTTGTAGTCACACTAAGGTTCGTGAAGAAACCGGTGATCTGCGGTGGGGACGAGCCACAAAGACAACCTTTGAAGCAGCAGTGCACACAGCAACAAGCCATTCTGGCTCTGAAGCAATTGTGAGCAGTGGGGGTCCAAACCAATCCCCCGACCACAAGAAGCCTCCAGTTTCACATGATGGAATAGCTGCGGCAGAAAATGCACTTGAAACTATTCTCTTTGCAGGATTAGGCTTATGAAGTCAAACCTATGAAAACCACAGCTCTTTTTTCTTAGTGCTGTCAAACACTGATTTCAACAGCGTCGCTAAACAGAAATATATTTATAATCAGGTTGAGGAGGAGGCCGTGTCCCAGTAGACAGCACAGAGACAGACAGGTGTTCAGCTTTAAGACACCAACAGGTAGAGCTCTAATTGTAGCTAAAACCTTCCAAAGAAGCAACTGTACTGAAGTGCGGAAATGATTTATTTTATTCAAACCAAGCCCAGCCAATGAAACAGCCTCTTCTTCATAACGCTTCATTACCTGTGGAGCAGAGGCAGCATGGTCACGGAGCTGTCGATCCCTCGACCGCCTGCAGAAAGCTGTCTATCATCTTTGAACGAGGACCTGCTGTGAACCCCGATCAGGATCTCTCAGGCTGACTGGATATGCAGACTGAGAAGCCCTAAAGGATGATGTCATTGCTGTCACTCCCCACCCAGAAACTATCTATCACCATGCAACTGTCTGTTCTCTGAGCTGCATTTGCTCTAATTGACAATGAGAAGAGGCCGTGAGCCTCCAGCTTCACTTTGTGATTCTTTTCAGCTTGTCGGTGAGCCTGCTGTCCAATATTACGTTAACCGCAACATTCCCACAGAGGCCTGGCATACAGAATTACCTAATCCTTGTGGTATTAAACATGGACGTAGCGCAGGGTTTGTGCGCACATAAATGCACGTCTGTCTACATGTGTGTGGGAAGTCTCGGGTTACCCCCTCATCATTCCACTGCAGCCTGCAATACATCACTGTCACAGCAAATGTAGCCTCGCTCCAAGTAGTTCAGTCTGACAGCACGTAAAAACGACAGGCAGCTCTCGTGTGTGGTGCCTTACTGTTGTGCTGAGAGCCACATATTTATTAAATTAAATCCATTAACATGCGATCGGACTTTTTGCTGAGGTTGACGTTCATATTATGCATTTTTTAAATATTCAACATGAAATCATGTGGTTCTAATAATATTAATATAATATAGTTGTGCAGATGGGACTAATACGAAACGACCCGTTCCTTAAGGTGTGTGAATGTGATCCTGAAGAAGATGATGTATGACATCAGGCTCCAGCTGACTCCTCCTCACATACATTTCCAAATGAACCTGATTCTCATCAGGGATCCGGCCCAGGATTTGTTGTCTCGATCTGCTGATGTTGCGCTAGCAGCCGTCCCTGTTGTATTGGACGTCTGTAGGTGTACAGACATTGCAGAGAGGTAACGTGCAAAGAGAGTTATGAACCAGCGTGGCGTCCAGAGTTCACGCTCACATTTCTCCTTTTTAATGTTTGCAGCGCGATCCAGGAACGTTATTCACTAATGAAGACATAATGGGTCCTGGCAACGATTTGAAGCTTCTAGAAGGGACTCATTATGGTGTTCTGGTGGAGACATCCTTGAACTGTGAGATGTCCTGGAAACTGAAAACCTACACACAGGAGTTAATGGATCTGCCCGTATACAGTGTGTTCTGTATCTGCCTAGATGTTCAGCTTGGAAGCTGAAGGGGACGTTAGCGATGGGGAACGTTTATTAGTGGTAGTGATGTGACGCTTGCGAACGAGCCTCCTCTAAGAGCCGATGCTTGGCAGAGAGCCAGGAGACGAATCTTCAGCCACTTCTGCTCTGCTGGGAATATGACGGACAGACTTTTGGGTGGAATGTTTTACTTTGAGAAGTGTTCTTGCCAAATGTCGCAAGATTGTTGGGCATTTTCAGCGTAGTCCAGCAAATGCTCAGGAATTAAAGGAGCAGTTTGTGTTTTAAATATTGACTTCTGTGCACCCTTTTGAAACTCAGCTGGCATAAGGATGTTACACGTTGATGTTTACATGTCTGTTATTGTTAGATTCTAAAATACATTATTATTATTAAAGCTAAAATCTCATTTTAATGGCCTGTATTGTTCTGATATTCTGCTTGCACTTTAACCTTTAGGCCTGGGTTCAGTAGAAACTAGAAAGATGTCCTTATGTGAGTCACTGTTGATGACCTCAAAAGGTTTTTTTAAGTTGTATTTCACAGAATAAAAACTGCTTACCCACACAAACACATAGTCTAAAATATAAGCCTCAGTGTGATGCTAACTTCTTATCACTAGTAGGAGGTCTTGTTGTTGTGTGTTCATGCTAAATATTTAGTGCAGGATACATCTATAATTCATTGGTGAGATACTTGACAAAAGATACTACACAAAATCGTGGAGCAGCTGACTGACTAACTACTGTCCTTAGAAGAACAACTCACTAAGGAGTCCTAAAACCGGTTCAAGAGTCAGTTAGACTATGATATATATCAGAACTCTGGATACCACATGAGACTTAGACCACAGCTCACAGATTTATTCATCCCAGGACAGACAAATCTTCACTTCCATTGTCAACTAAATCCTACTTTTGTTCTTGTGTCCCTACACCACCGTTGGCTTTGGTTTGTAATGCTGTTCTGATCTGCCTCTGATTTATGAGAACCTGCTGGAAGCAACCTTGAGACTCAAGAATCTATCAGACTGTACAGCGCTTAGCTTTAGCCATCGTCAGGTTTCTGTGTCATAAATGTCCGTTTTATGGAATATGGCTTTGAAACTCATCCCATAAACATGGTTGAAATGGGCCTCCGCTGCCAACATGATAAAACGTTGAATAAAAATGACGTGTTTTATGAGTCTTTGTTTGAAAAAAGAACTCCTTGTGTTTCTACCTGGTGAACTGTCGAGCCAACACGCGTTTGGCATCTGTGAACCAGTCGAAACAAGATGCGAGAAGCTCGCCTCTCACCCACCTCACTGCTCAGGACAGAAGCCAGACCTGACCCAGTATTTGTTCTGTGTGAAGCAAAGCTGCAGAAATGCTTGTGCAAATGCCATGGTAAACATCTGGTGCAGCCTGCTTTAATGATTTCATCTAACAGTCATGCAAATGAGTAAAGAAAATCAGAAACCAAATCAGGTGTGTAGAAATGCACACACAGCAGCGCATATACTTCCTTTAATGGTGTATTATGATGGAAGAAGGCTGCAGCTCTCTCCTTGTTAGATTTGTCTCCATAAATCTGAGAGAACGTAATGAAATGTGAACCCACACAGTCGTCACGTAGCAAAGGTAAACGTCTATAAACAAGAAAGTCACTTTCCTCATGAGCTCCTGGTATATTTATGCTTCTCTCTCCCTTTGTGGGAGAGAGAAGCCCACCAAATGGCAAACATAACAACCAAACAGAGAATTAATACTTTAATAAGTCCAGATTTTTGATCCAGTCTCTGGTGCTGGAGCTTGTCCCAGGCATCACTGGGTGAGAGACAACGTACGTAGGTACTAGTGTTTATGATACAGACCATGAATACTCTGTACAATCTGCATTCAGGTGTAGTTTGAAAATGTTCTCTCACTCAACGCCTGGAAAAGAGCAGACGGACGCAGAAAGGGGAGTGGTTAAAAGTCTGCTATGAGTCTGCTGTTTGCTGTTAAAATGCCCCACCCTAGATGGTGTGTTTATGGTTTAACCTCCACATCATCATCATGTGCACAGACATATTCAGACTGTCGGGAATATAACATCTGTGCAGATGTTCTTTTAGTGATCTGTGAGTGAACAGTCTAGTTTAAGATACGCACTCTTTCTGACCAATCATAGCAACACAGGAAGCATTTCTGCTAAACGTCCTGAACCAATCAGATCATAGATCATGTGAGAGCAGGCGCTTCCCATCATACAGTGCGGCTTTGCAGCCATTGAAGTGTAGCGGTGGCACCTTGCTCCCAAAACTGCGGCCAGCTTGACATCACAGCGGTATCGTTGCCGTACAGTCGGACACAAACAGCATGCGCTGCGTGGCGATTACAGATTTAAATATCATGCTAACTGTTTTTTGGCCGTTGAGAATTTCTCAACCAATCTCAGTTAGAGTTCTCATAAGACTTGCAGCAAACTGTCCTACCATCCTTTCCCTCTATAAAAATCACGGTGCCATTCACATACAGAAAAGTTAGGACAGACACCTAATGTGAAATAAGAATAATAAAGGCCCGAGGACTGAGCCCTGAGGGACCCCATCCTTAGCAGGACTGGACCCCACCTACTCTAACAGAAAAATAATTACAACCTCAGTATCTGAAGAGAAGTTCAAATATGTGAGTTTAGCTGCCTCCCCAAAGTTTATGTCCTTAAAATCATCCATGTCCCGTTTTTATGGAAAAATTGTCTTTGGTTTTTATAAGTTGTTGATACAATAAATAGTTTCAAAGTGTATTTGTGGATATTTTTTCGACTCCGTTTACATAAAGAGGATTTTCACTTTACAGAGGAGGTCCAGCATTGTCGCCATGCCTAGGTCTCTCGTCACACCACTCCCCACCAATGCTGGAACTCTACAGTGTCTGACCATCTGACGTAAGTGTGTTACGAGCAGCGATGGATAATCTCTAACCAGCCTCATCCAAACAAAACAACACGCACACATCACTAGTCACTTCTGGCTATGAGTCACTTCAGTGCTAAGATGTCCAATCTGTTTACATTTCCAGACTAGAATTTCAATTCAATAACACTAGTGGCTGAGTTGGACATCAGTCAGACTCCTTTCACTGAGAGCTTCCAGCCTCCAATCCATCAGCTTCATTGACTGTAATATGGAAATACCTCCACGAAGGCTGCTCAGGAGAAGTTTATCAGAGCAGCTGTGGCAGCTGGAACTGCTGTGATTACACTATTAAGGGCTGTCTAAAAACACAGAAGGACCTCATTTAATATAACATCTTGAATATTTGGGAAAAGGTGGGTTGAGGATTGTTCTCATTTGGTACATCAAGCTGTTAATTTGAAAAACGAGACTTTTAAATGTACCATCAAACACAGGTTTGTCATCTTTTAATTCCAATGAATATTTAATACCTGGAGCTCAGAGAGGTCAGAGGTCAGAGGTCTGCGTGTTCAGATACGACTTTCCCACAGGAGACGTAGGTTTGAGGCATTGTGTGTTGTAGGAAGAACAAAGCTAACTAAACCTAACATGATGTCTTTAGGCATAAAACTACGTTTCCATCATTGTAACCAAATGTTTTGGGGTGTTAATGAAGGACAAACCTTTTTGTTGGTCTGAGACACCAAAGGACTGAGTAAGTACCAGTACCTGACACCGTGGGAGGAGACTGAAGCAGGTCAGTCAGTAGAAGCAGGTTAAGATGCCTCCATGCTAACGTGCAGTGGGTGAACTGTACCTACACCACACACATATGATTGAGATGAGTGATCAGCTCTCACTAGAAATAAATAGGAATTTGGAATAAAACATATATTTTTTATACACATATCTATATATCCAGTATAAACCTTTCCTGCCACATGTTGCTCACTCAGCAACACGAGAACATCAGTCACCAGCTATGAACATATGGGATTTATGGTCAGATGACAACTGGGTGACTCAGCAACTGCTTGAGATTAGATTCAAAACCACCGTTTTTTTCGTGTCCTGTCTGTCAACAGGATAATTTCCAAAAGGCAAAGCCTCTCTGAGTTATTGTTTCTGTTGGTCTTTTCGCTTTTAAAAATCTCTTTGGTTTGTTTTGGTTTTACAGTTTTTGGGTCCAGTGGAAACCATCTTTAAAGTCACTTAATAAAGAAATAAATTGCATTTCTTATATTTTTCAACTGTTCCACAGCGAGGCAAAGCTGTGCGGAGCGTTCCCTATCTGCTTCCAGTACATTCCATGCTCAGTTGTCCTGTTCCTATCATGGGAGTTCTGTGACGCGAGCAGAGAGGGAGGACTCACTCTGGGTGTGAGCTCATCGTGAGAGCAGAACTCTTATGAAATGCTTTAAATACGTTGCCACAGCGCTCATCTTATTTGTCTCATTCCTTCCTTAGAAGCCTGTGGAGAATTCTGAGCGGAGACACGTCGCTTCCTTTCCTCTCTGAGGAGAAGAAACTTCTTTCACCGTGACTGTCGCTTCGCTGTATGGCCACCGACAGAATAAGGCAAACTTAATTTGTGTACCTCTGCCACCACAGAATATTCCAGTTTATTCTCAGACTCTTCAGATGGGAGCGTCTGTCTCCACATTCACAACTGAACTGGTGTAACCTGCTGTCACTGATCTAGAAACACGATTTCATACTGTTAAAGCTTTGCAGAAATATCCGTGATGACACATATTACGTACACGTTACGTATGCACACACTGAGCTGAGGCTTGTCCATTCTTTAAAGGTGATGAAATAACATTGTTTGCTTTTCTTGTCCTTAAAATATTTTAGGATTTGCTATTTGTTTTCATCATCCAGGACAACTGAAACAGAGTCGAGTGCCATGTTTTCCTAAAGCTCCTTCCTCTTCCTTTGACTCTGAGGATGTGAGAGAAATGAAAACAAAAGATGGATGATGTTGATCTTATTGTGCCTGCTAATAAGATCAGTTTGAAGTACGAGTTTATGTTCGAGTCTCTCAGTGTGTTTGAACATGTCGGGAACAGTCAAACAGAGCACCCAGCTGCGTTTTCCTACAGCGCTGTTGAAAGCTTTGGATGGTACAGAGGCAGCTCTTCGTTGCCATGTGCATCCAAATATTAGCCAACACAAGAACCAAAGTTTATTTAAGCCAATTCGATCTCAACAGCTGCCCTGTTGCAGAGCTGAAGGACAGAAAGCGGGAGCGATTAAGAAGCGTGGGCGTGACAGAGTCCAGGTCCATTTATCACCGGCAGATTCCACATGTAGACTGTGTTCGCTGCAGGGAGGAGAGGAACGGAACACCACCCTGACAGCCGCTGATGGATCACCTGTATACACCTCACAGGATGTCAAACGACGTCTACCTCAGAGGACGTACAGGTGTGTCTTCCTCTTCCGCTCTGGACCCCGGGTTGGAAACGTGTCTGCAGACTGCTCCGACCACAGCTTCACTGCAGGACTGTGAGGCCAGATGGAGAAATATGCTGCTGTTATGAAACCATCTTCTGGCAAACATCGTCCTGTGGAAAAACTCTCAGTCCCTCCGCGAACACACGCAGAACAGCCTCACTTCACTGATCTCTCTTTTCTACAGCTATGTAACCCCTTTAAAGCCCGTCTGAAGCAATTACTTTACCCCTTAGTCCCACTTTAATTGTGTTTTATATGGACCTTTGGTATTTTCCCCTTGTTTTTGGAAGACGTTTGAAACTTTCTGGCCCTGATTGAATCTTAGTCGTGACTTCTGCGCGCAGGAATGTTTGGCAAGTTCGTGTAAAGCTTTTAACCTGTTAGGCAGGGTCATGAGTTCTGGATCGATTGATTGAATGGTTTAAAATCCGCTGTGGACAGTGAGAAAAAGACACAGTGTTTATTTGTCAGTCAGTGATAGTCTCTGCTCCACTATTGGCTCCTTTTTATCTTCATGATGTACGTTTCGTGGAATCAAACCCTACATCAGGGTTTAATTTAGTTACAGCGTCTGGATGGAAAACAATAAGTGAGTCCTGAGCTAATTCCCTGGACATACACATGGCTGACGGCTCAACAGCTTCCAGTGTCACTGTGCTGCCTGAACTCTGGGGGTAAGACATGCCACATTCAAAGGAGTGGAAAGCCTGTGAGCACAGTGCAGACTGGTTGAACTGGGCACATATCAGGACACGGACGGTGTGATTTCGTCCTGCTGTTGGCTCCATGTGTGACGTCACGGTTCAGTCCTCCAGGCCAGGTTATCTGGAAGAGAAGTCCAGAAGTGTGCGTGTGTGTGTGTGTGCGTGCGTGTGTGCGTGTCTGTGTGCGTGTGTGTGTGTGTATGTGTGTGTGTGCGTGTGTGTGTGTGTGTGTGTGTGTGTGTGTGTGTGTGCGTGTGTGTGTGTGTGTGTGAGTGTGTGTGTGTGTGTGTGTGTGTGCGTGTGTGTGTGTGTGTGACTGTGTGTGTGTGACTGTGTGTGTGTGTGTGTGACTGTGTGTGTGAGTGTGACTGTGTGTGTGTGTGTGAGTGTGTGTGAGTGTGACTGTGTGTGAGTGTGTGAGTGTGTGTGAGTGTGACTGTGTGTGAGTGTGTGTGTGTGTGTGAGAGTCTGGAGATGTCAAAACTCACAGCAGTAAAAACACAAGTTGTTCTGTCACCGTCTGATTCTGTGGGAAGAAAGAGACGCAGAACATTTACACACTGACCCGAGTCTGGTTCTGGTCGGACCCGTCTCTGCAGCCCGGTGCAGATAAGCCAGCTTCCTGCCAGCCGCGCGCCACCTCGCTGTCACTAAGCAGCTCATTTACCTGACGTTTGCATCTGATTTGCATAAAGAAACATGACTCTTGTCTTTCACGTTATCTGTGCGCTACAGACTCCACCCTCCACCCCTCCACCCTCCACTCCTCCGTCTCTGCTGGGTTTCAAAGGTTTGGAGACATGGTACCAGCTGAAGACACAGGTGTGTCCACGCTGTGGCTGTCCACAGAGACGTGCACACGGAGACACGCAGCAGCAGACGTAGAGGATGAAGCAGGAAGATGGAGACATGTCAGGACATCATCCTCTCAGAGACCAGCAGTGGGTTCTGGTTCTGGGTGGAACGCGCAGGTTCACAGCAGCAGACGTGCACTAACGTTACAGTTCTCCACAGTCAGCAGGTGTTTCCTGTACGAAGAGGACTGAGAGACGCAGACAGACCCTGTCAGCTGCTGCATGATGCTTCACGGGTCCAGTTAAAGTGAAGCATGGTGCTGTTAGAACCCTCCAACTGACGCGTGGAACAGTTCGACAGAACAGTTTGTTTCCCAGGAGTCAGGCGAGAGAGACAAGAAAGGTCTTCTAGTGGGGGGGGGACTGTTTCTGTCTCCTCCACATGTGCACGAGTCACAGAAGAATCCACATCAAACGGAACCATCTGAACCGCACGGATTGAAGCTCGTCCTGTCGACTCTTCCTGAGCCAGGAGCTCCAGTAACATTTGACTCGTCCGTCTTCCCAGAATGCCTCTGGAGCTGAGTTTGAGTCAGAGCTGTTTCTAACTCTGAGTCAGTGTCGGAGAGACGTGAACCAGCAACACTCTGAGTCGCTGTGAGAAAGTTTTCTTGTGTCACACACCTTCATGATTCACGCTGCTGCGGTGAACACGCAGGTTCTTCTCATTAAACATCTCGTCAGTCGCTTTCCTCTGGGAGATGACTGCTGGAAAAACACTTTTCAGGACGAACCAACATCAGCTGCAACCTGAAGAAGAACCGAACACCATACCAACACTTCCCTCGTTTTCATCTTCCACCAACAAGTGTCTGGAAATGGACTGAAGCTCCGCGTGGACAGTCTGATGCTGTGGATCATCTCAGTCATTTAAACGCGTTCCATGAACCTGGGGCTGAAAGAAAAGACTCGCCGGTTCATGTTCTCTGTGACGCTCCTCTTTCACTTAACCACACACTCTGATGCGAGTCCAGCTCCAGCTCTGCGTCACACAGGGTGAGTCAGCTGTGAGGTGATGAAAGCCACTTAGCTCAGTTCAGAGGCTTTTATTGTGGTGAGTTTAACCACGAGGAGCGACTCCTGCCACGTGCTCCTCCTCTTCTTCAGCCTCTAAACCACAGAGGTCGATACACTCACACACAATTAGCTCAGTCACAGAGAGAGCGGCTCAGTTCCGATCTGACAGATCCAGAACCGCACAGATGAGATCCACCAACAAACAAACACACCGACACCATCTAAAGTCACAGCTGTGAAGCTGTGACGGTCTGGATCTCAAGAACCACAAGAACCAAGAACCAAAGGAATCAGAAGATTCAGAAACAGTCAGTGTGTGATTCACGTTTCAGCATCTTTTACATATGAGGGGAATTATTTATTATACACACACACACACACACAGAGACACGCACACATACACACACACAGAGAGACACACACACACACACACACGCACACACACACACACGCACACACACACGCACGCACACGCAGACACACACACGCTGCTGTCAGTGTTAATGTGCTGCAGCATGTCGGCCTCAGGCTGCAGGTCAGAGCTGCAGGAAGACACCTTCCATTACAGCAACACAAACGGAGAGAGTCCTGCAGACAGGTGCAGCAGCAGGAAATCCATCGGAGAAGCAGCAGCATCAGGGAGGGAGCCGGCTGCTGCTTCCCAGTGAGGACGGAGACGACTGACGATGATGGACTCGTCTGCAGAGTCCGAGTTCAAGGAAACAGCTTCAGACCAACGGTTAAACTCCACCGACTGACTCCAACACAGACGGATCACCGCTCAGCACCATCAGCTCCTGTTGAGTTTACAGCTGAGTTCCACAAAGTGAAGTCCAAAACACACTTCACCCGATTCCTGGAAAGTTTGATGGTTTTAATGTTTCTCAGTGGACGAGCAAATAAAAAGTTCACATTCACACTTCATGATTTATATCACACTCAGCTGTGTGTGTGTGTGTGTGTGTGTGTGTGTGTGTGTGTGTGTGTGTGTGTGTGTGCGTGCGTGTGTGTGTCTCTGTCTGTGTGCGTGCGTGTGTGTGTGTGTGTGTGAGTGCGTGCGTGTGTGTGTCTCTGTCTGTGTGAGTGCGTGTGTGTGTGTGTGTCTCTGTCTGTGTGAGTGTGTGTGTGTGTGTGTCTCTGTCTGTGTGTGCGTGTGTGTGTGTGTGTCTCTGTCTGTGTGTGCGTGTGTGTGTGCGGGTTCTACTGTGACCCTGCAGCCCTGTCGTTCCTGGTAACGTGCTGTCTTCTCATGTCAGTCAGAGGACAGACGTCACTGTGTCGTAAACCCGTAAATCACTGGACGGTTTGTGACAGTGCGAACGTCAGTGCTGTAAACTCAGATGCTAACGCTAGCCTTTAGCTCGCTAACTAGCATCAGTCACACTGTAGCTCATGAAGAATCTTTCTGTGTTAGTCTGACCTGGTCTTACTCCTGCTTCCTGCTTCCTGCTTCCTGATATTAATTAATAATAATAATAATAATAATAATACTTTATTGATATTTTGGGGAAATTGTTGTTTGAACAGCTGCTGCTGCTGCAGGTATCCACATGTGACCTGGTGGGAATGGGACGACCGCTCCACCCACTGAGCTGTCATGTCATACCCCCATTTTCTTTACAGCTTCTCCTCATCTACACCTCCTCTTCACCCTCTGCCCTCCTCCTCTTCTCCACCCTCTGGTCTCCTCCTCCTCTCCACCCCCTGCCCTCCTCCTCCTCCTCGCCTCTCCCTCACAGTGATGATGACTCCTGAATGTGTTGTGTCCTGTAGAGTCACAGAGAAGATGAAGCTGCAGCTCGTGTGGTTTATTTGTTTTTATTCATTGATCTTCCTCCTTCTCTTCTTCCTCTTTGTTACCTTCAGCGTTTCCTCTGTTCGCGCGTCAGCTGCAACGTTTCTGACTCTTTTGCTTTTTGTGTTTGTTTGTCTCTGACGTCCTGTTTAACATGAAAACACACGCAACCACCACAAACATCATTTGTCATGGTGGTCAAGGGAGGTTTGTTTGGGGGGGGTCCCACAGCAGGAGTCTCAGGTGCTGTCACCTGACCAGGACTGGACTCTTTTACTTTACTTTACTTTACTGGTCAGACGCTTTTATCCAAGGAGAAGACACCAGCAGCTACCATTCCGTTCCCGTAAACCTGAGATACTAGCACCCTGATGAGGCCTAACTAGTCAAGACAAAAACATGCATAGGAGTTGTTTAGTGCTAGACAACGTAATGAGTGTGTGCGCGTGTGTGTGTTGGACTCACTTGAAGTACTTTTTGAACAAGTGAGTTTTTAAATGTTTTTAAAGGTGGTGATACTGTCTGTCAGTGGAAT
>JAUMHF010000005.1:19242037-19263824 GCA_032359275.1 Microctenopoma steveboyesi
GTGTGTGTGTGTGTGTGTGTGTGTGTGTGTGTGTGTGTGTGTGTGTGTGCGTGTGTGTGTGTGTGTGTGTGTGTACATGTATGCATGAATGACAGCACCTGGTAGAGATTAGCTGTGTTAGAGCTCTCGCCTGTCGTCCTGGGCTGGCGAACGGCGGGGGGTGCTTAGCCGTTTGATTTTACAGCGAACACCTGCCCCTAACAGGCCAGAGGACAACTGTTCTACAGACACACCATTAACCCTGTGGCACAGACAGGAGTGTTTCCTGTGAGCAGCACCGTGCTGATCACTTCTACCTACAAACGATCATTAGGAACAGGAATGGTAAAAGTCAGTCAGCGTATGTGCCTTCCATTCAGAGGGTCAGTGTGTGTGGATAAACACCATTATCCTGCTGTTATCATTAGTAGGATAATGGTGCCATTTTACGGCGGCTGTGACGTCTGAGTATTCAGTCATATGGGATCAGCATCGCTGCCTGGGCACTAGGACCTGATTCATGTTGGTCATGTGTTTCTCAAACTGTTTCCTAAACCCAACCACACACAGGACTCTGGGCTTAAACTCAGGTATGTGGTGTGAGAGTTGAGCACTTTGAGCACCTGTTAAGCAGCCGGTCAGTGACTGCATCCCCTCCAACAACATCATCATAGTCACATAGGAATGTTACTTTTTGGGGACGTGGAGGTTTAGGAGCAGGGCCTGAGGACAGGACAGACTTTTGGGAGACAGCCTGGAGGGTCATTTATTAATGTTGCCTGAGGCCTGAATTTCAAATTGAGGGTAAAATGAATTTGGTTTTTTAACTATTGCTGCTGCTTTTCTTAGCAGGTAACACTTTAGTTGTTTGGTTGTGTGTTTCTTTCTACCAAGGAAAAGAACATTTCTGTCAGGTCTCCAACATTATCCATGCAAAGTGTAATAAAGTGTTGTGTGACATCCAGGAAACAACCTTTAACACGGGAGACACGTACGGAGAGAAAAGACATCATTAAATCACAAAGATCAGCTGTGGAAACATTTCTTTTATAATACATTCATCGCACCTGCTCAAGCTCTAATGAGTTTTTATGGAGGATAGTCAATGTTTACTTCACTAACCCCAGCTGGCATCTGTTTCTGTTTAATTCTGCGGACAGCAGCCGCTTTTTAAAACGGGGGTGTTGTTATCGGGAGGCCAAGCTGGAGCGCGGTGCATTTAAAGGTTGAGTTAAGGTAACAGTGCACGTTTCTGTTCTCTGAAACAGTACGATAAAAAACCTTTGGCTCGTTTACAGCACAAACACCTTTTGTTTCTGGCGTGGGATGAGTCGTCACTGCCAGAGATCATGATGGTCCGCGGAGACACGATTGACAGCCACCATGTGGAGGACTGAGCTGGGCTGCAGGTTGAGTCAGGCCCTGCCTTTTCAGGATTTATTTTTTCTCTTCTCCATCACTTCATGAACAGAGGACTAAGTGAAGCTTTGCATGAACAGAGTGGCCATCACTCATTACTACTCTTCAGCTAATTATTACCTAATGACTCAATGACGTGTTACTCAGGCGCCAGGACTCCTGTTGGTGCAACGGCAGCGTCAGTCAGAAGAAACAGAAAAACAAACTGCAATGCGTTGGTCTTCTTATTACCTGCGTAGGAGGGTGCTGTCAAACCCACACACTACTTCATCACGCTGAAAACCTGCAACTATCCACTGCCTGAATGTTAGGTGCGGGTGATGAATGATGTCCCGGGGGGACATGCGGGAGATGCTCCGTGGCTACGTCAGGCGGAGTCTTTCTGCACCTCTTTTACTGTGTTCTCCTCTGGTGGTGAAATTGAAGTGAGGTCAGCGCACTCACGAGCAAAAATGTGGAAACCATCAACGTCAGTGGAGTCGGCCAGAAGCGTCCGAGCCAGGAGATGAGCTGCTCGCCGTGGCTCCTCACCACGCTGGCTCACTGGCTTCCCCCCCGCGCCTGTTGCAAAAGCGCTTCAAGCTCTTATCACGTTGTTTTCATCAGCACTGGAATGCGTTTGCTGGGAAGTTGTACTACCAAACACGACCAACACCCCTGTGAAGACGGTCGTGGGGTGAACACGCTTTGGGTGCAGGTCCGTTCTTCCACATTTCCTGCAACACGACCTTCCAAGATAAATAGTGTGTGAGAGAAATGATAAAGCAATAGAAACACGCTGGATTCATTCTTCTGGTTTTCCTTTCGCAGAAACGTGTGACTGAAAACACGTTATTGGGAGACCGCTTCCTGTTCTCATCTGGAGGCCACAGCTGCTTCCAGAGTTTGAATTAAATTAGTCACGCCGTTACGTTAAAGTCACATCATGTGTGTACGTACGTTTGTTCAGCAGGTACAAGCACCAGGGTTAGGGGCTCGGTTCTTTGGGGTTAGGTTCTGTGAACAGTGGAGAGGAGCTGATCTACAGCGACTCTCCACAAAGAAACAACAGAAACGGTTTCGAGCTGCTAATCTGCGCCTGACCACATTTTCATCACGGCAGAAGTTAGTTGCTTGGACTTTGTGTACGTTGTCCTGACATTCCTCGTTAATTGTGGGATGTTTCTGTTCTTCATGTTTCTGTGACGTCCTTCATGCTGCTGTGAAATGATCCTATCACGTACACCCAGACTACGACATCCGTCTGTGACAGACAAACTTTCACCCCTATGAGAACCTCAGCAGACTGAGGGAGAACCCTGTATGTCCATTTTAGCCCGACACAAACTGTGCACAGAACATGTGTGTTGTGTTAATGAACCTGTTGTTGCTGCATAAACCTTCTTACTAAGCACAAATAGTGAAACGTAAATGATACGATAAAGTCATGTACTAACTGAAGGGAATAACAATGTGGTGATGGCTCATATCAAGTGCTGTGTTGGCTCCAGATAATATCACCACGCGAGGGGTGGGGGCTGAGACACGGGGGTGAGAGTGAGCAGACAGGGGATTATGAGACGAGGCAGGAACCTAAACTCTGAACAAATCCTCTGTACTAACTCGCTCGTTGGCCTGAGACGTCAGCGCTGCAGCGTGTTAGCGGAGGACGGGCGAGAGCGTTGTTCCATGCAGCTGAATGTGCAGTTAGCTGTCGAGGAAGCAGGCTGAAGCACCAACACCACGACTGACACATACGGCTGACACATACTTTCTCAGACTTGAGAAAGTCCTCTGGATAGAAGGGCGAAACGTCGTCAAGAAACCTACTAAGTCCAGTTGCTATTGAATAAACCTTTTTTGAGATAACCATGACCTGGATGACTGAGAACCTTCACAGATAGACACATATGGTGTTTACATGCCTCCATGTCCCATCAGTCAACAGCATTTTAGAACTCCGCATCACCTAAAGATGACGCCTGTGAGACGCTAGATGGGTATTTTTCCATCTTCTCCACCACATATGTGACATCAGACAGCATTTTGTAATTATAAAAGAACTCATTCTGCATGTTTATGGGTCACAACCTCTGCACAGTATGAGCTCGTCCACAACATAACCTCCTGCCAGCACAATGAATCATTGAAGCATCTATTTCAGAATTTCATCAAAATATGATGTAGCATGTGTAAATCCAATTATGGTATCAGCAAAGTATTAGTTCTGTTTGTTCAGACATTTAAAATACTGTGACTAGTTGTCAAAAGCAGGATGTTTGTGTGAACACCTCTGTGGTGGAAATCACAATCTGCAATCCTTAACTTGTATCAGAGCTCAAAATGAACTCAGCAAGTAAGAAATGATCAGATAAACAACATGCTCTCCAGGTTATGACAAAAACCACAAGAATAAAAAAACGTGAGCGTGAACGTGGTCAGTGCGACGTGTGCTTCTGACCTGGAGGCAGCCAGGTGTCTGTGGCAGGGTGGTGATGAAAAGCAGGTTGTCTGGAGGAAGGTCAGGTCAGTGGAGCCAGGAGGGCAGCTCGTGCGTCTGCTGAGCGATAAAGCAGGTCCAGACAATGGATAAGGAAGTCGTTAACTCTGGAGGTGTTTCATCATTCGGCATGTACTGACTGAGCCCTGGAAGAGCCAGTTCCTGTCAAGGCGACTGCGCCTCAGTGCTGAGGGTCTGACTTCAGTGTGGATGTCAGCAGTGCTCCACGCCCTGCCCTGAGGGAAACCCCGACAACACAAACACAGAGACAAGAGCCAAACCCACCTTAAAACCATGTTGCTCGCGGTTTTTCCTGACTCCTTATTGCTTGGCTTCAGGGTGGGTCAGAACAACAGAACAACGCTAAATGGATCAGTCTTGGTTTGACCAGCCACAAGATCACAACACAACACAAACATACATGGGGCACAAACTTTCCTGAGCAAGATCCCAGTGGTGACAAAAAGTAACAAAAAGTTTCAGCTGTTGCAGTTTGGTTCAAATATACAACATATAAACAAAACACTGTTGTCTACATTACACAAGGTCATAATGCACATTTGCATATTAATATAATCATGACCTGGATTAAGAACATACGTGCTTAAGTTTAAAAATCACAGTCATATTGAAACACTCAGAAACATTTGGAGAAAGTTTCTACCAACATATTTAACAGGGATCGTTTTGATTGTTTAAGTAGATGGCGCCCAGTCGCCGCCTCCTCTGACTTGGACACACTTGGCTGTTTGGCTGCGAGCAGCTGCAGCAGTGTGATGACACAGAACACGCTACAGATGTTGCTGTTGTTTTCTGCAGCTGTTCTACGTCACTGCCCTGAAACCTCCGGAAACCTCAGCATGTCCTCCCCACACTGCCGTTCACAGCAGTACGAGTAGTGTGTAAGGGGCCGTATTTTGTTTTCTTGATGCTCATGGTGCACGTTGCACGTTTGCATGTTCACCAAGAGCTTGAGGTTGAGGAGGGAGTGCTAAACACCTCACCTGTGTGCTGCCTCGAAACCCAAGACAATACACACACAGTGGTATGAAAAAGTTTAAGTATTATAAAAACATAACCCAAATAAACATAAAACTCAGTTTAAGTGAACAAATAAATAAAAAAGTAAGTGCAGCCTCAGGACCGGGACAACTTGCTGTGATTGATGGAGCCATAAATTCTGCTCTCTACCAAAGCATCTGAAGGAGAATTTCCTGCCATCAGTTTGTGACCTTCTGCAGCAGGACAATGAGGCAAAGAACACCAGCAGGTCCACCTCTGAAAGTCTTTAGAAAAACTAAATGACGGTTTTGGAGTGTGACCAGACTGGTCCAGACTGGAATCCAAATGGGATTCTGTGACGTGACCCTAAAAGGTGGTTCATGCAGAAAAATGTGGCTGAATTCAAACATTTATGCAAAGAAGAGTGGACTAATATTTCTCTACAGAGACGTTAAAGACTCATTGCTTGTTATCGCTTGACTGAAGTTGTTGGCGTCAAGGGTGGCGTAAAAAGTTACGGGTGCGTTTTTACATATGGCAACTTAGGTTTGGATCATTTTTTCCTTAATAAAGAAAATAATAACATAAAAACTACATTTAATCTTTATTTGTGTGGTATATTTAAATTAGTTTGATGATCTGCTTGTGCAAAAAAGTGAATCAGGGTGGGGGCAAATACTTTTTCACTGTACATTTATTGCACAAACAAAAAGGGGCAAACACTTTTTCACTGTACATTTATTGCACAAACAGAAAGGGGCAAACACTTTTTCACTGTACATTTATTGCACAAACAGAAAGGGGAACTGCTTCTTAACTAAGTAAAAGTAGAACTTGCTCATGCAACATCAACGTCTTGTGAATTCTTCTTATTTATTTAAAGCTGTAAAATGGACAAAAAACTACCCCAGACTGAAACCTAACCCAACAAGGGCTCAGTGAGAGTCAGATGTAATGTTTAGTTTTACTTCCCCATGCATGATATGAAGGTCTACGTGACATGTGTAGAGCTCAGCCTCTGGAGGGACACTGTTTCTCTCCAGTGTATCTGAGCACCATGGTAACCCACCATGGGGGCACAGATGACTGCAACCCTGCCAGAGAACAGGGCTCTGTCCGTTGACAGATGCTGAGGGCAGGGGGGGAACCAGGAAGCCCGTTCACATATACTATACGTGCGTGCACTCACCTGCACGCTTAGCCACTGCTGCTGAGGAAAAACAATCTGGCTCCTGGAACAGTCTCTGCGAGGGAAAATACCTTACTGTGGTTTTTACTTGTGTCTTTTATGCTGCTATCTCAGAGCAACCAGACCGAGAAACAATGAGTGTTGGGAATTAATTTCTCACAGAGTTCACAGACATCATTTATAAATCACTTTCTGTTCACAGACAGGAGACTGGAGTCTTAATAAAGTCTTAATAAAGAAAGAAAATGTTGTTCTGAAGGTGGCAAACGGGTTTGTCAGAATCAAAGATGTCTGGGGAAGAATGATCATGTGTGTCCAAACTGAGTCTTCAAATATGTCATCGATATTCCAGCTAGACCACCAGTGTACCCTAAGTTCACTTTATGCAAATCTGTGGTACACCTTTCAGTTACAAACATGACCAGCAGTCCCAATCGTGGCCCTGTGAGGGCAAAAGTAGGCAGAGTGATGCTTTAGCTACGTTAGCTCGAGCAGCTAACGATATCAAAATGTTAAGGTCAAAAGAAAGTTTTCTTTGGGCACACCTGATTGAATCAGCAGTGAGTAGGGCGGGGAAGGTTGGAAAAGAAGCAGGACAGTGGTCCATAAGGACCAGTGGTGTCCACGGACTTGAACGAGCACATGGGTACAGTACACATTCCTGATGCTGATGGTTGGGCCTCCGCGTGTTGAGTCTGCTGCCTGGTCTGCACTGAGAGCTCCTGTTAGGACTCTGTGCTGTTTAACTGTCACGAAATGTGTCAGGGCCAGTTAACCAGGCTGAGAATTGTCTCTGATGAGCAAACCTACAATCCAACCGGGATCGAAGGAACAGGACAGCGCTAAATGTGGAGGGAGTCTCTTCAACGGATGCTTCGCAAAAATCTGACCAAAACAGATAGTCTGATGATGAAAAAGATGTTAGAGCAGGCTCATAGCAAACATAAAACTAGTTCCTGAAAAACGACCTCACTCATCTGGTATGCTGTTGTCTGTAATAAGATTCGGGGCATTACGACCCGCCATGACTCTGCGTATGACTGAAATCTTGTCGTCACCTGATATCCTCTGAAACATTGTGCAAACATTTCGTCAGAGATGTTAACTGAAGGTCCAACATTTCCCTGGAGGAGACAGTGCAGAACGAATATAGTTATGTCACTGGCCACGTATGCATATCTGTCATCTAGGTACTAGACGGACAAGAACACATTACAACATCACAACACGCTGGGTTGTGCTTCCCACATCCTGGCCTGTACTCACCCAACCAGCAGGTCATCAAGGTTCAGTATTAACTAAATCCCTGTATGCAAGAAGTGCGCTATACTTCCCCAATCCGTTACGCCCGACTTAAACTTCACCTCAACTCCATCAGGACCAAAGTGGCGATGCAACACATCAGCATCGTCGTCCCTCCGGCCGCTCCACCGCAACAGCTACAAATCGACATCGTTTCTTAAAATGTTCCAACTTAGATTTAGGTTTAGTTTATACAGTTAATGAGTGTTTGCAGTTTGCGTTATTAGCATGTAATCAGTGCATTAGGGAATGACTTGTCAGTGTTCTACACATGTTGACATCAAAAACATCCAGTTACTACAGTGGTGATGACAGCTCAAAGGTTACGAGCATTTACGCAGCAGAACTCTGCCGCGAACGTGTCGGGCTCGATAGGAAGGAACACGCACACAGCAACATGCGGCGCCATCGGTCACACGTTGTCATTCAGGAGAAGAGAGTCTAAATACAACCGAAAGGTGCATCCAGATCTTATCCACATGGCATAAAACCTTTACACCACCCTCTATTAAAAACACATCACATGCAAAGTGGAGCACGCTGTTTCTCAGTATCTGTGTGTGTGTGTGTGTGTGACGTTCAGCAGCCATTCTTCAAAAGCTCCCAGGCGCTACAGGACTCCCAACTGCTGAAATATTCACTTAAGGAATAAACCATAGTCTGAAATATTTACATTACAATCAGTTCAAGTGGATTCCATTCGCACACTCTGATTGGATAAACAAAGAGCGCTTTATTACCAACCAGAGAGAGAGAGAGAGAGAGACGGTTTGAAATGCTGAGACTTTGTCCCAGGAAACGTGGAAACAGCAGAAAGCTTTCAGTGTGGTTTACCAGTGTGTGAACTACAAACTGAGAGTCTCCAGGTAGGACGGGGCTCGGCCAGGTCGTTACTGCATGTTGTCTGCGCCTTGGTCCCCGCGCAGCTGTACAAACCTGCAGCAGCCTCGCATCAGGCAGCCTCGCATCAGGCAGCCTCGCATCAGGCAGCATCACCCAGTCTGAGGTCACCGCTGCTGCCGGCGAGCGTCACTCACCACCCAGCTGTCAGTCAGTCCAGAGTCCAGGTGCAGAGGGAGCGCTGTGTATGTGTGTGTGCGCGCGCGTGTGTGTGTGCGTTCAGGGCGGGGCTGGGTGTGTGCAGTCTATGTAGCAGTCTAGTAAATGATGAACTCCGGTATATGCTCATGTGAGTAACAGAGATCGATCATTGTTTCACCATGTTTAGTTCAGTGAACCTTTGTGAAGTGTTGAAGAAAAAGCAGCTCTGCTCATTCGTTTTCCTGGATCTCCTGCTGTCCCGTGTTCAGTGATCACAGTTAGTCACGGTTACCAGCTATGAACAGAACCATGAAGTTGAAAGATGCTTGTACTTTAGCATCAGATATTATTATTATCAGCCTTCTTGTAATACAACACATTTCATGAAATGTCTTTACCCACATATTCTCCATATTTCACCATGACGGTAGATGCTGGCTGCTCACGGTTGGAGTATGTGAATGACGCAGGTACCGTGTGGATTAGCTGAGCGTGCTCCTCGTCTTGTTGAAGGGTACTTCACTTGCTTACTGATCCCAAACTGCACAAACGGTGCTAATATAGATCTATTAACTACAACACGAGGTTCTAGTTAGTCAGTAAATAAGTGGCTCACTGACTGTAAAAGATGAACTGGGTTCACCTTCCACCTCTTCGTGCATGTGAGTGTGTGTCAGGCGGAGGGAGGGAAATCTCCCCTCGAGGCCAGACCCACAATGTTAGTTAGTAACCACACAGCACACTGGCCAACACTCACAGCTGAGATGCCTCAGTGAGTTTAATGTGCAGTTCGACACCATCACCCAGCCGCCACACCCAACGCCGATCAGCCCACAGCCTCCTTCCTTTACCTCGCTCTCTCTCTCTCTCTGCATCTAATTCTCAGCCTGCACATCCCTGGTAACACAACACTAACAAGACACACATGGATCAGGCCTGTTCCCCGTTTCTTCTGGCCTGAAAGTCGTGTAGCGCTCACAGTTTCATGCTCATTTACGCTCGCTGCTCTCCAGGTCTCCAAATATAGACGCAATGCTCGCACCGCGGCTCCTTCGGTCCAGTCCACGACGTCATGCGCGAGCAGATGTTCTGCATTAGCATCTGGGTTAGTTAGCTCTCCAAGTGGGTGGGTGCACGCCGTGACTGGAAGCCTGCATGTACTCAAAGAAGCAGGTCACGAGAAATGGGTGTCCTAATGACATTTGTCTCTATATCGATCCAGCCGACAGTGATGTCACATCCAGTCTGTGCAGTGTGGCTGCAGGCTCATTGTTCTACTTATCTACATGGTGCTTACATAATGCTCACATTCATATGCACAGACAGGGCAACACAAGCCTTGGACGTGTCATTGTCATTGTAAGAAATTTCTCTGCACTTCGCCCAACGCACTGACCAGAATTGATGGTGACAATCAAGTCAAACAGAAGAGGAATGTTAATCTCACGAGGGGAAATACTACAATGACCAATGAAATAATTGGATTAATGGGGGGCAGGAAAGTGCTGCCCCACATTAGCCCCTCGGCCTCAGCGTGAACAAACGCACAGCTGTTTGGAGATATTATCATCAAAATCACAGTCCTCCTCTGGCCTGTTGTTACGTGGCTTCAGTGTGGCCCGGAGCAGGGATCTGCGACCCCAACACTTATAGAATATGCACTTGAGCAAAGTCATGCATGTGCTGAAACCGGGCTGCAGCACAGCTCAAGCACTAATGTCTTCCAAATGTGCTGTGACACACTGAGAGATGACATCATGGCTGCATAAACCATTCTGCACTGCGCTGGAAAGTCCCCGTGTTTCTGGTGAAATGTGAAGTGGTGATCACAACACTCGCTCCTGACCTTAGCTACCTCCAGAGAGGCTGACCGATCACAAAGGCATGTTCCCACCGACCTCTGGATCTGTGTGCGTGTGTGTGCGTGTGTGTTCCCACCGAGCAGTCCCAGAGCGTGCAACAGGTGCAGCTGATTAACTAATCCCCCTCTTGCTTAGAGCAATTGTGGACGGGGAAAACTCTGCCCTGCTCCTCTTCCTGTGGGAACATTTTGCTTTTTGTCCATTTGGCTCGTGTCCATGTGGAATAAAGAGATCTCAGCTGTTCTCTGGGTATGTGCCGCTGATCCATCAGCGTCCAGAAGTCCACAGCACGTAGCTGGAGTCTGTAAACTGGTACAGGGGGAGGTTTCTAATGAAGCAACACATTCCGAGTGTTTTATGATGCTTCACTAACAGCACATGTCAGGAGTAATGCGGGAAAATGGACTGAAATGATGACATGAACGACACTTGATACTCAGCGTTATGTACGTTTGAAATAACGTGCACTGCTCTAAAGCCCCGAATGCAGTGACACAAACTCTAAAACTAATGTTTGTGCATAGAAGTTACGCTCTGACGTTAAAAACTGCACGTTTCCTAAACCTGGCATCGTTTTCTCTGGCAGTTAGCACTTCCACAACGTTTGCTGCTCAGGTTGCTCAGTGGTTTTCTGGACGCGGAGAATCACATCCGAGCCGAACCACCTGCTGGACTGAATAAAGCCAGGAGCCCACTACTGAGCCAGTGATGACCGTGGGTGTGACGACGGCTTGGACCCAGTTGGAGCAGGTCTGTTCTACTCCACATCATGTTGACAGTCTGCAGATAAAAGAAGGATTTTAACAAATCACAAGCAACAAACGGAAATTCTAAACTTTTATCTCATAATCATTTGTTATTTAAATGATATATAATTTAATTTCAGTCAAAGCGGGACAATATAACAAACATGCAGCATCTTCTGTCCCTGTAGAGACGCTCGTAGCAGCAGAGGTGGTAAACTGACTCAGTCATCAAGTAAAAGTTAGTGGGAAAGGCTAATCGTTAATTAGATGAGCTTTACTCAGGAGTACAGAAGGAAGGTTTAGTCAACAACCCCCCACTCAGCAGGGGTGGAGGTCTCAGGCACAACTTATCATCCACCTGTCATGCTGCCAGGAAGATCAGGTCCAATCCACACGTCCACCAGGATGGTCGACCCTCTTAATGGGTGCAGGAGGAGCCGCCAGGGGTGGAGCTGTTACATCCACCCCCTGCCTCTGTTTCACTTAAAGAGCCCATTCAAGCAAATGTATAAAGGTCAAGTCCGGAGTTATGTATATACATATATTTCTTTCTTAATCATTCCAAATATATTCATACGAGTGGTAAACGCAGCTTATATAACGTTTCTACAAAGGTTTCTTGGAAGAATAAAAGAAGCTGAGTAATGCTGGATAGCAGCTGCCTTCTACAAACCTGCACATTATGTCTCTGAATTTAAACGGTCTGTTCCTAAAAGGATGAACACAAGCTAAACGCTTCGCCTGCCTCAGTGTCTGCTCCACGTGCTGCTGAATCTTCTCCTCCATCAGCACTATGATGACCGTGAGCCGGGTCAGCTGATGAGGAGGAGGCCTGTTGAGCGAGCTGTGGAACCAGGATTATGCAGCCTGGGAATGAGTGTCTGAACATAAACGATTCATCAGAGGGGATGTGAGGAGGAGCGAGCCTCCTCTTTTTCTCCCTCCACCCTAATGTTTGGGCTCGTTCCCTCCTCCTCCTCCTCCTCCTCCTCCTCCTCCTCCTCCTCCTCCTCCTCCTCCTCCTCCTCCTCCTCGCTTGTTCTGTTAAATGATTACCTGAAAACAGCTGTGGGTTCAGCAGCTCCCCCGCCTCGAATGCTAACATAAACATGCTCTTTTGATTAAATCGCTGGCCCCGGAACGAGAGCGATAGACTTTCTCCACGGTGATTAGCTGTAGCAGGGTGGAGGGATGGATGAAGTGGTCCTGTTGGCATGTGTACAATATGCTTGTGAACTGACCACATACGGTAAAGTTCCCACAGAAAACCATCCGCCGAGCTTTCACTGGCTCATTTACCAAACAAGACCCAGGAGATCTGCGTTTAACATGATCCACCGTGTTTTCAACATGCATCATTGGCCTCTTAAAGACAAAGCTGTTGCTTTTCAAGCAGTCGTCTGTGAACCCCATGGTCAGTCGTTGGGTTCCTGCTTTCTCCTGGGATGTACTGTGTGTCCAACCACTGCCCTAAGAGGATCAATAGAGTATGTCCTCATGACGTGTTCACCTGAACCTCCTGTGGCGCTTATATGGATGCTCATTCATTCATCCAGTCAGTGAGGCCCAAACTGTGTCACTGGCTCAACTTCCTGGTGGGATGTAAAAGGGTGCAGTGAAGCCTAATTAACCAGAGACAGCCACACCTGAGACCTAGCTCACGTGCTCTCCCTCTCTGGCTGATAGACAGACATTCAGTAACCAGCCCCATCCAGAGAAGTCCTGCTGTCCCCGGTCCAGTCCACCAGGGACTGGACTACCTGGAGGGACAGGAGAAAAGTACACATGGAAACAGAAACAAAAAAAAGGACATATCAGACAGAACCAAGGACAACACAAATGACCTACACTCCACGTGGTTCCTGAATGCCTCCCAGCTGGTGGCAGCCTCCTCATGTTCTGTTTCTGCTGTTCCTGGTGATGGGTCGACTCAGGAGATGGTAGATGATGTTCTGCTCGTGTCCAGGTGGGAGGACGGACGATGTTCTGGTATGTTGTGTTGCCATGGTTACCGAGCTGCATATCATCTGAATAGATTCTGCCAATAAAATCTGGATTAGGAATAATCCAGGATTATCTCACGTTAGCTATCGTTTAATCTGCTTTAACTAGCAAGCATCTGCGCGGCGCAGTAGCAAACACTCTTCAGGGACAGTGAGTGTCATTAAGCCATAAATTAGCCTTCCAGTGTGCAGAGGCTAAACATGCCCCGCTAATCTTCTATCTTCTTCACGGTCATTATACTAATGTCTGAGAATGAGCGGGGAGTGATTTATAAATGCTGTTCAGGTCTTTGTGACCTCGCTGCCTTCAGGCCCAACAGCTGATGCTATCTGATGGAGGAATGCTTCACAGGGCTCAATGATGGAGGAGCAGAAGCCCCGAACTAAAGGATATGAACATTTTAGAGTTGAAATAGTTGTAGAGCCTTAGAAATATCAGTGGGCCCACACGGTGAGTAAAGGGCGAGTTCACTATTGTTTGTTGTAACCAGTGCCACGGGAGCCCTCCAGAATAAGCTTCAAACGTAAGGGAGGGGGCCAAAGTCCACAGTGCAAGAAATGTACTACAGAGTTTATCTGACGCCAGTAAAAGGTTCTGAATTATCCGCACGGAATGGATGTCCTCCAACGCTGCAGGCGTAAGAAGAAAATTCCCTTTTTTGGTCCTTTCACCCACCAGCACGTCAAACCAGAGGAGACAGGTTTAAATTCACAACTGAGAAATTACAGCCTTGTAAAAGTGAATTTCTGGCAGAACTGATGCACTGGGTTGTAGATGGAACAGGTGAACCTGGATTTAATAAAGCCCCACATTAGCTTAGAGACACATCTGAATACATTTGCACACTGAAGGCCTGTGGGTGGCTGGATGACTCCTCATCCACCTAAAGGGTCTGCAAACACTGTAAGAGCTGTTTTAGTGGCCGTAGAGGCTCCTGGTGATTGTTTGAAGACAGACCTGAACATTTGCTGACCCGTGTTTTAAGCAGCTGATGGAGTTTATCCAGCCACAGAAGCAACGAAACCTCTGTGATGCTGCAACATGTGACACATGTGCCTTCGCTGATGCAGAGACTTGCTCTCAACAAAGTGCTCGTTGGATTGTCTTACGGCATTTAAATGCACCTTTCCTGGGGTATTTTCAGAAACTTCCTCATTGTGCACAGAGCTACTTTTCATGTACCAGGTGCAACAGAAAGAACGAGGAGAGAAACACAGATGTTCTTTACATACTTAATGTTGACCTGCACTGAGTTCTGTTCAGAACAAACTGCTGTAACTCAGTTCTGTCACGGTGACACTGAGAAAAGCGCCACTCAAAGGTCCTAACATCACCACAGCAGCAGCGCGTAGCTTCAACTCATCCAGATGCTGACGGAGTTTTACTCCAGCATCCTCTCTGGCAGACGAGCCACTTTCAGGATGACACCGATGACTGGAGAGAACTCCCACGTGGAAAGTCATTGTGCTTCATTCAGGCTGTGCACAGATAGATGGGGGGTGTGGGTGGTCTGGTCATTCTCTGATTGATGTGTTCTTTCCATTCTCCAGTGAATGATTTGATCAGAGCAGCCAGCTGAGGCCTGAGAGGAGGGGGCTTCTGGTGATGGAGTACAGAGACAGCTCCAACAGTCAGAAAGGCAGCGCGCTAACGTAGCACCGACTTCTACTCTAGTGTCGCTGATCTCAGGTTGATGGTTAACAGAAGGTCGGTGGACTCCCCTGCTCTGAGAGGGAGCCCTCTGATCTAGCTACTGTCTGTGTCAGCATTCAACACTGGTTGAATTTCATGGATTCTGACACCGGTTCTGATTCTGTTCATTATTCTGTTTCCTGTTTCTCTGCTGGCTGTATGAGGAGGGAATTCCAGCCGGGTCCAACCTTAGGGAGTGTTGGGGATTTGGTGCAGTGTTATTCCTGAGACAAACCATCTTCAGGACATCACCAACAACGCACACACTCAGCCACACGGAGTCTCTCAACAAACCTTTAATTTAACGAGAAGATGTTGCACCGTGCTGAGGTCACACCGTGTCTGCAGGGAGGGCCGCGGTGTTGTTCGTACTGATGTTGATGCCCCCTCCCTAACAGGGTGATAGCACCTGAATCAGCTGCTTCACCCACATGGACTGAACTTTTCATTGGGTTGCTCTACTAGTGAGATTTGATTGCTGTGAGTGAACTATGTATATTTTCAGTTGGACACTGGGAAAGAGAATTGTTTGTTTTGATATTCGGATGAGTGACGTGAATTGGTGTTGACCTCAGCTATGTGCTCGCTGATCCCTGCCGTTGCAGGGGCATCGGGTCAGATCACTTCACGGCCTCGAGGTCTGACTAACTGTCAGCTAACCTCCCATTCACCTCCTCTATGAACCTTCCTCTGCAATTAGGAGAGAAGTGACCACGGCAGCCTCTGGAGGACGTGTCTGGAGACGAGAAGGAGAAACGAGGGTGCTTGCATTCCTCTATCTGTGCTCGTAGCCCCATGTGTTGTGCAGAGCGAAGTTCAAACAGCGCTCACAGAGCCAGGACATAAATCTAATAAGAATTGTTTTGCAGATTTGGAGGCATGTTGATGTGCACTGTGTGTGTGCGTGAGTGTGTGTTGTAGCTTGCAGACACACCACCAGCCATGTCACTTGTGGTGCACACTGACACTGAAGGTCTGTGGAGGTTCTTTGGACTCCTCAGTGGTTCGACTGCAATGCGACAGCGAGCGGGGGAAGCTGGAAACCAGTGGCTCCTCTCTCCCCCCGACATGACGTCATGCATCCACCTCAGCACCGTTTCACCGGACGCTTTTCTTCAGCAAAAGGTTCCAGTGAAAGAAGTCGTCATCGGCATGTTTTATAGGGGTCACGTGACTGTGCTCGTGCGCTGTACTGTCGGCTCCATGCTGTCGCAGCAGTAGCAGGTGGAACTCTGTCCTACGACCACGTGGCGCCGCTCTGTGGTCACTCTCAGAATGCACACCAAGTCAACAGTTTGGTTACGCTGCCATCTGCAGGAGAAGCATTAACACACACACACACACACACACACACACTTTATTCATTTCCTGGGTTTTTATTTTACTTGATTGACAAAATGTCTCTTCCTGGAAGATCCATATGAACACAATTAAACCCTAATTCCCTGGGCTGTATTTTATCTGTGGACTTTGTCTTGCTGTTATTTAACCCTTTAGACACTTCTTTATTAATATAATGCTGTATTTAATTAAGGTCTTGTGCATTTATCATTATTTAAATCAAATCAAACCTAAAGCTCTAAATTAGAAAGGTCTCACAGCACGGCTGCCACCAGAGGGCGCTGTAGTGCAGCTCAGGCTCAAACAGCCTCCTTGTAGAGCACTTATTTCTGGTTTAATCAGCAGGCAGACACCTTGAACGAGTGGACAGATCACCCCCTGAGCTCATATTTGTTTACAATAATGTTCAAATATCTCCTCGTGGCATCACAGACCTTTCATTTTAAAACGTCACGTTTCCAAATGTAGACAGAACTACTGCGAGTGGGTGAAAATTCCTTTTGCAGTTCATTGGGAGGTTTCGGCCTTTCATGGTAAGACACCCCAAACATGGATGTTCTCACTGAGCTGCAGAGCACAGGGTGCACGCACATACGTGTGTCTGCATGTCGTTATGTAAGAGAGAAAACAGGATTTAGGCTGAAGAGGAAAAAGTGGAGGGTGCCTGGAGGGTTGCGTAACATGTTCAAGACAAAAAAACGTGGTTTTAATGTAAATGGTCGCGTTGCTGCAGACGCTGACCTGAAACAACACTTCTAATTCATACAGTGCCCAGAAAAAGTGCTGCGGGGGGGGCTGCAGAAATGACACGGCTCACTAGCTGTGTGGTTTGGATGAGCTGCACTTGTCTGAAGTGGAAATGAAGCACACAAACACAGCACTGCCTGCAGAGCAAGTTGACAGGGGGGGGGCAAACACAGGATGTAAATAGTGCTCGTTTAACGTACTAGAAGATGAGCTCTGCATGTTTGTCAGACCCTAACGGTTCCCACATGTTTCTGAACGGCAGCGCTGCAGATGCTTTACGTTGGGATTCATCGATTGTCAGCTGCCTACAGACAGGACGTCAGGTACCGTGTTCAACACGTGAGGAGGCTTTGACTGATCATTAGTTTGGGGAAGAATCTTAATCATGAGCCCGCAGTGAAGAGTTGGCGTAGCCTGGGGCCGCGTGTTTACTGCTGAGACACTTCATGTGAAGTCACGGAGAGCTCCAGCTCACTTCAGGTGGAGGCTGAGCGGAGTAGAGCTGTCACCGTAGCAACATGTGGATCTTTCCAGACTATGCCAGCACCACCCCACCCCTGGGTGCAGCTGCTACAGCGACGCGTTGAGTGGGTCTGGTCATGAGGGCGGTGGCCGTGCTCAGAGAAGGGGCCTCCTGCCAGCGCAGGCAACGTGAAGTCGGTGCCAAGCAACTTCGCCACTGATCCAGAAATAATGCAAATCTGTCCTGGTCCTCATGCTCCGTCCATCTGAATGTCTCCAGACTGCGTGGGAATGAGGAGACAGTCCTGATGTCACTCCGTCGGTGTCGTCCCTAAATGCAGTTTTAGATCTGAGAGGATGCCTTCTACGGTAAAACCAGGCCAGCGTAGCCTTGGTGCCTTTGATGGTTTAGGAACACGTGCTTAGTAACAACTCCTGGCTGCAGAACCTGGACATATGACACATAACAACCCCCCATTCGTGGCTCAGCCAATGATAAACTGATTATACATGCTATGGGGAGAGCGGGACCTAGATTCGGATTTTAGAAATGTGGAAGTTCATCAGTCGTGGGTTTGTGACACGGTCAGTGACGTTGATCTTAAAGTACGTGTGCATGCAACATGCAACTCCAGGTGTAGTTCAGTCCTGTAGAAAGTGCTTCAAGTCCTCACAACGATGCAGGGATCGACCTGTCCATGTACTAAAAAGAAGCCACGGTCTGAGTGTACCTAGCGTAGAGTCACCCGCGCGGTTAGTAGTATGAATGCATTGAGCTCCGTGAGGTCAGACGAGGACCGAAACATCACACAGCATTTAACTGGAAGTAACAATCAGGCTCATTCATCTGTACCCTCAGTGCTCGTCTAATCCAAAATGCCGCTTATGCTTTTATTGTAAACCCAGTTTAATACCATTTGTCTGCAGTGTAAAGTCTCCCTCATTCCCCCTTTGTTGTTAGAGACTGGAGCTTAGCAGAAACTGTTCCAAGAAGTCCTGATCTTCATTACTGGATATGTGAAAGCCTTTCATCTGCACACATTTTGTCTGCAGGCTGAAGCAACTGAGTGGAGCGCTGAGGGGGCGTAGCAGCTGCCCTGCAGCGTGTCACGAGAACACGGGACGCTTTAGCCACGTCGCACAGGTGAAGTGCATTTAAAGCTGTAGGCCTCCACCCAGAGGCTGTGCTGCAGTTTACAGACTCTTTATCTAGTCTGGGCCCCGTGTTATAACATAACAGACTGACCCGGGTGGGACACATACGAGCTCCCAACGTGTTCGTGAGCTGAAAAAAAGACAAACATATGAACAACCCGAGTCCAAGGACGTGACTGTGAAATAACTTCTGGTAAAGTCACTTTATTGTTGTTGCAAATATGCTGCAGGCTTAATTTGTGACAGAGAAACAGGCAGGAAAAGACAAGGCGCCAGAAACAGTGGACGCCACAACACATCGCATCTTCTTCTACTGTGGGTTAAAGCAGCACATTGACACATTTCTCAGAAGATCTGTTTAAGGTTATATAACGCTCTGAAATAAAATCTTCTCCTGTTACGCATCATATCACTGAAGGTCAAACATTTCCACTCAACAAAGAGGCGACGCCACGAGCAAGCTGAAGGGCAGCGTCTGCGATAAGTTCTGACACCAGAACAACCCACTGTGAGCGCGGTTAGAAGCGGTGGGATCACTCTGGGGCTCCAGATACGTGACGTCACGCTCTGTTCTCAGTAACCAGCACTTGGAAGTCTTGTTTTCTGGTTCCTTCTTTGGAGAAAGTACCCAACACTTCCCAAAAGCTTGAACTAACTCGAGCGATGGCAGCTGATCTGAGAGGGGGAGGGGTGGGGTGAGAAGCCCAAAACAGATGGTCAGGTTTGGACCTTAACGCCGCTTGGCATCAGCTGATGTAGAATTAGATCGAAGCTAATTTACCAGACAGTTCCACGAGCAGCCAGCATGCAAACTATGTGCAACAACCCAACTTCACAACGCGTAGACGTAACATCGGAACAAACACAACACACATGGACGGATCCTGCTAAAACCCGTTATACTGATACGTTTCTATCACAGCGAGATGCAGCAGACAAACAAACCAGCAAATAAATAATTAATAAATAGACTGATTCACAAGGTTTGGGACGAGACTGGGATCTTTGACCTAGCGTAAAAGTGCAAATCGCTGGAATGATGGAACAGAATGTGGCACACGTCTGTAACAGAGGCACGTGTAACGGCGTGTGTGCTGTAACATACCATGAACACACACGTTACTCTGATGAGAAGTACTGTGAAGTCATTAAATCGCTAATATGTGTAGAGTGACTGCAGCTCTACGGGGAAATGATTCACAGCAGTTACTCCCGCTACTTCCTCATGACGCTCTCTGAGCTGGAGGAGGGTGCAGACACCCACCAGGTGTCCCCGCGTGGAGAGGACACCGCGCTCCTCATAAGTCAACGAACATCGACGCGTTATTAAAGACAGAACTGGCTGAGTGGGAGCACACAGAAAATGAGAAACGTACACTGCAGGTTGAGGAGGAGCAGCCCCGGCGTCACACTGCTCTCCAGCGGTCTATCAGTCGGAAATGATCACTGAGATGATGTCATGGTGGGGGGGAGGGGTCGTCTCCTCACGCCAGCCACTTCTCCGGGTTTTTAGAGAGGGTCTGCAGCAGGCTCCTCTGGAAGTCCATTTCAGGTATTTCAGGGAACATGAACTCCAGCAGAAGGTCGAATATACAGAAGACCAGGTGTCTGAGAGAACAGGACGAGAGGACATGAGACTGAACCTTTTCAAGATGACAGCAGAGCATGATGCTGTTAGATAACGCTGTGCCTCTGCACACGCTCTCTCTCTCTCTCTAGCACATACACTACTGGACCACATGATTAGATTCACCCGCTCGTTAACACAAGCCAGTACCTCCGAACCACAAACCACATGGCTGCATCCACGTGGAGCGAGCGTGCGGCGGATGGAGCGTGGATGACTGAGGATGAGTAACTACTACTCCACTCACTCAAGCAGCAGCGCATGCACTCTGACGGTGGCTCTCGCATTGACAGTCGACAGACACCGCACTCACCTGTTGATGTGGGGGTCTTGTAGAGAGTCCAGTGCCGTCTGCCAGCTGCGTTTGTACTTCTCTGAGCCCAACATGTCTGAGACCAAATCTGGAAACCAGACATTGACAGTACACAACATTATCAGTTTGTTTCGGGTGCACGTCCCTCTGCTGGACTGGGTCAACTGATCGAGTCTGACCCACGCTGGAAACGTGAGACTAATGTTTCCTCTGGTTAGTTTAAGCTACACACATATTTTTGACAGGGAGGCTGTGTCTCTGGGCATGATGTTTCCAAAGCTTCCCTGAGACCGTGTGGCTCTATTCATCACGGTTTCTAACATTGTGCGAGGCCTTCCTCTCTTGCAGTCCCATGCTGTGAATCATGATTTAACTTTGTGAGTTAGTACCTGGAAGGAGTCTCATCAGACAGTGTAAGGCTCGTTGCCTGGTGCTGTCCTTCTGCTGCCGGCCTCGCTCTAGGTGAGGGCTGGTGCGCAGAGCCCCACCGGGCCACACGGCCTCCTGGATGACCTGTAGGTACACCACCCAGTACCTGCTGCGAGTCAGATTGGCCACGCTCACATCCAGCCACCTGGAATTTACAAGCATGCATCAATTTAAAGGTTAGAGTTTTTCATGACACAGCTGACCTCACGGAACCAGCACCATGGTTTAGGTCTGAAGGTTTTTACATTTTACACACAAACAGAAGAGGCCGATATAATAGATGTTTTTAAACTGTGTTTCCACATAAAAAAGTTTTTGATCTATGAAAACATGCAGGTTTAATAAACAATTCAAAGCTGCCAAAATCAACTGAACACTTCTTTTTAAAAGGAAATTCTTTCTCTGAAACCAGTGATCCCACCAGCTAGTTAGTGAGCTCAGCGCGTTGTGACCTTTTCCTTCTGCCTGACCTCACGGGATGATCCTGTCTACACAATCCCTTCAAATGAAGCCCACGCCTCATTACATTCCCACACAGATGTGAAACCCCGGTGAGGAGAAGCCCAGCCTGGCAGTGATTTCTCCATTTCCCCTTTGCGATGCACACGTCCTTTCCATTCCATCCCATGCATTAGACGGCGCTCACACGTACGTGCTGGACTTAAGGTCTTGTGATGAGCGTATTCAATTACTATTGTGTGCAGCTAAGAGACTTTGACCCTTGATTCCTGCTCTGACCCGGCCCATTCCACACCGAGATTTACTATCCGAGGAGTGGAAACGCTCGGTTGCCATCCAGACTGGATGAGCTGGTTATTTAAAGTCAAGTCAACGTAGCTCGAGCGCTCAAATATTTTTTAATGCTCGTGGGAGTGAACGTGAAGGAAGTCGTTAACAGTAAAATGCATCATATTCAGCCCGTTTGTTCGCACCCAGAGAACACAAGTGGTGCCAACCTTCACTTTAGCTTTTCACTTGTCGTAGAAAAAGGCTCTTCC